>JAWMAG010000008.1:5695000-5945000 GCA_037013455.1 Ceratitis rosa | reverse complement strand
ACAAATTGGAGGAGGAGCTCGGCCGAAAGTCGCTTCAGCGGTTACAATGCCGCGTATATGTATGTTTACCTATTGTTTAGATTCTTTTGATTTTATGTATGGGGATAAAAAAGTGAATTGCAAATGCCCTCGAAAATTCACTGCAAAAACTATAATTAGGCTGCATGGGCGTAGCAAGTACAATGCATATACCGACATACCAACCGACAGACAAGCAATGAAGGCACAACAAGAGACAATGATTTTTAGCTTAGGAAACTGAGTCAAGTGCAACGGTGTTAACAATTTTCTTCATGTTTTCTGTTTTAAGAGCTCACTCTGTTGCAATTAACGTGTGCAACATTGTAAGAGTCAGAACACAACGTGCAACAAAGCTATCTTGTTGATGCATCAAGTAAATCAGCAGCGGAAAATGTTATGTTCGTATGCAACATAAAAACTTTACGCTTCGTTTCCAGCACGTTCCCAATTGCTGGGCTGTGCAGCTTAAAAAAAGAAATTAAAACAAAGTAAGTGAAAAATTCAAAAGCTAACTATAATTAGTAAAATGAAGAAAAGAGCTGATTGAGAAACATGTTTGGTCTAAAGGGAACAATACCTTTAAAGACTTTCTTTTTTGTTACTCTGGAACTTCTACTACCTTTTAAGCCTTCCGAACTAAATAGGTTGGAAATTTCTCTTGCTACCAAAGTCAAATAACTCGGTATAATCTTAGATGGCAAGCTCAACCGGAGCCGAAATACGGCGGGTGGGGGTCAAGGAAAGCAATCGCTGCATTCTACGCATGAAAACTGGCCACTTTCAAGAGACGTGGCCTAAAACCGTTTTCCATCAAAAGTCTGGAACTTCTAGCGATCTGCAATGTTCTTAGATTGGACGCGACCAGCCTTAGCAGTATCGCATTTCAGATCACGCCCATGTCCACTTACTGGAGATGGCACAAAATGCTCCATATCAAAGCGATATAGCCATCTTTACGAAGTGCTCTAAGCTCTGTGAAAGGGTAGGCTTTGGAACTCAACGCTCTCAACCAATTATAATTTTATGCTCTTCGAAGCAGAATTTATTGCAATCACAATACAAAGCAAGCATCCATAAGATCTCTTCAATGTAATAACACCACATCAAAAATAACGTTGAAATACAGAAGCAATTTAAACAAGCTCTGAGTTATGGTAGATGCAACACAGCCGTGGTATGGGACATAGGCGCATCCCAGACAACAGTATGACCGATGAGTTAGCAACAGCAAGGACCACTTGTAACTACAATAAATTCTAAAAAGAGCAAGGAATCTAATCCTCCTAGACCAGTTCAGCGTCTTGTTTAATGGGACTTCACTATAGGAGAATGAGCACTACCTCTGTCTCTATCCAGCCCTAAGCATTAAACAAAAGTAGGTATTATTTAAACTATTTTTATGCCACGTAAAGTGGATTTTTTTAAGTGAATTTTTTTTAATTCGAAATATTTCAACTTCTTCGGTATTTTTTTAGTTTATATAGATAAGACTCACAAACATTAAAAAAAAACAAATTGGCTCGGAATTGTACGACCTCCATCGCCGGCACCGTTTCACAAGTTCAGACTTCAGCCGCTTCAGAAAACTCATCACAACAATGGAAAATTCTATTAATTTTTTTATAATAAAAATTCTGTTTTGAACCCTTAATACAGTCTTAAAATTTCGTTTTCCGCAATAATTTCCTTCTCTTTAAAAAAATAGCCATGCTTACTCAACTACGTACTCAACTACTTGGGAAATTGGTAACATTTTAACCCTCAAGCGGTCGCGCGATCGTTTATAACGGCAGCGATCACGCGTAATCGAAAAGACCTATGGGATATATTAGAGAACTAATTAACTAATAATCGTTTATTTTTTTTTTTTTTTTGTATTTAAATAGACTCAAGTTGTCGAAAACAAGTTACTTTAATTCAAATTTAACTCAATAATATAATTATAAACGAAAACATATTTAGAGCGGTCGATTCAACACCGCGCGACCGCTTGAAGGTTTAAGAAATTTGAAGGTACTGGATCAGTTACAGATATTGTAGGGCAACCATGTAAAGTCTAGCTCTTACAACAACTAAAGCCAGCTGATTATTGGATGGTTGAACAATGAGGAATTTCATGAAAAAAAATTATGTTAAATGCGTTTATTTTCGAGACCGCAAGTGGATAACCCTGTTTAACGTTAAGTCATATTTTAATAGGCGGGTCAAAACGAAATCGCTGATAAGACAAAACTTATGAACCGAGGAGCACTACACATTCTCCGATATTTGTTAACCCCTAAGCCATTGGCCACTTGAGATCCCTCTACTTATACTCGCTTTTTTAAGTGCTCTGACTAGTCGTTTTTTTATTAGGACACTTGAACTTTTATTTTCGAAAACTGCTCCGAAGTTCAGCCCTCCTTCTATGTGGAGACGTTACTATTTCCAGTGCTAACCTATTCAAACTCTTTGACTTGGGTCGAAAAACACTAGAAATTTTGTTGTTTTCGGTCAATACATAGTTGATGAGCTTCGACTACCAAAAATTGTTTGAATTCGGTTTTAAGAACCTCAGAATCTCATTCAACTGGTAGAATATCCTTTTTTAAATACAACAGAGCGTTTTGAGACGAAAGTTATCTTAAACATTTTACTTAAATTTCCTTTGAAGCTTGTTCTACGCCGAATTCGGCACATGGAAATTTTTAGGTTTTGTTATTTTATTCTTACAAAAAGCGCAAGAAAGGATAACAAATGGCTATAGGCGATCCTTTCCCATATAAATAATATAATAGTGACAACTGTACAATGCCACTAAATAATGCAACCCTAACACAATTGCACCCACACACACACGAGCTTGCTGAATCCCCATAAATGCACACATGTACACACACGTGCACACACTCGAGCACACGAGCAGCCATAATTTGCTGCTTTGCTACGTTTTGTGACGCCTTTTTAACACTTTGCTACAAACAAAATAACGCATTCATTGGGAAAACTCCAACAGGCGACCGGAAGGACACGGCGGAGCGGTGGCCGAAGGTAAGCCATACTGAGAAAGGACAGAAGTCCTGCGCTCCACCTATAACTCTCCACATTCAGACTTGGATGCATACGTGGAAAGGAAATGCAGCTAGGAAGGAAGTCAGGAAGGAAAGTGTAGCACAAAAGTAATACAAAAAGCTGATTTTTTCGATACACCAGCAGGTTGAGGCATGTGTGGGGAGTGGGAGCGAGAGAGAGGGAGAGAGAATACATGCGAACAGTATGGTGAGGGTGTTCCATTGTTTCACATTGATTGCGATCGCTCGAAAGGACAAATGTTGAATTTCCCATGGAACTATTGCTTTCCACCGGCAAACACACACTCTTACACATACACCAGTTCCTGTTGCATGATAGCTTCTCTAACAAACGTATACACATACATATGCCGGTAAGTCTATACATACTTTTGTTAGCTGGCGGATATAAAATTGAATCGATTTTCAATGTTTTTATTTCATTCTCATGCAATTACACGCAGACACACCAACAAACACAACTTTCTAATACTCCTGTGTGTGTGTATGTGTATATGCAAGTGGGCGTATGTGATTTCCGTAAGGACATTGCTTTTTAAATAAGAGCAGCTTAAAGGCATATAATTTACTACGTATTTCAGTAAAATTTTTCGTCTTTCGTATGGAGAGGTATAGCCTTGGTATAATATATATACATATGTATGTTGAATACATATAAATTTGTTCTTGTACATATAAAATATATTTGAGGTTGTTCTGCTATTGTGCTTTCACTTAAATAATACCGATTCTACTTTGTTACTGTTGTTATTGTCGTGTGGCATAGCGTTTGGAAATGGGCGTTGCTGGCGATTAAATAAACTTTGGAGTTTTACCTGCCACTTTGCCTTTGACTCGAGTGTTTAATTATTACTAAAGTGTGCAATTGAAAGTGTTGTTGTTAATCAATTTTACTTTTTCAAAGTACTACATTTACGCATAGCTAAGGAATTTCCGAAATAGTTGCATGAAATTCTTGTATGGATTGCATTTTTAATGCGAAGCTTTGAGGAAAATATTTTCTCAGGAAATTTTTATTGTTCTAAGCTAGTAAGCCCTAAGTACTGTGCCCATATTAGTCAGATTGCAGTCATCTATTCTGAGTGGAGTCGCCGATCTCTTCCGCAGTAAACGCTTTGCCGACTTGGAAACTTTTTGTGTTGTTCTTACGTCTTCTGGATCTGATTTCGTTATCAGCCTTCGATAGAGAATCTATCGAGACCTCAGAAATTATTACTGGTATCGGGTTGCTCAAATCAGTTGATTTCTCCTGTCATATGAGCTCACAGTCGTCTAGACCAAGTACTGACCTAGTATGTAGCTTCATGTTCTTTAGGAGTTTTTCGCCACTAGAGGGAGGGTAAATGCCCGCCAGCTTGTCAGTCTTTGTCAATCTTGACTCGGTAAAAGTGTTCGGAGAGAAAAAGTGAGCATTCATTATTGCCACCGGCAAGCTTTTCTGGGCAATATCACAAAAGGGACTTGTTTTTGTGTTGGCCCTCGTTTCCGTACTTTTTCAGTTTTTTTAATTCGAGTTTTTTAGATTCGTTGGAGCAACGTTTCCATTCAGTTCAGTTCAGATTTCTTGATTTTCGAGAAGCTTTTGAAATAAATGCTTCGAGCAACATTGACTAACCGCCGTTAGAGTTGCCTGTACGTTTAGGACGGTGTTGCATAAAGCAGTCAGCATCATATACGGCATAACGTGTATGCTACCGGATACAATGTCTTCGGAGCTCCCAGAATGTACCAAAAGACAAAAGTCGAGAATAGGCGTCCAACAGCTGACGAGCACAAGAAAGAGAGACTGACGAGCCTCGACGAGTGGCAAAAAAAAAATGGGATACAACAGGAAACGAATTTACCAGCCTGGATTGAGAGAGAACCCGGAGAGACAGACTTCTACCAGACGCAGTTCTTATCAGGCCTTGGCTTTTTCAGAGCATATCTTTTTCTCCTGCCCGAGATGCCCGACAACATTGTGAGTCACATGCTGCAATCGAGGTTTGGTGGTCTAAAATGCAAGAATGGCTCCAAGAACTTAGAAGAATGGCATCGGAGAAAGGAAATACAAAGTGAATAACATTTTAGAAAGTATGTGAAGTGGCATTCTTAGCCCAGGTTGGCCTTGCGAAGTAGTGCTTAACGGCGGTCCCGCAGGTCCAAATACAAGCTACAGAAGCCGGAGCTAAGGGTTTTGATTACGTAGGCGTATTGTTTCGCAAGTCCATTATAGGTAGATAATACTATATGCCCGTGGTCCCGAATGAGGTGTATCTTTAGCGTACAATATTAATCGTGCATGCCGCCCGGAAAAATGATGGTATCTTTCAAAGATTCCTTCCTCGGAAAAAAATAATAATAAATTATATTAAAATAAATTCAAATACAATATATTAAATTATATTTGGGAAATAAAAACAAATTGGAAAATATTTTACGTAAGAGTTCTTAACTACAAAACCCCTTTACTCGGCTGTCCCGTGTGAACATTACGAACTTTTGTGTTCAAGTCATTTTTTTTTTTTGTCATTAAGCAAGATCAAAGCGAAAGAGTTTTTGAAGGAAGCAGAGTAACCGAAACAGCAAGGGATAAAGGTATGGTGATACTTAGCCCTGTTTCGATGCAAAAAACTTAGAATTCTATGGAGTATGGTCAAGCTTCTTCAGATAGTAGTTGTAAGAAGAATTCGGTAAAATGTATAACGATGCAAAAATCTAAAATTGAATAAAGAGAACAGTAATTTGTTGTTGTTAATAACTACTCTTATTTTAATCTTAAGAAACTATTATGTGATGCTGAAAAATTATTTACAAAAAATAGCAGACAACAATTTCAGGTAATAAATATGGGTTTTTTCTGTTCGAAAAGATGAGAGTCAAATGAACTTTTATTCTCTTGGGTAAAAAAAAATAATTCGTCTAATATTTCTGGTTATGTTTTCAGCGACATTTGTCACTAAATTTAAATAAATCTACACAACATTTTTTTTTTTTTTTTTTGAAGTACATGACACTATCAACACAACAATAAATCTTAAAGAATCCAAAGTTGCTTCAACGTTTTCACGATTTCTTTTCAAACGATTCGCACAAAAACTTTTTGGCAACACTACACAACACTGATTTTCGGCACTTCCTTAAGACACTCGTATCCGTTTCCGCTATGTTTTCTATTTTTCTCTTTTTTGTTGTTTTAATTTTTTTTGTCGACGATTTCTGTTACTTGCAGCTTGCAGTTGTCAGATTTGACCGGCATTCGATGTGCAACGAAAGAGAAGGTGTGAAGAAGTCAAAGCGCTTGAGAATTTATCGCTTGAGATGCGTGAAATTCGATGGTTATGTAAGCGATAAGAGGTTCGTTTCATATGTATGTATATGGTACATGTGTGTGTGTGCAAGCCAAATGAGCAAAATGCTCCTACACACCCGAAACACTTCCATTTTAAGTGCAGAAAAATGGTGCATATGCATTAGGGTGGTATATATTATATTTAGCCGATTTTTTTTTTTTTGCTCAGCTGCGTAAATGACAAAATGGAGATAAAATTTTTTTTACAATATCCGCCAAAATTCTCAGATATTTTGTAAACAAAACAATATGTAAAATAAAATATTAAGGGACTTTCAACGAGTCTCGAATATGTTTTGCAAATTTTTTCAAGCTAAATTTCTCTATTCATTCATATCGTTACGAGAATGAGTCGTCAGGGAAAATATCCTGTGAAAAATTAAAAAAAAAATATTAATATATGTGCTGCCAGGTTAATTTTATTTTCCTGAAACTGCAATTATAATACGTTTTCCGCTCTCTTTGACCATTTTTGAGCTTAAGCTTAAATAAGCCTCGCAACGCACTCCCTTTCTACTACCCTAATATGTTTGTCAATATGAAGCACATTCCATATGTTCACTTATTTATTATATTTATAGAAATATACAGATATATATGCGTATGTGTATGTATGTGCGTGAGGTTATGTGTGGCATTGGCGTCGTTAAATAAATTCAGCCTCGTTGCGCGCAAATTGCAGAAAATCCGCTTTTCGACACTTGGCTGGCAGACAATGAGCGCAGGAAATGCCCGACACACATTGCTGAGACCCATACGAGTACACACACACACGCGCGCACACATTCACAAAGCGGAGTATAAGAAGTTTTAGGAAGTGTGAAAGAGAAAAAAAATGTAAATAAATTGAAGCAGTGAAAGAATGGCTAAGTTTCGGTGAAAATAAATTGCATTCAGTGGCAAAGTGGTGCGAAATCCGCCCAACATGTTAGTTGCTCTATTGAATAATAAGCACACACACACACACACATAAGCATATCGACAGACATACATAAGCAAACACACACCTATACATGCACTCGAATGCGCTTTACTTTCTCGCTTGTTCGGCAGTGCTTTTGTGGCATGTGCATATGCATGAATGTGTGTTTGTGTGTGTGTGTATGTGTGACATGTATCTATTTTTTTTTACTTGAATTTTATATTGCTGCTTTCAACAAAAAAAGTGTGTTCATGCAACATTTACGTTTTGTGCATAGCAAAGATACGTGTAAAATATATAAATAAATAAAACAAAAACAACAAAAAACACAAAAAACACATGAAATTGAAAATACATTAAAAACGAGCTTGCAACTTGATACCAAGGCAACAACAAAGAATATAAGTTTACCTCGTGAAAATCAGCTTTAGCGCCTGCAATGTGGAGTTAGTACATATGTGTGTGTGCGCCCATTTACATTATGCAACATTCACTCGAAAATGCATGAAAACTGCGCGAAATACTTTCACATGTCAATGTGGCAGCACACATGCCTCTGCCCTTCGCGCAGATACATACAACAATCAAGTAGTTGAATGAAAATGCACTGAATTGATTACATTTATATAAACGAAAATATATTTCATTGAGCAAAACAAAAAAAAAACAAAAATTGTTCGCGAAGCGTGTTTTTCGCATATTGCACACACCAATTGCATTGCTGGCCTGCCGACCGACGGGGCGTATGTGGAATATTTGTAGAAAGCACATAAAGTACAAATTAGGGTGGACCAAAATGCAAAGAAACTAAAATTGTGAAAAAGTAAATTAAAAAAAATAAAACTATTATGATGTATATGTATTTTCTGTTGAGGAATTACGGTACGGAATTGGAAGCAAGAGGTTTAGAATGTGCTTTCATCCAATCCACAACTTGTTGAATATATGGTACATTAGATATTATGAGTATTTGCTTTATGTTGCACGTGGTAATTTATTTATTTTTGTGGACAACCTTATTGAATAATAATTACCTTGGAAATTATTTTTTAAATTAATTTTTCTTTTCATTTTAGACCTTTACTCCTTTCCTCCTATGCTTTTATCATCAGATAATATAAATTTAAGAATTTATTATTAAATATACAGTGGAACTTCTACTGTAAAGAAGACAACATATTGACAAATGCTGTCTTGAAAATTGTTTTATAAAATAAAAACAGGAAACTTAAATACATACTGATATATTCAATTATACAGAAGTTATCTTTTGAAATAAACATGAAACAGAAATTGGGAACCGTGAGTGTCCGGTTGTTGAAGGTTTCACTGTAAATATTTTAATTCAAGTAAGCTCGAAAGGTCTTTCTTATTTATTTATATTCGATTTTTTATTAATTGTGCTTAATTTTAAATACAAAATATATTATTATATATTTTTTACAGTAAAAAAAGGCTTTTCCTTATATGATAATCTCTAATAGAGTTGTCTATATTTTATAATAATTCTGTTTAATATAAAATGCAATTCAAATCTTTAATCAAGTATTTTTTATTTCAAGAAAACTTATTTAAAGATAATAATTTTGTTTAATATTGATTATAAAAATAGTGATTAATTTTTCTATTTCAAGAATTTTGTTGTATTCTATTAAATAATAATGGTATCTAAATTTAATTAAAAAAAAAAAATATTAATAAGTATTTCCATTAACAAATTTTAAATCATTTCCTCTTATGTTTATATTTATGAACCAATATGTGGACGCTTATAAATAATAATTATAATTAATATACTTTCTTTTTAATTTTAATAAATGTGGTTTATTCTAAGAAAATGCTAAAATATATTTTCCCATTTTTATTCTTACTTGTGTACTACCCTATTACAAATTTACATGCATACACGTATACATAAATATCTCTGCTATTCTCTCTTATTCTCTTTTACTTGCCAAATTTTCGCACAAAAAGATGCAATGAGTAAAAAAAGTACACGATGAGCATACAACTTTTTAAATAAACTAAAAACTAATAGCACCGCTGTCGATGTTGAAGTAACAAAAACGGCAGCAGCAGCAGCAGCAACAACAACAAAAGCGACACACAATACCAGTAACAAAAAGGCCGACAAAATAAAGGCATTTGCAATAAAATATGCGCTTTCAAATGAAATGGCGTTGGCAATGTGGCATGCAACTATTGATGCATAGCGCATATCTATGTATGTATGGTACATACTCATACATGCAACGCCAAATCCTACACAAAGAAACATAAGCAAGCAAACAAACATACACACGTGTATATGTATAACAGTATTACTGATATATGTACATATGCTGCTGCAAGCTAGCGCAGAGCCGTCACAAATATTTATAGAGTTGTAGTTGTAGTTGTGCACATTTGGCTCGAAAATTTGAAAAAAGTGAATATTTCATATCGACAGCTGTTTCATTATGCGAAGTGCAACTGCAACAAACAGCTCATTCATATAATATTGCTCGCACTAACACATGCAACGAAGTGTTTTGCCATTTTTTATTTTTATACATATTTTTGTTTTTGTTTTTTTTCATTGACGTTCGTAATTCATTTTAGATGATGCAAGCACCAGCCGGTCGCAGGCAGTGGGTGGGGGGGGCGCAAGTGAAAATTGAATTCAGTTAATGTGCATATTCTGTGAACAAATTAAGAAAAAAAACGAAATTATGGAGATTTCCCTTTACTTGTGTGCTTATTTGTAAAAATATGTGTGCTGATGGTCTCGTGTATACAAGAGCAGTCCTTTCATCGCTAAATCCGTCAGAATCTGTGTCATGTTTTTATGGATTTTTTAAATTTAAATATTGAACACATGCTGCTTCGTTGGCACTAAGGTATACCGTAGTTTAGGAGGGCGAGGATACACTTGATCATAAGAATATATAGATGTTTCTCTTCTCGAAACCAGAGGGGAATAGTGAGCCATACCCTAATTTATTTGTGAAAATTAATTAAATTATGAAAATTTAATTTGCCTCGCTCCGTTCGGCCATCAACAGTTTCCAATGAACTTGAAATCATCATTTAAGTTTAATAAAGAAAGTCGCTAAATATGCGCTATCTTTCGAGTCAGTTCGTACCATTTTAAAACGAATGTATGGGAAAGAAATCGCAAAAGGGTTTCCAGTGGGGATTATCAGCCGGATGGTTATGAGTTTGAGCCCTTGCCAGCTCAACATACAAAATGTTAGAAAACTATCTTTTTAATTCCTACAACAGGGAAATTAGCCCCTCCGGGTATACTGAATTGAAAGGTTCGAAATCATGGAAATGAGCAGAGTTTCCTTCCATCTCAAAGGACTATCATTATGAACCCGTTTTTGTCCACAAATACCTTCAACAAAATACCTTCGAACAGCCATCGTATGTACCTGGTGAGGCTCTATAATAAAAATAAGGTTTCGCCATTATGTTCTAAAAATAAAGTTTTTTCGGGCAATTGACCATCTTAGAGGCCCAATTTTCTACGAATTTTCGCAACAATAACGCGCTAAATATTCTCTTCGAAGTCGTCAATCGTCTCAGGATTATTTGCTTAGACAAGCAACTTCACATAACTACAGAAACAATATTCCAGCGGTGTTAAATCCCTTTAGGTCCCCACTGCAGACCCACGACGAACCTGTGCTCACCAACAGTTGCTTTCGATAACTTGATTGATTCGTGGGCTGTATCATTAATAATGGCTTAATAACGTTCTCAACAAAAAAAAAAATAATAAATTAAAGTAACTTTACTTTCTGCCGAAATATGGACCAATGATTCCCTTTGCGCAAAAACAGTGATTTTTTCAGGATGCAGGGTCAACAATAGCTTGTGGATTATCAGCACTCCAAATGTGACCCTTTTGTATATTAACCTACCAGAAGTGAGCTTCATCGCTAAATAACATTTTTTAAGGAAAATGGTGTTAGGTGAACATCCAGTTTTGAAATCATTCACCGAACGTGCGAGGCACTTCACCTTCAATTATTGGTCCACTTTCGATGAGACCAAATCTGAAAAATAGTGTTGTTCTAAAAAACACCTTCACTTTAGAAGTAATAGATAGATATTTGGAAAGCTTTAGGTGACAAAAGAAATAGCCTTAATATCAAAAGAGTCTGATGTAAGAAGACTTTCAGCCAAAAAAAAAATACAGAATTTGCACTCACTTCCCAAATTAGGCTCGTTGGACTAGTGATTGATATCAGGGGTGACTTGTTTTCAAAGAATTCGGTTACCGTGTAAAATCCATGAAAACTCTTTATTAACTGCGACATTGCCTTGTTTACTTGCTCTTTCTACTCTCAGCCGGTTATTTGATGCTGATTCCACAACCTTATTTAGAAGAGCACATGTCGTCATAATTGAATATTGGAAGTCCACAATTGTTCATCGCTTTTTCGCTCCCTAATTAAGTTGAGTATGATGTGCAATTGAATTCAATCAGTATACTTGTGAGGAACAAACCAGACCTTCCAGAGATGAAATTGATCGCTCGAAATGCAAGGTATTCAATTCGATTTCTGTTGCCTTCGGCAGTTCTCTAGTGAAACACTGCTCTCAGTCATTACCCTGTCGCATTAATTAGGTTTTTTTCTTTCGAAATTTCTGCACAATTCGAAATTTTCTGTGCATTTTTGTGAAATCAAAAACATTTTTTTTTGCCTAAAATTCCCAAGTCTTCAATTAGCAACTTGTCTCTGACTTCATTTACATTCTGCAGTGAAATTTTATTCCCAATTTTACATACTCAATGTATTGTCCTGCACACCCTTTCGCACTATCGAACTCCATTTGAACGTTGGCTGTGAAACCACTTAAGCAATGGATAATATGCCACACGCTGCTGGGAAGAGTGCCACAACACTTTTCGCATGCCAAAGGTCTTAATCTTGAAATATTCAATTTTCGAAATGTCAACCAGAGTTGCAATAAATACATTACGACCGATGGCAAGAGCTGTGAAGAGGCGCCAAAGACGAAACGAAACGTAGCGGGTGTTGAAGCGGTAATGCATTTTCCTACAGACAACAAAAACAATAACAGCAAGGATGGCAATGGAACGACAGAGAGATAACCACCAAGTGTCAATTTTTGCACACGACACAACGATACATAAACAACAACAACAAAAACAATAACGAATTAATGAGTATACATATTTGTGTATGTAAGCATTTCGTTGTACGCGTGGCATGCGGCTGTTGCACGCAAATATGCAATTAAGCCATCTTAAGTTTCCTTAACAGTTCAAAGCTTTCAATCTGTCACTTCGATTTCAGCACCACACTGCAACACGGTGCAACGAACAACTGCCGCAGGCGTGACGGAGGGTGACGAGCGATGAGAGAGGGCCGTAAGTGTCTATGAAATGAAAATTGCACAGCTTTTAATGCATCGTAGGCAGTTGTACGAAAATGCATGCAATATTGCAAAACTCAATGATAACAACAAAAACAACAACAACAATGCATGTAACATCTTGTCGATAAGAGGGAGAGTCATTCGCTCGTCCATTATGGCAACGACCTTTACTCTTCAATGCCGATTGCATACATACATACATATGTATATGCGAGATTACCTATGCATATATGTATATAAAGATATACACGTATGTTTGTATGCATGCAGGCATGTATTTCTAGACAGGCTTATTTACTGTTGCGTTTGTTGCATGCAACGCAAAACGAATGTCGCATGCCACTGTGTGTTTTGCTGTGTTGCATGCAGCTCCAGCTCACATACATACATACGAGTACACACATGCGTGTGTAAAAATATTTATGCGAAGATATTCACCAAATGCCTTCACTCCGTCCGTCCACATGTCCGTCCGACCCACTGACACGCTCTTTGCATGCAAAGCGTAATCGCATAATTTCTGCTTAATCAGGTGCCTACGCATCGGCGTTAATGCTCGTTCCAGCTGAAACAATACCATGTGCTAGTGTTTTTGTTGTTGTTGCTGTTATATTGACTATGTTTGTTGCAGACACTTGCACTTCGACACAAAATACTGCCAGCCACCTGTACGCATTGTATTTGCATTTTACATACATACGTGTATGTATGTATGCTTGCCATTTCTTCTTCTTCTTCCTTTCCTTGTGCTGCTTATTGTTATTTTATTTTTTATTGCTTTCTTTCATTTCTACTTCTGCTTCCTCTTCTTCTTCCTCTTAGTTGCCTACTTGAGTTGCTTTTATTTGTTTTTATTTTCATTCATTTACTTAAGCACTCAAGTGATATACGATAAACAACAAAACAACAAAACAACAACTACAACTACAACAATGATGCAACAAAGCAAATTGAAAATAACAACAACAATTTTGACATGCAAATAACTGCTTGTTGCAAATGCAAAACGAAGAAATGTCACATATATATTTATACATATGTGTGTGTGTGTGTGTGAATAAGTATGTGTTTATATATTATATATGTATGTACTTATGTACATATATTTTTTTTACAATTTGCATGCGAATGAGGAAAATGAAAACAGACGCATTACTCAAATTGCAAAGTGTGGCCGTGTGGGCAGGGAGACTGAAGACCGAGGCTGAAGGCTTCCAGCTGCTGCTTCCGTGTCAGTTGACTCACAGGTGCCAAGGGTGTGGTGGCCGATGTGCACTCAAATAAATGCAATTAAGTGTTAAGAAAAAATGTAAACAATGCGGTAAAGCTTAAATATACATACATATATATATTTACATACTTATGAGGGTTGCTCGAAATATTTTTATCAGTAGTAGTACAATACAATAGTACCAACGTCTTGTACAATTCAAGAAACTAATTTATAATACACCTTTTGATATGTTTTTGTTCTCCTACAACGATTCCGTTCTTATCTCCATGGTCACAATGTCCTTACCTTTCATGGATCTCTTTAAACTTGGGTACAGTATAAATGCACAGGAGGAAAAAACTAGTGAGTCTTTGAATGAAATATGAGTTAGATTTTGGTTATGGAAAAATCGCTAGAGTGTTATTCCTAAATTCCAGCCATTTTACTTGACACAAATGACGAACAGTGAGAAATTTTAAAATTTTCTTCAAGCGGCCCATCCATTTTTCAATCTGAGCTTCACTGGATTTATTCATGGCGCTGATAATATTTCGATCTTTCTTCTTCTACCTAACTCGTCTTACCTTTTGGACGTCTCGACAAATATTAGTCATAATTCTATATATTTTTGCGCCGTATAGAAATACGGCTTATATTTCCCCACTGTGAACTTTAAGAGTTTGAAATGGTTTGATAATGGAAGCTGAAAACTTTACGTAGCTATTTAGTATGGTGAATCTGTAATGTTTTTATTGGGGCACAGTTGCGTAGAGATGCTGATTTTTGGGAATTTATTTCGAACAAATTTCATATGAAAGCGGCCATTTCTATTTGAGTATTCTCCTCTATTCCGACGAGCACTGTGGATGAGTAGCTGAATAAAATAATTTCTGGCATAGTTTCTTAGCCTTGTGGGCGGTTCTATGCCACTGAGTTGTGATCTCTAAAGTGAACTTTTTTTAAAAGAAGTTCCAGTCTTACGAGTGGCATTTATATTGGGAGAGTGTATTTTCTCTTTTGTGTCTGGAGATTTTTGCGGAGAGAGAATATATTTGCACGGGATAAAAAGGCGCATTTATTATATATATATTTTAATCTTACATATTTCAGAATGTTAAGCATTGCTGTAGCTTATTCAAAAAAATTTTCATACTATTTTTCCATTAAATTTGATCTCCTTTTGCACGGGACATGCAGTTTCGTGAGCATTTTGCCTATACTCTACTGATTTTGCTTTAGGAATGCTAGAATCAATTTTTACTCAAATTTTAAATTCAAATCTCGAGCTTAGAATTTTAAATAGTTTCGAAAATTTTCTGTAGCAAAGTTAAAAATTAGATTAAGCAAAAATGTATTTTTAAAAATCTAATTGGTGAATATATAAAAGGAAAACAAAACAAAAAAATTCTTCATAAATTTTTATTTTTTTTTTCCTCATAATAAACTTATTTACAATTTCTACTCTGAAGCTCTGAAGAATGACTGAAAATGTCCAACCAAAGATATCAAGATACTACACAATAACAACAAAACTGAACAACGGTAAAACCGAAGTGCGTGTAAAAAAGCGCATCAATTCCAAACGATTGACAAAAGTGGATAAACGCAACGTAACGGTTAAGTGGACACAGTAGACAAGAGAGAACAACAAGCCGCTTTTGCGCTTCATTGGAAAGCTGCAATACAGCGCGGAAGTGAGCTTACGCAATGCAACTGAAGATATGCAAGAGGGGAGGAGATATGTAGTAATGTCAATATATGTATATGTATGTTGTCACCTCCACTTTTTCCAATTAACAATATGTATGTGCGTATGTACATACGTACATACATATGTATACCTACAGTGGCTGTTGGTCAAGCGCCTACCAACAACCACACACGTTAACAAAACAAACTACCGCACAAAAAGGAGATGACAAAAACTAACAAAGCGACCGGCCAGCTTAGTGAAGACGGCGTGGGTCGCTATCTACGCACAATAACAAAACTATGGGCAAAAACAAACCGAGTGAAATGATCAACGCTATTACCAACAGAAGATCACACGACGACAGTAATTAAACAATAGTTCAACTATATGTATATGCGCGTACACAAAATAAACAAAATATGTTTTTGGGGTGCACCCGAGGTGTGGTCCAACCAAACTGGTTACGAACCCACTCGCACTACTCCCGTGCTGCCGGGGGTAACTTTAACCCGCCTGTATGACTGGGCTCTGGGTGCGGGATGCTAAAAGGATGGGTGTGGACGAACGGAGGGAACGGCACTGTCGGCACGACAAAAAACAACGTACGAAAACAATAAACAGGCAAAATGATACTTATCGGTTTCAGTCGGGTGTGAGTGCCCAACTTCGGTGCTCCTCCGGACGATGCCGCCAAACTCCAGCTCCGCCACTATCCAACTCGCGTGTATAAATCTTTTGGGCTTCAACTGCCCTATCTGCCCTTCTTGGCTCGACTCAAAAAAAAAAAAACACGCCTGTTGCACTATTTTACTTTTTTATATTTTTTTCTCAAAATCACAAATACGCTCGTCTGCGCAAAAAGAGATGTTGACGCTTTTAAAGATTGCTAGAATCTGATCCGGCACGCACTTACGAGCCAGGCCGCAAGCTACGCGTCGGCCGTCAGAATTCTCAGGCGAGTGTGTATTGGTGCCCAATCATTTGGCGCCGCCCCCATTACCCAAAGGGACAGAGTTGTGTAGCGCACGCCACCATGGCACACCAAGTACACTGGGATAATTTTCCCCTCGCCGTATAAAAAGAAAGCCGACACCCCTTTTTACGGAATACCCGCGCAAAGCATTCCGTTTCTCTAATATTTGTTAGTGGAGGAACCGTTTTGGCGAACATCTCCTTTTGGAGACTTATACCACTGGGTAGGCACACACCGAGTACAACCGTGCCAACAATTCATGGCTTTGAATTATACAATTATTTTCCGACAGATGCCACTGCCAACGCTTGGAGTGAAAGGAATATTAGGCAAAACAAAGGAAATGAACAAACAAACACAAAAGAAGTTTTTGTTGCGGCCAGTACGCGACAATGTATTATATGCAGTTTGTAACCAGTGTAGCAATTTTCCGTCGATAATACCACAATGCAATTATGCCGTGAGGAAACGAGACTTAAATTTAGAAAAAAGCATGTCTTCCAGATAAAATTTTCAAATGAATTTCCCTGAGTTTAAGTTTGCCGGACGAGAAAAAGAGTTACAGTTTATGAAAATTTGCTGCATTGTCGTCAATATGTTGAATTACTAAAATTATGCTAAGTATCTGATGTTGTCATTCTCTTAAAGTAAAATAAAAAATAAATTTAAAGTCAACACAGTTCCAGCACAAGCAAAATTATGCTGTGAAGAACTGAAAAATTGCTTGTCATCTTCAATCTGTTTGAGTATTTATAATACCCATCTCTTTCGCATTCCTTTTCGCTTGCAGCTCTCCCACGCACATTCTTCTACGTGTTGGCCTCACCGCTCGTGGAAACCTTATGTCGCACATCAAATGATGCGGAACTGAGCCGGTCTCTATGCTTGTTTCTTACAAATTCCAACACCATTTTTAGCGACTTGCGTAAGAGTCAAAATATTATATAACGATGATGACATTTTTCAGCGAAGTTAAGGGGCGAAATGTAAAAATGTGCGACAAAATGTTGTGAGTAAATTTGAAAAATAAGCATATTAGTGTTTTTATTTAGCACAAAATTCCTAGAATTATTTTTCATGAATCTTGGTGCATTGATTTTTTTCTTTCACAGCCACAGGAGCAATTTACGCTATAATAAGCGCCTAAGTATATGCTTCATTTCTCGTCAAAGAAGCATGTATTTAAGCGTGGCAAATTCAATTTCATCTCAGTTGACTGCGAAAGTGAAGGAATAAAGTTAAATGACTACGAAGAATGTGGAGAATGTAACTGAAGAGAGCCATCAAGTTAGAAAATTATGTTTCTGAAATTTAATATCATCGCCGAAGATGATTTCGCGGAAAAAAGAATTTTGTCTTTTTTTATTTTAATTTTTTTTTTTTGTTTTTGGCGAAAGACTAAAAATATTATTATTTGCTGCTAACGGATTCGATAGATGTGATTAGAATTCAGGTTATTCTTCTGAAAAGAACATACTAATAATTCTTGTATTCCAGAAACATGTTTCGAATCAAAAACTCCTTTTCGATCGCGATCACGACAAATATTTTAAGACCCATGACTTGAATATATAGTCCTTTGATTAGGAAGGCGCTGCTGGCCAGTTGGTTGATGCCCTTATTAATATTAAGCCTTAACTTAATCGCCGTCCTACGTACGTGATGGTTGGGAGAAGGAGGGATGAGAATATATTCTTGTAACGGTTATTTTTTACTTTTCAAGAAGCGCTAATTTAATGGAGACCGATGTAGCTAATGTTACCTTCTATGAGCGCTGTAGCCGCCGAGATGAGAGTTTGAAATACAGCGTGATAAAGTACGCTCATCAAATGGTCTGATAACGGTCTACTTCCCTGAGCCTAAAATATGACTTTCTCTCATATCAGATTTCATCATGAAAATACTTCCAAGCCACTTGACCGTTAGCTGATACAAACATCTGAGACTAAATCAATCATGTTGTGATAGACGGAAGAAGTGTTTAAAATATGTGAACTCCTCATGGCATTAATATCACTCGGACAATTTCTTGTAGGAGCTAAGAGGAAAACTAAACGACTCAATGCTTGAATACGAAGAGCCTAACCCCTGTTAAGTCCAAATTTCTTCAAAAAATTCTGTCATCAAGATCGGGCCAAACTTATGTAGGAATGAGAAATTGAACTGAAGGTCGGTGTTGAGAACATACTGATTTCATAAGTTGAATACTTCTCTAACCTCTAGTTGTCAAGAATGGTACAGTCACATCATCATCCGACTATGACGAAAGAAAATGATCACACACAGTGGCGATTTTAAAACGACTATTGAAAGCAAGAAAAGGAGATACATCTATGCGATTTTCTTTTTCGTAAATTAGAAAAACCGTTGCAAAAAAAAAAAGTCTTAAGAAACAAATAAAAAGAATGATAACATTTAACAACTGCGGTCGACCTTCGGTAGGAAATGGAAATGTCCACCCCTCCGAGTGTATTTCAGACATGAAATAAAGGCTCCTCATAAAAAAACCGTCAGCCGTTCGGAGGCGGCTTAGTATACACCAGAAGTCATTCCATTTGTTGGATAAAACATCAAGACGCAAAACTAAAAATTGGAGGAGGAGCTCGGACGAAAATCGCTTCAGTTTTGAATAGAATATGAATTTTCGGTTTATTTTTATTATATTGCTTTAGAGCAGTTAAATCAGCAAAGCAGCAACGAAAAGACAAATTTAATAAAAGAAAAAAAGGAAATAAAAAATAAAAATTCAAATCTTTTCATGTACTCTTATATATGTATTACAAAAACGTGAATTAATGACATAATATCCACTCAAGGCAGCAAATCAAAGATATTTGTTTTCGAAAACAAAACATACCTTTTAAGTGAATTTTCATACGCACTTGGGTTTCAATGTCAAAAACAAAAGCTCAAAAGGGCACAATTGGCCGCAGCTCCACTTACACTCAGTTGCCTTGTCGTTTACATACATACATACGTGTATATCCCTCACCACCGATCGAACTGAGCGTAGAGGCACATTTTACGCTTTGAATTATACGAAAAAGGGTTTTACAATTCACAATTTCTTCTTTGTTTTGTTCCTTCTTTGCAACGCTTTCGTTGCGTAGCATAACGGCAATTTCCACTCATGTATGCATTTTAATATATATAATTTGTACCAGCACTATGCTAAACGCTCTTGACAATGATGTATGAGCTGTCATCAATGACATATTCATGCCGCTGAGAGTGGTGAGTGTAAGGCAAACGTTTCGGTGAGCGCTCACTTCAAAGAGTTATGCGTAACAAGGGTATTTATTGTTGTAATTGTTGTTCGTGCTTGAGCGTAATGTGATATGGGTGACATTATTTCCTTGCTATTCTTTTAATTTCCTTTCATTCTCTGCATTTTTTGCCACCTTTTGTAAACCATTTATGCGGCTAATAAGGCAGTAAGTGATTGTGTCATTGATGCGGTGATTTTGTCATTCAATACTCGAGAGAAGAGCATATTGTTTGTACTTGTAGAGTGGCGGCTGGTTTGAGTATCACTAAAGCGTACGCATAAAGGATTGTTTGTTTGCATTTAGGTTTGAGTATCCGCATTTTCTTTGAGAAGTGTGGACAAATTGCGTTTTGTTTGGCAATTAAATAGATTTTTACTCAGAAAGGTTTCACCAAGTATTCAAAGTTAGTATAAATCACAGTAAGCTGTTTTGCACAGGCATTAGCTTGCTGTTAAAGATCCTTGAGGAAATAAAGATAAACACAAATAAAACTTGTATAAGTTTTCTTAATCTAATTATTTAATGTCGCATGGGACAAGGCAAAGGAAAAAATTATTTAATTTTTATTTAAAAAGTTTTGGAAGGTTATCCCTCTTCATACTCACGTACTTCAGCCTCTCCCTTTTTCTGTCAGCAAATGCGGCTCGCTTTCCTCTTTAACCTTAAGTATATCTTCCAGATAGCATGAGTTGTAGTCGGCTGAAATATTGCGAGGTAGGCGTAGAGTGTTCTCTTTTATTTGTTTGTAGACGCGCGTTTGAACCATTGTTAGCACTTCGCAGTGTCACACATCTTGAACAATAGAGACATGTCTTCCCTCCATCTCGTACGCTGAAATCGATCATACTCATGCATTCGGTGATACCTTTCCATGGAGGCTGAATTTTTCGACTGATATGCAAAAGACACCTTCTTTGCCATCCTGGCGGATTAATTACCTATCATTGTGAGGCAGCGCGTTCAAGAGGAACATAAAAATTCTTGGTAAAATCGTACTTTACTTCTAACGAGGAGTCGGCACAAGTGAACGAAATTTTGAAAATAAAGCTGTGTGTATAATATCCCTCTACGGAGTCTCGCTGCTATTGCAAATCCAACATCAAAACTTTCGATCTTTTATACAGCTTTGCAGCACATATAATAAAGACTTACTCGTTCCATCGCTTTCTGCATTGTGATAGGGGCCTTAATTTTAACAATATGTTCAACAAACTTGTCAACAGCACTGTTTGTAATTACGGGAACCGACGAGTATACTGACGGGTCTGAATGAAAGGTCGGCACAAGAGCAACCTCTTCAACAGGAAGATCTCTCAGGTTATTAGGACAGAAAGAACTTACAAAGAGGCTATCAGCAGAGAACCCATGCGAAGCACAGTGCATATCGCTTGGCTCCCGGGTCACACGGATGTAGAAAGCAATGAAAAGGCAGATGAGCTGGTTCGATATGGCACCGTGAACGATATTGTCACCATAAACTGCCTCTGCTCTTAGAAGGCTTTCAAATGTTGTCTAAAGTAGTAGACTGTGTAGGAATACTTCAGGTCTTGGAACAATTCCACCGCAGGACGTACCACCAAACTTTTGGGGGCAGTGTGGATTGTAGGTAGACAGACCAAACTGTAACTAACTTGAACCAGGCGAGATATTCTTGTGGATGTATCAACCTCTAAGATATCACCTCTACAAGCTATATCAAGTGGAATCGAGGAAATGCTGAACGTGCACAGAAGATGAAGAAACGCTGCATTACCTTTGCAAGTTTTCGGCCTTCAAACGGTTTTGACGTCAAATTTTCCACGCTGCTCCAAAATCCAACCTTACGGAGTTGGTCACACGTGGTTGGAAGTTTATTAAATCCAGCGAAATGTTCGCTAAAGTATTTTTAGATTATACGGGAGCCAGCTCTATAGGTTAGTTGCGACCGCTCAACCTCCCCCTTCAACTAACCAACTAAAAAACCCTTCTTAAAAGAGCAAACTTTTCATTTGTAATTCTGTTTTTACCATATATCTATAAAAATATACCTGCAACTGACCTTCTGCTTCAAATTTCCATAGAGGAATGTCTAAGAAACTATTTGCAATAAATTCTGAATTATTTTTCTGGTATTTGGTTGAGCTTTCGTTATTTCAATAAGGAAAATTTAAAATTAGGTCAAACCGCAATTCGAAAAACTTGCATTCGTTGCAAAATGACAAATTGTTTAGCTGAGATGCACATATGTATGCACATATATATAAATATATTTCCCTAACCGTGCTCAAAGGATACCGAAGTGTGGCTGACATGACATACATTTGACATGTAGTGACAGTTGGCAATTTTTGTGTCAAAAATATAATTCACCATTTCACTATACGTTGCGAATGAAATGCAAAAAATAATAGCAAAAATATGCTGCCAACAAAAAATTAGTCGATTAACTTGTCGCTGCGCCAGTCAAGCTGAGTACCTGCAGTGTTTGCAGTGCCATTGTTGCTGCTATTGGAATGAGCGTTGAATAAAACAAAATTGTACACATGCATACTCTTACAATTTTCTATGTATATATGCACTCGAAAGTATGGTATATGTGTATGTATCCATAACTATTTGAAATTGCAATTGTTGTCATTTATACTCATTTTTTTCTCGACGCTGTTGCTGTTGTCAGTTTTGATGTTGATGAATTATTTTGTAGCAAACACTTTTCACTAAAAAAATATTTTTATTCCTTTTTATTGAATTTTCTAAAACGTTGCATGTTGGCATATTTATTTCATAAATCACACAACACAGGTGAAATGTGTTGTTTTAGAATTGTGTAGTTGTAATAAAAATACTAGAATCATAAGCAAATAAATATATATGCAATCAAAGTTATTGCTTTATTGTATTAAAGTTTAATTTGCTGAAGACTGAAATGGTGTTACGTTTAAAAACGAAATTGAGATAAAAATTTCTTGTTAAAACTAAGTATTTTTATATAAACATATACATACATACATACAAATTTTTATTTATATGTATACATGTTACATATAAATACCCGAAATATTTTTTCGAAATTTTACTTTTGGTTTACACAATTTCATAACTTGAAAAAATATGCCAAAGGACTTAAATTACAAAGCCAAAGAAAATCAATTAATCAAGTTTTTAACAAATAAATATATTTAATTTATGCCTGTGGCCGACTTGGTATGACATGTAAAAACAATTTTTGACCTGTAAAACAATAAATAATATTTTTGGAAATTTTTATTGTCCTTACAGTGACTTTAATATTAGAGTCAAAAACTTTAATCATCAAAATCCGCTTTATTGTCTTTCAAAATACTCTCAAATAAAATCAATACACTTTTGCATGCAATTGAACAAATTGCCGCAGGACTTTTGCCACTCTGATTGAAATATTTCCAAAACATGCGATCAACCGCCTCTTCAGGGATCGGAAACCACTTAGTTTGTTTTTTACATAGAGAATAGAAAAGAAATCATTCAGTGCCAAGTCAGGCTGGTGGATGACCCAACAAGTCGATGTTTTGAGTGCTCAAAAATGCTATTGTTTTAGTCGATATGTTAGTAAACATATTGTTGTGGTGAAAGAAAAGCAGGAAACAAATAGTTGCATACCACTCAGACTTATTGTTCTGGGTTGTTCTTGGAGTATGGTTGCGTTGTCTCCAGTTTTTCCAAGAAAACAGGGAACGTTTTGCTTAGAAGTGCCTCATGCGCCAAAAGGTTTTTTTTGAATTCGGCTCATCTTTCAGTCGACTGTTATTTACTTTCAAACCCATACGCGAAAAACCACAATTCATCACCTGTAACGAAGTCATTAAGCACCACAAAGTAGTATCGAAGTAGAGAAACCGTAATCGCATAGCGAGCCAAACAGTTTTCTATATGACTTGTGCTAGGTAGAGCTGAAAAGTGTTGGTTTTCGAAAAGATCAAAAGAAAAGCTGGTACGATCAGGACTGTCATATCACAGCGAATTGAAAAAAGATAAAGCGTATCTCTCAACGTTGGGATTGACCGCAACGTTCGGGCCGTATTGAGATAAAGATGGGAACACTTATCTAGCCTACTGGATGACAGAAGATAGCAAACCCAATTCCATAATCGACGACGTTGGAACATATGCTCTATTATTCGTATTTGAAGAAGTCCGAACCGAAACTTGCCGCCTGATGCACAACAAGGCGAGGGAAATCGATATCTTACCACCTGAACTATTAAAGATGACAGGGTAGAACTATCAATAGAACCTCTGTGCTCTGTCCAATCCTCTAAACTTCAAAATTACGCCAATTTTCGTAGGGTAAGCTCCATAAACATCGTATGCGAGGTCTTGCGATAACAATACCTTCCGTCAAGGTACTGATTGTCACACTATATCAATGTGGCTTCAAAGCTTGAAAAGGATCCAGGATGAAAGGATCCCCAAACAATACCTCTTCTTCCATTTTCAAGCTGAACGTAACTCATCTCTTCAACTTAATCTTGAATTTCAAAGTAAGAACTGCAGAACTGAGCAGAAAAGTTGCAATCTTATGTGAGAGCATACAACTGCTGGTATATAACGATAATATTGATATTATTGGTTTCAACAACCTCGCTTCAGACGGAAAGAGAAAGCGAGACGAATGGGTTTATCAGTAAATCGTAATTGAAAATTTAGGCTCTTGTTTGGATACTCCAACACACCATCAGTGTTGTTGTAGTGGAAAAGTCGGCATTGCTGATATAAGTCGTCGAGGTCATCTAATGGCAGGTCCAGTTCTCGACGGATAGCGTACGAGATGTGTGTTAGATGAGTGGGTTTTGGAGAATATTCAAAGAGGTGGCCAGTGCTGCGCGGGATCTCATGGCATTCACGACATACCTTGCTATTTCAGGGTCAAATCTGAATAGTTAGAAAGTAGGGCGACTAAAATATACCGATATTTACTGTGCCAGTACTATTCGGATATCTAGACCTCCTGCTATATGGTTGACGGACTCTTGGTGAATGGCGCTTAAAACCTGACGGTACTCAGCCCTGTCCAGCGGTTATTTCTTATATTCCTGCATGGAAGCGATGTAATCTTGCACTCACTCCCGGATATGCCTGGATGGGGGTTTGGCTTGAAGTACGTAAATGTCTACTGGAATATTGCACGCAGCATCATCCCAATAGGTATTGCTTAAACAGCATTAACATGATGCTCTAACCAGGATTTCGGGGTGTAGCTATGAATCAAATTATTGCGCCGTTCATATCTTCTTTTCACTGTTTGGCGCCAGTTGGAAACACCAAGCGAAGCCCAGATCTTCCTCCTTCTGTTCTTTCCAACCGTGTGGAGGTCTTCCTCTTCCCTTGCTTCCCCCGGCGAGTGCTGCATCAAAAACTTTTAAAGCCACATATATAAATTCATTTTAACATATGAAAAATATAATATTTGTACTGCACTATATATGTACATACATACATATTTATATATTTATATAAATACCCACACACATATACTCGTATACCTACAATAATATTTTATTTCAATTACTGCCTTTACATCTATTTATTCATCTTTAAAGACCAGCGATCAAAGCTCTGGAATACGCAGCAGATAACACAATACAAAGCGAATATTTTTAATCAACTCTCCACTGAATGGGTGTGAAGAAAAAATTGTAGCAGAAAAAATGTATATTTGAATGTGCAAAAAATTGTTTCACACGTGGTGCTGCCTTGCGGCAAGAGCAATATTTATTCGGTGGTCGGTTGATGGAATGTTATGGGTGCACAGGTGAGTGTAACTGCGTGTGTGTGTGTGGGTGTGTGTAAGTGATGCAAATAGTAGAGCGTAAAACAAGCAGCAACAGAAATATTAACGCCTTCAGTTATTTGCGAAAAAGGGTCGCCACAAAACTGCAAAAACATCAACAACAAAAGTGACCTAACCAGAAAAAAACTGTAAATAAACAAGCACACATGCATATGTACATATGTACCTATGTGTGTATAGAGCGACTAACAATAACCCAGAACAAAGGAAGCACGTACACTTGTAGATGCAACCGGGCACAACTCTGACATAATAATTGCCGCACCTGTGCACGCGTGTGTGTGTGGGTATGCTCAGCGGTTAGCGTTGTTTGCGAAATAAGTATGTATGCACATACTTACTTGCACCTGTGAGAGTAGTCATGTTAGACATTATATCCTGTAGGAAAAACATTTACTTCTATAAATTACACTGGATTTTAGAATTATTCGCAACAATAAATTTTCAGCAAATTTAAATGATAATTTCATTTTTATTTCTTCAGGAAAAATAATTTTTTTTTTAACTTTTGCTCTTAAGAAAATTTAAACAGAAATATTGACCTCACTTAATTTAAAAGAAAAAGATTAATTAAAATTTACATAATTAAAAAATTTAATACTACAATATTATTAGTTATTTTTATTTAAAGAAATTAAAAAGAAATTATTTAATAAAAATTTTATTTAAAGAAAATTTGTTATTTTCGACTTGAATAAAAAAAATTATCGAAATATTTGTTTTACTAAATTTATATATCGAAAAAATAACGATCCTAAAATTTTAATTTCTTGATAATATATTCGTAAAACCGTTAAAATTCCTATGCACCTTTTATGCTCTACGAACATTTTTATTTTTTGAGTTGTGACACTTTTCATGTGAGTATGCGATGTGGGTAACAAATTTTACTCTTTGCTAGTCGCTGATATTTAAAGCTGAGCAATTTTTGTCCATTGAAATGAGACAAAAAAAACGAAAAAGCAAAACTTGGTAGCAGACACAAATGGCTCAAGGCCATGACAAGTGGATATACTCGTACATATGTATGTATGTTTGCATATACATTGTACAATTACATTTAGGTACTCTTAATGTGTACGCATATGCATTTGTCTGTTCACATGTCGTTCTTTTCGTGAAACATTTTTGCTTGTCTTTCAGTCTGGAGTTTTTGGAAACCCCAAAGAGTGTGACGGCTGATTACAAATTTTTCTGAGTTCAAGAAACCCCGTAGGAATATACATAGCTGAAATTTCCGGCAATACTGCGCCTTTTTGTAAAAGGGAGTAGAAAAGTTGTAATTTTTTCTGAGTTCCAAAACCCTTGCAGTTAATATTTCATTGGGAAAAATACATCTTTTCTCAAAAAGGGAGCAGAAAAAATAGTAGGAAATTATAACTGAAGAATTTATTGGTATATATGTATGTACGTCAGCTAATTTCTGAAATCTAATGCTAATTAAAACTTATTTACACACATAAATCAGTGAAAATAGTAGTTGGTTAATAAATAGTGAAGTGGTTATAAGTACGTACTGCCATTCTGAAGGCGAGGGTTTGAGTCTTGGTATGACCGACATTCAAAATTAATTTTCTAATTGCGGTCACCCCTCGGAAGGGAAAATTTTGGTAGAAAAAAACCTCCCAATAAAAACCTTTGCATATTAGAAAACCTAAAAAAACAATAGTTTAATGGCTTTCGCAAAAAATTAAGCTTTGAAAATAATTGGTTATAAATATAGAACCTACCACAGAAAAGTAATGCTTAAATAACCAAAAATATAATAATAAAACCTAAGAAAAACCGTAAAACACATAATGAAAGAGTAGTAAAAAATAGTAGCATGAACTTTTGCTTAGTAATTGCTATACAAATTAGATATAAACGTTTTAAGAGAGAGATAAAAATTAATGGCAATCAAATAAAAGAAAAACATATATTAAAAAATAATACTAAATGTTGTTAAAAAAAGTGGAAGCAGTAATAATTATTAGTTATTAAAAATGTAGCAATTTTTTAAAAAGTTCTTAGAAGATATAGTCTGAAAGAAACTATTTAAATAGTGCTTAAGAAGATAAGACAAAAAATTTGAGCGAAAAATTCTAATAAAGGAGCAGAAAGTAGTAGAAAAAGTAGTAGAAAAGGTAGTATGAAAATTCAGTAGAAACAAATGCCAAACGGCATTAATAGAAAAGTCAACTTAATATTATCTTCACTGCTATAGAGGAAACTTTAAAACTGTCTCACTTAGGTTCCTGTTGGCATACCTGTTCCTGCCACTTACCGAATTGACTTTGGTTTCCGATAAAAATGCAGCTGTGAACTGAAAAATATTTTCACAGCAATATTTTTTTATAATCAAGAGCAGAGACGCGCGCAAAATAGTTTATGTAGTGTATGTAATGACGGTGGGCAATAATCAAAGAACAACATTGTGGAGCGCAAATAAACATACAGACGTACATACAGACAAACATATATATATATGAGCCAACACCTACGGAAAGCAAAACCAAATTAACCCTTTTTTTTGCCAACTCGCCCACCTGTCAGTGGATTGTTTTATTTTCTTTTTTCTTTTTTTTTTTTGTGCTTTGGAATATTCTGGGCACGAGTGCCATTCGCAGCCAACTTAACATTGTCTGCTTGGGCGCTTAAAATTATAAACTTGACTTGAAAAATTTTAATTTTCAATTCCATTAACAGCTTTGTGCTGCTGCTGCGAATAATGTGTGAATTGACTGTGAAAAGCGCAGGCAAAAAGTCGAACATGTGGCAACATTCTCATGACAACAGCAGCAAAAACAACAATAACAACAACGGTAACGCACAGCAAATTTATAAGTACCCACTAGCGCCCTCTCTCTTATATTATATATGTATACTCATATATGTGTAAGTGTATGTGGGTGCTTACTCAGACATTTGTTAGTGAGAAATGCGAAACGTTTTACAAATGCAAAAATAGCTGGAAAGTATAAAAACAACCGAATTGCCACAAAATCCTATTTTCATGAAATATCCTTTTTACGTCCGACGAAGCGAATGCACAGCCATACGAACATGTGGCAAGAAGGCGTGTGGCAAGCGACCGTCGAAATGGAAAAACAGAAACAAAAAGCAAAAACAGAAAAAAAAGTTAACTGAAACAAACCCAACAACCACAACACCCATGCAATAACCGTGGGGATCGAAAGGATACCAAAGCCATTTTGGCTGCTCTACACAACACTAGGATGTGCCTTAGTGTGTAGGCGGCAGCGCCGGCAAATGCCGAAAAACAATCAATCATGGGCTCATGTGTCCTCACGCCGCTCACATCCAAATATACATACATCCAGACACTCACTCATCTGCAGGGAATAAAACGAAATTGTAGCGGAAAGACAGCAAATTGTGCGCCACGTTGACTTTTGACTCGGTTGGTCGCTGAGTGCGCACAAACGGAACGTAAAAAACACCTACTCACTCCGCAAGCTTTATAATTTGGTTACAAATAAACTCAAACACTTGAGTTAACATTCTTCCGGCACCTTTGCACCATCCTACTCATGCGCCCAGTGCTTTTTGCTTAGTTCTTTGCGTTCTGCTTTGGATGTCTGAATGGCTTAACTCCTTCTCGCTTACTTCCAGTTTTTCAGTTAAATTTCTGACTGTTTTCTCTAACTCTTTTCGACAATCGATTGCCATATCCTTTTTAATCTATTGTTCTTTTGTCTGACCGCCCAAACGTTTAGCAATTGTAGCGCTTTGTTGTTCGCTAGGCCTTTCGCAATAAAAAGTTATTTTAAACTATGTTGAAAGCGCAAAAACGTATGAAACTTCCCACACGGAAATAAATATTTCAGGACCATTTCAGGGAGAGAACTACCTTGCAGGACACGAATTTGACATTCATAAACATTTTGGGAAAATAAAAATTAAATTAGGTTTTGGAAAAGATATCGTGGGGAAAATATTCGTAAAAATTTAAGAATAAATTATTCACAGGAAACTCTGGGGTGAACGACCTAGGTAGAGACGGAACTGACATTTTAAACTCAGAAAATTTTGCACTTACCATGCTGGCATACGTTTTTCTTCAAAAAACTCCTGGTCGGATTGACCTTCAATAGTAGATCAATAGCAGATGAGGGGAGGAAATCATATGCAATGTAACCAGACATATGTTAGGTTTAACTGTTTGTCTCTTTAGGGAGTCTCACATATATGACCAGTCATAAAGGAACATAGTCTATTCTAAGCCAGAACTCTATTAGCAGCATACTTGCCGTAATAACCAAAAACTCTCTAATGGTTTCCATTGCAGCTGAAGGTGCTTGAATGAGAAGAGTCGATAAAGTACAATTCGTTTACAATTTCAACTTCCTTAGCTTCAATAAATGGAAGTAATCTTATGGATTTCATAAAGCACAATGTATGGTTGGGATACCTAGACAGCTGAAAAGAGATATTTTCAAATGCCCTGCTTTGGTATCACAACGGCCCTATAGTCATAAATTCGTTTGAATGTAAAGTACGTTAAAGCAAGAATACAGAAGTCGTACGTCCTTATTAAATTCATGCTTACATTAGTTTTAGCTAATCGGCAAAAGTCTTCGATAGCAGCGCCACCAAAATACAGTCTTCATTTGCTTACAGCAGTGCAATAACAAAACAGTTATTCTGGAAACCCAACAGCAGTTTCTGAAAGCGTCGCCTGGTTTCTCTGAGGATGTCCTATAAGACAATGCACCGTCAGGATTCCAATAGCCTTTGAAATTCCTTATCAAAAAAATGAACTCCATCGGTCTGATTTATGCCAAGTTCGCCTTAACTTGTAGGTTACTAGAAGTATAGCAATGCGTCCTTTATCGGGAAGAACCTGCTTCGTTATACTTGCTTAACAAGTTCGTCTGCTCGCAGTCTAAAAGCTTTGGGAGGGTTCACTAATATTTTAAAGTTTTACTTGAAAACAATTCAACAAAAAAGAGTTTGAGAAGGACTGGTCCATATGGTTAATAGTTTTATAATGAAATACTTGACAATGACGTACACAGCGTTACCCACTTCCTGCCAAACTGATCGAGGGACACGCTTAAAGAAATGATTGCCAATGAATTCGGCTGAAAGCCATATGGTCGATGAGTACCACGAATTTTAAATGAGGCCTAAAAACAGGCTCGAGTGCATTTCGCTCAATTTTTCCTAAACAAATTCGAAAATGGTTAGCCTAGCAACTTTAGTAAAGTCGTAAAGTATAAAGTAAAGTGAAGCAAAGTTTCGTAAAGTGGTGACGAATCTTGGTTCTATGTGAAATTTACTTCAAACGATCTAAAATCGTAGCTGCTATTAAACTGGAAAAGGGTCTGACGATAACTGAAAAATAGTACACCGAAAAGTGTTTACCAAAAAATTTCAAAAATTTGTCGGAAAACAGAAAGAAAAATGATTTGCGGCGCTACGGCGCTACTTTTTACATTATGACAACATTTATCCACTCTCCACCGAAGTCCACTCTCTGGCTCTCGATTCTAAACGCTAAGTGGCAGCTCTCTCTGACTTAGAGTAGGAAGAAGCGAATACAAATAGGTTATGGGGAACTGTGCGCCAACGCTTACCAAAACGTAAAAAATATATATGTATGTAAATTCAAACAAGAGAAAAATAAAAGTGAGTAAGTAAAGTAAACAATAACAACAAAATACATACAACTTATTTATGATAACTACTAAACTTTATGACAAAATGCTACTCATAACAATACGAGCAGTAAATAGTAATAGCAGCAGCAACAGCTAAAACAACAAATTTATATGTACGAGTACATATAAATGTTAAAAGTTTTAAATGAACAGCAGTAAAACTAAGAAACACTCGAGCGGAAAGCAAACAAGAGCGAAAATAAAAGCAAAAAAGCGAATTTTCTGCGTTCGATGAACTAATAACGGTGTATATCGAATAAAGGAGTGTATAAATAAAATTATGGCTAAATGTTTTTAGTTTACGAAATTTTATGTATTTCCACATATTTTTCAAAGTTCATATATCAAAATTTTTAAAATATAAATTCAATTCAGGGAAGCAAAATTTTTTATATTGTAGATTTAAAGCTATTGAGCTATTCAACCGGGTTGCCTCCGTAATGGAAGCATCTTTAGTACTTTATGTTTCTATATGAAAACTTAATTTTTTCCAAATAACAAAATACATTCTCTCTTAGATCTTAACCACGTGGCCTTTCATATCTCCACTTCATGCTTATTTATAAAACAAATTTAGGTGAATATCGGTGTTGCGCTTATTCTAGGCATTAGCAAGACCAATTGCTTATTTGTGACAATGTCTAATGCAAAACTTTAAGAACCCTCCAGAACTGGTTAAGTCATAAACTCAACAATGCAAATATAAAGTTTCTCTTTCCTTTTGCTTCTGTCATATTTGCTAATGTGACAAACAAAACTGCGATATCCCTCTAGGAAAATCTTTCCATTCATTCATTTTATTTTTTAATTGATTTTTTTTTTTAAATTATGGAATTGAAAAAGTACTGATTATAAGTGTGATCATAATACTTAAATAAAAATGCAAATAAAATACAAATTTGCGAATACTTTTCCTCAACAATGAAAAATACTAATATATATTTTTTCGAGGATGAATTTAAATATATTTTAAGAGAAAGGAATGCTTTAAGAATTGAAAAACTGATTATTTTTTTATGAATAAATATAGATATAGTACCATGTATTTCAAATCATTATATTTATTTATATTAATTTTTTTTTATTAATTGATATTTTTCAACGAATTTTGTAATTGACAAAATACTATTATTAGGGTGATCTTAAATTTTAAATTAAAATGAATATTATACAAAATTTGGAATCGAAAGTATACAATATTTAAGTATAATATTTAGTATTTAATAGCAAAATTTAAAAACAAAATATATGTATATGTACATAAAACATTTTTTAAGGAAAACTGTTATAGAGCCAACAATTAATTAACAAAAATTTAAAGAAGGAGAAATTTAATAATAATATTTTTAGCTTTAGAATTTTAGACTGGAACCTGTATTATCTCAATATTATTTGCAGAGATCATAGCAAAATTGGCTAATTGCATTACAAATGTGAACTTTGTATTCTCAATTCTTCAATTCTTCTCTAGTTTGTCAGCCATTTTTGAATCAGAAGTAATTGGATTGGATTTTTGTCATGGTTTACTGGGATGTCTGTGCTGTATATGACGTATAATTATGTAAGCTCAAACACGTTTCCGCGAGGAACTCCAGCTTTTATTGGTGATAGATTCCGATTATTTTACGGTAAGCCGTTTGTTAGACAGATTTGACTCAAATATATTGTAGAATTGTATAGGCAAAGTTTTAGAAATTTTGTACAATAAACTCTTATGCGAAACTTTGTCGTTTATACAACAATCCTTGAGCTCAAATGCCTTCCTAATTTCAATAGTACAATATTTTGGTTGACTTGTTCTACACTACCATATTTTTCACGAAAACCAAATTGGTGTCTGTTTTACAAATGATATTGCCTTTTCTTGGTTACTACGCGTCCAGCTACAATTTATATTACTGATTTGGGTACTCACATCAACTGGAGGCTTAAAGTTCTTATGTGCTTTCAAGAATAAATATTTTGCTTTTTAATTTGGCATTAGTTTTTCTACATATTATATGATTTGACGTTAGGGTATTCTGCTTGTTTCATCATACTTTTTAGTTTCTTTTCTTCAGATTTTAACCGTAACTTTAAGGCAGAAGAACGATATGCCAGCCATTATATTCGCCGGCGACGCTTTTTTACTACTAATTATTTTGTCTTAATATTTGTTATAGTTCTTAGGCTTGTAATATTATTTAATTTTTCTCTTTGCAGTTGTAAAGCTTGACGCAGAGGCGAGTTTGCTGAGACACTGATATTTATATAACTTCACGATCGGTAAATAATGGAAAATCTAGCCCCCTTCCATTTCGGGATATATGAAAAATATTTGTGTTCCTATTAAAAGTAGCATACTGACCAACTTTCGTTGACAAATGACTCAAATATTTGATCTTCAATCATGCGGGGTTGGAAAGTAAAAAGTCTGGTATATGGAACAAATGCGCCCACAATCAAATTCCTGTTCACACTCTAGTGGATTATGAGTCCAAGGAATAAATTTCTTGAAAATTACTTTTGAAGAGTAACACTCACGAAAATTTATTGAAAATTATAAAAAAAATATTTCAACTTTGTATTATAAAATCAAAAATAACATCCACACTGAAAAAATAAAAATCACAATTTTTATATTTATAAAGATTTCGATTAATTGTCAAAACATATTTCAAGCAAACATAGGTTTTGACGGAAAAACTATTAATGGAAAAGAAAAAGTCTTGATTCCCAAACGGGTAATTTTTGCTTTTCATAATCCAACTAATACGTATGTATGTATGTGAATTGTACTTAAATGGCAATTAAACGCGTTTACCTAAGCGTAAAGATAAACATCGTTAATGCATGCGTTTATCAGCGCATATATGTATGTGCATATAGTCTTGTTATGTGCATTATGTTGCATGCCACGCTTCCCACGATCGAACAGCAAAACAATAAAACAGCGAAACGGCGCCCTTTCACATACAAACAAACAAATATAAGCAATAATGGTCCATATGAGAGAGCATGACACCGGATAATGGGCGCAAATTGACAAATATACACAACTATGCATGTACGGATACATATGTACCTATATAAGAATACTTGTCTATATATTGTATTTAGTATACATATGTATATGCAATTGTGAATTTATAAGCGTCTCTAAAGTGGCGTCAAAATGGAATATGAGTAAATAACAAGCGAATCAAATGTTTATTTGCATACATAAATTCAAACGCACATATGTATGTATGGTATATGTACGTATTGATGTGCTAGCTTACAAACTCACCTTTGTTTGTTGATGTTTATATATTCATGTGTTTGTGTGTGTGTGAGTAAGTGTGTGTATATGTCATATTTGCATGCGTGCAACATTGACATCTCGTCTGTTGCATATCTAAAGCACTTTTATGGGCACATTCGAGTTGCCTTTATGACTCATTAGCAAATTATAAAGAGCATACTTTATGTGGGTTGTGGAAGGCAAGAATCAAAGTTAGTATTTTTTGTTTACACTTTTTGCAGAGGACAACTGACTATGTTTAAATGGTTAGCATTATAGCCTCTTCTAAATATATTGTGTTTATCTATATGGTCATGGCTAAGTAGTTTATTATCAAAGAAATATACTTTATTGTTTCACGAGTTAATGGTTTTCATATAAAGCGTTTAAGCAAATGGTTCGACCGTTGATAAGAAAGAAAGGCTAGATACATGTATTTTTATACTCTCCATATACATGAGATGGTATATTAACTTTGGTCCAAGGTATGTAAGCGCCAAAAGTAGGAGAGATAGACCCATAAAAATTTGTCAAACAAATCATATTGAGTTGATTTGACTATGTCCGTCTGTTCGTCTCACCCTCAGTTTTTGGAATATTTCAACCAGATCGTACGACTATAGCATATAAACGACTGATTTTTCAGATTTCATAAATTCGTTTGAAATCTGGTATTAAAGCATGTATCTACAAATAAACATTGCCACCGTAAATCAATCAATCGACCAATACATACCTTACTAACGATTTTTAAAATTTGAGAATTTGAGTCATAAATTTGTCGAAAAAGCACCTAAAATTATGAAATTTGGTATTTTACATTCGTATGCACAAATAAACATTATCACTGAGAGTCATAAAAATCTGTGGGCTATATCTTTTAGTCAAAAATCAGTCAGGAAAGCATCTAACAGCGTGAAAATCGGTATTCTGCTTACGTATATACAAATAAACACCAAAAATCATGGAAATTGGAAAACTTCATAAGGCAGCCACCTCGAACAAACTTTTCTGATAATATAATTGTAGGAGAAAACAAAAACTGACTACTCAAATCGGACGGACATACTAAAAGACTACAAGTAACAAAATACTATCTTCAGACTATTATAGAATACAACCATACTAGACTGAATATACGCAATACGAACTGGAAGAATGAACGAGACGCATATAATAGGTTTATAAAATAAATAGAAATATAAAAAACATGCTTTTTTAAGTTTTTCCTAATATAAGTATGTAAGTAACTATTTTTTATTTAATTTTTACGTAATTTCTTCCTCCAAGTAATCATTGCATTCACGTTTATATTTTTAAAACCTTCAAATAATATGAAAATAATGTGACACATGAAACATTCAGCTATCAAAGGTAATAAAAATGTATATTAAATGGTCTCATAATGCGCACTGGTCATCATCAGTAACAACAGCAGTAACACTAACAACAATGAGCGGCGGACATTAATGCGAAAACAAATCAAATTTTTTACAATGGCACAAATGGCAGAACTTTTTCCCTATAATTCTGGATACTTATTGTGTTCGTTTACTATTTTTTATATACGAGGGGACATCGAAAAGTTCGAGCAATTGAAAGGAGCAATAGATTTTCTTACTACTCTGTCTTACGTTTGACAATCATAATACATTTATTCAATGCTATGCATATTTTTAATCATTTTGCACGTTTTACCTGAACATAAGACTCAGTATGCCTTCTATCGATTTCCGATATTTTTCTTTTCACAATAATGGCTTAAATTTTAGACTAAATAGTTTGTTTATATTTTTTAGGAGCGGTTATTTGCATTTTTAGGTTGGCTAGGAATATGGCTCTTAGACCGCTGTCCCTACCATCTATTTCTCAAAACTTTTGCTCCTCCCCTCGTAGATTGTACTTGTATTGGCTTACGCCTGGCTACATGCAACACTGCTCTTGCGTGGCTGCTTTTTAATGGCAAAACAATAAAATTATGTTATCGCATGATCGCACAGCGAAAAGCTCAGTTCAACAGGGACACAAATATATGTATTATCTTGCATAAATACGCTTATGAAAAATGTTTAATCACTGATTAAGGACATTTAAAGACAACGCAAAACAATATTAAATATTATTGGAATTATTATATTTTCTGGTAACGAGACCACAAAGCTAGTGTTTTTCATGTCTAGAGCGACAAGCGAATATAACCTATAACATTTTAAACACGAAACCTTCGAAGACATTTTTTTAAGAAAATGTTATGGGTCATATATATAGAAACTGCTGTTTTAATAAAGCTCCTCCTCCAATTTGTGGACTGAGTTGAGTTGATTTGATGCGGCTGCTGGCACACTTAGGCCCATTGTGATACCGCTGAAGCTCCTGCCTCTTGGTTTTTTATAGATCGAGAGAGAAAAAGTAGTCGCTACTTTATATGATATATTTCTTACGAACCGAATTAATTTGTATATCCAAGATTTGTTGAATTTTCGACCAGTTTTAGATTGTATATTTCGCTTCATTAAATAATTCGTTAAACTTTTTTCCATTCATATTTTATCACTTTATTCTTTCTTAAAATCTTTAAGCCATCTACGCCATTAGGATTCAAATGAACTACCTTGCAAAAAGCCATTTAGCTTGCAACGTGGTGCTCACTGGCATACATACAATCACCCACAGCAATGCGAATGACTTTTATTTTATATATATAAATCACATTTATTACACAATTTCATTTCGTTGTATTTCTAAAACGCTCGAACGCTTGACTGGCCAGCTTAAACTGCCACTTCCGCTGTTCCTTTTTTCTCCTTTTGTTATAAAGAAAGCACAGCTACTCGCTACGCCAGAGTGAATAAATAAAGCGTCATAAACCAGCCAACCTTTGCTACCTTGCGACCAAGTCCATTGTCCACGAATGCCATAAAGTGTGACCCTGGCGCGCGATTAACCGACTTTTATGCAGTACATTTGGAATATACGAAAATGGATGAAATGGCAAAATTGTCGCATGCCAATGATATATCGATAGCTGCAAAGTGGAGTGGGAGGAAGAGAGACAGAGAGAGGGCGAGAGAGAGAGAGAGAGAGAGAGAAGGATGAAATCAAAGCAATGGATTTTGCAAAAAAAAAAAAAAAAGCAGACGCAAATGAAGGCAACCAAAACCAAAAAAAAACCAACAACAAGGAAAAAAATTTCAAGCACCAATAAGAACACATCGCATTTTAACATTATACTCGTATGCAACACGAATTGCATTTTTACGTGCAACGCCATTGCAGTTTGAGAGTCTTTGGCGGCCAAAAGAGCGTATTGACCATTCCAAATGGGAAGAGGGTTTGAATTATGACTTTTGACGTACAACGGCACGGCATACCTGTATGTAAAGTGGGATAGATAAGCATCTGCTGGATGGCAATGCAGAAACGGTTCACATACACACAGATTGACGCTAAGTGGAGCGGGCTTCGAGTTTAACTTGAAAATGATGGGCAAAGCTCCGACGACGGTAACTCTAAGAGTTGGTTGAGTAATTGAATTTCGAATCACCTGAGGCTATAAAATAAGTAAAGTACCAGCGAAATGTAAAGAAAACATCCCAGCCTCGCAATGCGGTCGATCCTTTTTCTCCCGACTGCACACTTAGCTAATCAAAGCAACCCTTGATTAGCCTCCAACTCACCAAAACAATTTCTGTACGCTCATACCCATGTGCATACGTGCCGAACATGACGGTTACATGTGCAAATGCCACCAGCCTGATTGTCAGTATATTTGTAACAAATGCATAGGATTTTGTGTATACCCCTCAAGAAAATTTGTGAAAAACTTTCGAATGGTTCTTTATTTAAATTTTGTTTCTCAATAAATTAGCTGCAGTGAGTTTACACGTAGTTTTTGGTTTAGTGATCACGTTGGTTTTGGATTAAAATACTACGAAAATTATTTTATTTTCAAATTTTTTTCTTCTACTCCACGCGTGGGTGGTATCAGCTGTCTGCTGTCTTTGGCCAATTGCAGCGCGAGCAATACTTGACAGTTCAATTTTGTCTCAGCTTTAGCTAACAGGAATTTTCACATGTGACAAGTACCCTATGGGAAAGTATATATGTATCTGCCTGCCAATGCAAATGAGTTTGCTCTATCGAATTGTCTGCTTCTATGTAAACACGTATGAAAATAGAAAATATTTTTAGGCACATTAGGATGGAATCAAGACACATGAATACTTACAAATCGTTAGCCGTAATTTTGAAATTAATTGAGTTAACGAGAGAAAATACTTCAAAAAAAATTTTTAAATTTACTTTTTATACTCCTGGCGATGATTATATGGGTATGTATAATAATCTGCCTCAAAAAAGTGACCAGTTTATTAGAAAATCTATAGTTTTCAATTTTCTTACAATAATTATAAAATAATAAATTATATTATATATACATTTGTTTATAAAATTTAATTATTTACAGCGAAGGTACAATAGTAGATATATCTCTTAACCTTCCCGGAGCTATTTTTATTAAGCCAATTAATTATATTACCAACCACTTTTAGTGTTCCTAAAACCTCTTTATTTATTTAAAAGTTTCGCTTATGTTTTGTAGAGAATGTCTTACAAGTACCCACAACACATATCGATGCCAACAAATGTGAAAAAATTCGCTTTGCTCAATATCGATATTATCTATTGCGGCATTAGATCCCACTTGACAAAGACATGACATTCCCCACAGCGCGCTCTACTCACGGCTATGGTGTGTTAGTTGGAAGAGCAAAGAAAGGCTCGTATATGGATGTTTCTACTGAATTTCCATACTCATTTCAAACTAAGCTTCCCATTGATATTATATGCATTTATAAGTGTATGTGTATGTAGATTTTTTACACACTCGATTTGTTGTCGTCCATATCAATAGAGAAATAGCGTCGAATGGGCCGTGTGACATGTCTGTCGGATTGTGTGTTTTTGTTGAATTTACAACTCACAGGGGCTTACAAGTGAGATTTTCATGTTTAACCAGCGAACATACGAGATGTGACACTTTATTTTTTATTCCGTTTTAGATAGGTTTTATTTTGGGATATGCGAGTACAGTAGCCGGTATATTCTTGGGGTTGTATGGTAGACACATATGCCATCACATGCCAGAAGGGTTTGTCTGGGTATTAAGCTTGAAGGTGTGAGTTTAAGCTGCAATTTAGTTCAGAAATTATAATTTTAAACTTGCTTATTTCAATTTCTCTGAAGTGACGGGAACAAGGCTGTATAAATTCTACGATATCTAATTTTTTTATTCACGAGACACTTCTTGATTATCTTTTCTCGGCGCTTTCTGTAAAATTTATTATTTTAATCGAAAATGGACTCTGATTTCGTTTTTGTTAAATCTAAAAATACCAAATCTCTGGCTAAATTGGATACGAGAAAAGGCAAGATAACTGAGGATAGTTCAGATGAAATTTCACAACCAACGCATACAGAAATTCGCCATGTGATTCTCTTTGGTTTTCGGCGTAAATTACAGCCAATACGAATATTCAATGAATACCAAATTGCATATGGAACGATTGCACCGTCTTTAGAGACTACCACTGATGACGTCACTGTAGCTCTGGTGAAGTCCAAAATTAACGAAGACCCACGATTGACACAAGAATTGATTGCTAATGAATTGGGCTTGAATGCCATAGGCTCAATTTTTCCTAAAGAAATTCCAACTTGCAACTTTACTAAGTTCGTTACTGGTGACGGATCTTGGTTCTGTAAGTACGATCCAGAAATCAAACAGCATGGACTGGAGCCCAACAGGAGCAAGCCCACCCGTAAAATCTAAGCAACAAAAATCAGCAGCAAAAGTAATAATGTCAGTTTACTACACACGATCTATAATCATAGCTGCTATTCCACTGGAAATGGGTCAGAAGGTAATTGCAAAACGGTACACCGAAGAGTGCTTTAAGAACCTGATACTGTAACAGTCAATCATGCACAATTTTGGCTTAATCTATTTCATTCCGCCACGATGGGGAAGACCCATTGTCGAAAATATCAATACAGTAACGGAAATAGCCGAGTCTGTCCAATATGCCAGCACTGTTTCGATTGCCCAGGATCCAAGCATTGCAAAAAAAATTACTAGGGACCACTGGAAAAATGCAAGATACTCAAAGATGCTCGATGAGTAAAAACTGACGGATCGATTTCACCTCTGAATCGTAAAAAATCAATCCATTGTTGATGCGGATGGTAACTAGTGATGAAGAGTGGATCAGCTAAAGTAACGTCCAACGGAAAGAGTTTTGGTCGAAAGGTACAAACGGTCAAAGCCGCGATTAATGGCCAGGAAAGTTTTATTTTGTGTTTGTTAGGATGGTAGAATTGGCAATCACCCAAAAGTACCTAGCTTTGTACAAAAGGACTGGTATAGTGCTTCATCAGGACAACGCCAGAACACACACATCGATAGTGACTCGCCAGAGACTCCAAGTGCTTGGTTGGGAGGTTATTTCGCAAACGGTATATAACCGAGTGATTATCATCTGTTCCTTTTATAGCGAATTGTTTAGAAATAAAAATTATCCTCAAGAGAAGTCTGTGAAAGTCATTTGTACCAATTTTTTGTCAAAAGGCAAGGGTTTCTATGAGAGAGACATAATGCCATTATCTTCAGAATGCCAAAAAGTTATCGAGCAAAACGGCGTTATGTGCCATAACATGGATAATTTGCTTATTACATATACCTATATCCCTTAATCTAATGACAATATAATGGATTACTTTGAATATCCCTATATATAGGAGGCTTGTCTGTGGCCCTATGCTTGTATTACAGATGTTAGCAACACATTCCAACTCTCACATCAAAAGTGAGATGAATTCTTCGCAATAAATTTCTTAAATATTTGATTTTAGGCCCACTAGTCCGTCAACAAAGTTATTTTATATTGAAATTGGTTCTAGTTCTTGACTTCTGTCAGCTAGTAATGCTAAGGCTCTTACTGGTTACTTGAGTTTGTTTGAAAGTTATATGGGAATAGGTGTAATTGTTGTGCTCTTGTGTCTTTATTCAATTATTGTTCATACTACATACATCTAAGGGTTATTAGTAACAAATTTTATCTGATTCTCTTTCTGTTCAGGGCATTCTAATAAATACAATTTAACTTAAAAAATGGGTGGTGCTACGCTCAACTGAAATTTGTTTTCTCATATTTTTGTATTTTTAATGCATAACTCCTATTAAATATTGTTTTAATGAAATATCGGGAATTTTGTATTTTTTTAAAATTACCGTTGATTGTAAAGAAACAAGGTGTCGTGTGTGAACCAAGTTAGATGAAAGTTTTTCATTCTTTACTTGAGACAAAAGACATAGTGTAAATCTATTGCCTCCATAAAGTTTGATATACATATGCTCATATCTAATATACTCTGTGTATATAAAATAGTACATAATAAAACGTTACTTTCAGCGCCAGTGTCCCGTGCGACTGCGTCAAGCGAACTTTTTGGCGACAAGCCAACAACGAAAATTTGGAATGAACATATTGAAGGCCAAGAAGGCTTACTAACCAAGGTTGAAGCGAAAAGAAATTACATATCTATTGTCGGAGAAAGAAGCTTTTTTAACCAATCTCAGGATAAACTTTCTGACCTATTAAATTACTTGATGAAATAGAATAGAAAGCACAAGATTCCTTCGCTGCTTAAAATGCGAAATGTTTTTAAACCTTAAACTCAGTTCCGAAAATTTTTCCACCAAAAAAAATGTCCAAATAATTTTACCAACTCTTCATGATACTCGTATAAGCCCACAAAGCTTTTGGCAGTTTTGCATGTCTCCCAACTACTCATCTCCGTCATAAGGCAACATCTTTTAGAACAACAACACATAATGGCTTCCATATCGACACACAAACCTACACACTCACACACACACACACACACAATGAAAATAAATATTTTCTCATATTTTCAATGGAAAGAATGCGAAAATGCCAAAAAACGCAGCGGTGATAAAGTGGTTAACCACATGACTGCACAACCAACGCTGCGCCAATAACAACAATAAAAAAAAAATATTAGAAACACAAAATATTGTTTATAAATATTGAAAATATGACAACAATGCTGTTGGTGTCACAAGTCACGGGCGCGCTCGCAGCACAAATCGGTCACATGCATGGAATTCGCGTGTTAACCGCAGAGCCAAATGAAGCCAAAGCACTACAACAACAACAACCAACAAAGAAAAACCAACAACTAAACCAAAAACAATGGCAGGTATTTTCGAAAAGCACGCTCCGCTGGATGCAGCGCCGATAGATTTAGCAGAGAGAAGATGGTGATGCGCGTGAATTTATGAGGCATTAAATTGAGCCAAACTAATAAAGACGCCATTTTTTATTGTTGTTACTTTTTGACTACACGAAATATATAAAATATTTACATATTCACATAGTGATTTTCATAGAAAAACTGAAGTGTGCTTACACATTATGACCATTAACCATCATAATTGGTTACTTTGCATCCTTTTTTATTTCGCGAGTTCATGCGGCGATGTTGGGGCGTTTGGTCAGAAACTAATTAAACGCAAAATTGAAAAGAGCCATCAAAGGAAAAAGGTCATACAAAAGGGGTTAAAGAGAAGGAATACTTTCAAGCTCTTTCGATAAGATGTGGCTCTTTAGTGTGCGACTTTGAAGGTGGTGTAAGCGTGTAAGGCGCTGCAGGGCTAACTTATTGCTCACTCATGCAACCAGTGTTCGAAAGCGGGTGCTGAGCTGCAATTGTTGTTGTTGCTCCTGTTGGGCGATTCAAAATGCAGCCACGCTTGTTATTAAACGTTTTGACTTTCATTTGACCATTCGCGGTTTACTCTGTGTAACACAAAAGACAAACACAGCCACAGCGGTTGCTCGAACTAAAACAACAACAGCCGCACATCATGATTAGCCGCAAGCTTATTAAATTTTAATTAGAATTTTCTTTTCTTTTTATTTTTTTATTTTTTTTGCTTTACAAAAGAGAATTCTCAATTTTCTCTACAACTTTGTTGGCTGAAAGGCAAAAGTGAAAAGTATGAAAGAAGAGCGAGAAAAAAAGTTATGAATAGGGAAGAAAGATAACAGTAGATACGTATAACATCTCTAAGATTAGATCATAGACTAAGTTCAACGAGATTTTATCACAATATATTTGTGAATATCCTGAACTTTGAATAAGTAGGTTGAAATCTTTAGGGGCGACAACTCTAAAAGACTTGAGCGAAATAGAGGGTGGGAAATTATGATGATTTTTATGTTATGCCAACTCCATTCTTGGGTTTGACTAGAAGGTATGGGCTAAATGCGTTCATCAGAGATATCACAATGGATCCGATCGGTGCTGATGCCCAGTATCCACTTTAACCGAACCTAACTTTTGTCCAGGTGGAACTTACAGAATAGGCTCCTTTGTAGAGCAGTGAAAGTATTTTTTGACAAATATTTGAAACTCACTGTCAGTCACTGGCATTCGACCCTAATCATACTGAACAATCAAAAATAGAAACCTTTTTTATGGGTGTTAGACATTATTCTGTGCCTATGTCAGAACTTTAAGGACTTCTATATGTACAATACAATTTGTGGCGTGCATCATTAAGTTTTTACAATAAAAGGAAGGACCTACAGTGTACTCTAAGCCGCCTCCGAACGCTTGATTTATTTATTTATTTTTATAAGGAGCGCTTATATAATTTTAGAAAAAACACTTGTGGGGTTGGTATTGCTTGTTGAGAATCGTTCGCCATTGGAAGCATTAACTGACCCTCCGAACAGTAGAACGCACTACTAACCGCTCGGTCGTTGCGGCTAGACTTTAGTCAATTCGTATTCACACTAGACTATGAGAATTATGAGTATCTAATATTATCGAATTCGGACACTGTCCGTGAACTTGGTCTGTTTTTTCCTAATTACAAGAGTGTCCATATATGTGATCTAATTAATACGTGAATGAAGCTTCATCAACATTTTACGATTCTCGGTATAAAATCGGTCTCGTATTCGTCAAGAGATGCTTCTGATATGGCCAACTTGTCAGCATTGTTTCTATGTGATAACAAAGAGCCTCACTAGCAATACTCCTATAGAAAATTGTACCTTCTCTATTCAGCTCTGCAGCTCGTATTATTTTCTCCAGTTAAAAAAGTCACACGATAAAGAGTCACCTTGTCTGAAACCTCGTACGAGCACCGTACTTCTCGAAGTGGTCCTTCCCGATCCTGACGGAGCTTTTAATGCTGCTTAAGATCAGTTTACATAGCCCTATAAGTTTTGCAGGGAAACCAAATTCAGGCTGCTTTAAAATCGACGAAAAGGTGGTGGGTGTCGATTTTCTTTTCACGGGTCTTTTCCAAGATTTGGCGCATGGTGAATATATGGTCAATGGTTGACTTACCAGGTCTAAAGCCACACTGATAAGGTCCAATCATTTTTTTGGCGGTGGGATTTAGTCCTTCATACAAAACGCCCGATAGGACCTTATATGCGATGTTAAGAAGGTTATTCCACAGTAAATGGCGCAGACAGACTAATGGCCTTTTTTGCGGATTGGACAGAGCAAACTTAGGTTCTAATCGTCGGGCATGCTTTCGTCCGACCATATTCTGCAAACTCGATACACAGAGTCGCGTGCGTATCTTCGCTGCGACAAGATAATAACCCGAGACAATGTTAGGACCTCGGAAAGTACGCACATCTAAAACACTGGATACATGTCTTCCGTCTATCGCAACACGATCGCTCTGGTTGAAAGTTTCTCGATCTGGAGACAGCCAAGAAGCTTAGCCAATTTTCCTGTGCTGGAATCTAGTGCTACAGACAACCATATTTCGCGCCCCGGCGAAATCGATCAGCCTCAGCTCATTTGGGAATGTTTCGTCGTGGCGGCTGAATTTTTATAGCACAATTTTGGCATCGTGTTTGGGGGCAGCGCTCATAAATGAGCTCGAAGCGCCCGTAAAAGGCATCTTTGGTCAAATCATCGTTCTCTTCCGTCGGGGCGTGGGCACAACGTGATGTTAAAGAATTTCGTTTTGATGCGGATTGTGGCGAGACGTTCATCCACCGGAGTGAATGCCAGTACTCGGTGACGGAGTTTCTCTCCCACCACGAATCCGAAACCAAATTTGCTCTCCTTTAAATGGCCGATGTAGTAAATTTACAAGAACCCACCTTCTTGCGTCTTTGTTCCGTCCATTGCAATTTTCTTATAAATTAATAATAATAATTTTAACATTAGCTAATTGAGAAGGCAATATTGAGCAGCGCAAATTGAGTTCACGCCTAAAAGTATTGAAAAAAAATTTACTCGACATGAACACAAATTAGTTATACTCCATAATTTTTTTTCAGAGCTTCTTACTTTTGTTGTAACTTTTCGAAACAGAATTCATCACCAATAAACCAACCAATGCTAATTGGTGAGTGCGGTCAAAGATGTATTTAAAAATACCGAGAAATATAACCAGCATTCTCGCCGCAAAATTAACCTACCTTCGGCCACAAACTAAAAGCTGCCACACTTTAAGAAGAAGCGCTGCCAACAGGAGCAACTATGTGAGAGATACTTTAAAGAGGAAAACACAATAAAGTAAAAGCTATAAAAATGTAGAAAATGGCAGGAGATCTACCATTTGAAAGGAAAAGCAGCTTCGTGTTGTTGTTGCAGATAGTATTTATGTGAAAACTTTTAATGCACACAGGCGGTGGAAATTTCGCAATGGAATAATAAAGACAGAGTTTTTGCTTTTAATATGAAATAAGAAAAAACAAAAAAGCTCAACAACAGCAACACTAATTAAATTACGCATTAAAGTGAAGAAAGGTAGGGGAAAAGCGAAAAAATGGAGAAAAACTAATAAAAAATAAATAAGAAATTAAATAAAAAATAACTTTGTTCACGTCACGCAACAAAATGTGGCACGTTGAATGTTGCAACTAGTTAGCTACTTGTGTACGTGGCACTTATCGCCGTTAATAGCTCATTTGCCTGACCAACAAATATGGCGGCGGCGACGATAAAACTCGTAAAATCGCTAGAAAATAATTGAAAAGAGAAAAAAGAAACATTATAAAAGAAAAATAAATTAGGTAAAATCATTTCGGCGGCAATGAGAAACACCTACAAGCACACACTCGAAAAACCAACAGAGTTTTACTCATAAAATTGTTCGCAGTGGCTGGCCACTACAACTTTCAGTAATGTGCCGCAATATTGTTGCGTTTTTATGACTGCCACTGGACGTGTGGCAAGTGAGCGCCCATTTTGGGCGCTTTCGACGCAGACGATAGAGACCGAACTCATTTGTAATGAATTGACTTGCATCGCAGTGTTGCTCATCCGCTATGCAACACCGAAGAGCAGCCATGTTGAGGCAATCTTCCAGCAGCCTACTTGCCAGTTTTATACTGCTGACGTTCAGCTAACTTTACAACAATATTTTCAAACTTAATTTAGTTTTATTCACATTGCCACACGTTGTGCGCTTGTTAAACCGTTATTGTGTATTTTTATGATTTTCCAACTCTCACTGCTTGCGATGCTTAGAAAATGAATGGACAAAGATAAAATATAAATAAATACGAGTAAGTACAAAGTTTCAAAAGCTTTTTGAAATTAACGGTCGTGACTAAGCTGCCACTTTCCGTGAGTAGCGCGTTTCATTCTTCAACTGTAAAGACATAAAAAATATTACTGAAAAATGTTTACAACAAAATATAAGATGCTTGGAAAATATAGTACGTTTAGAATGAACCTCCTGAGTATGGTATGTCAGGTGTTCTAAAATATAACCAAAAAAAGATTCAAAAAAGCTCAAGAGTTTACGAGAATGCGCAAAAAACTTAAAATCTTTCAAAAAGCTCAGTAAATTCTTTTAAAACTAAAAAAGCTCCACAAATGTTTAAAAGAACTTGTAAAGATTTGTATTAAGTATTCGTAATGGATCAGAGATCATGTATTATTGACGGATTAACTGGAAAATATGTTGCCATAATATTTAGAATATAAAACAAAAACGCTTGAAGTGGATTAACAAGATTAGAGTCTCTATGAGTTCACAAGGCCTAATCAAACATTACTAAATTTTTTTCAAATGTTAAAAAGTTTTCAAAAGCTCTGAAAAGCTTTCAACATATTAAAAAACCAAAAAGCTCTCAAAATCAAAGCACTTAAGAGCGTATAAAAATGTTCCAGTAAAATTCCCTAAAAATAATGAAAGCTCGTCAAAAGCTTACAAGAGTTCATAGACAGCTGATGAAAGCATTTATCTTTTTAAAAATACTTGATTTGAAAAGCCGAAAGCCCATCATCATTAAAGCTTTTTTTTTTTTGGAATATTACTATTTCCTAGTTACATCTAATTTAATTTCAGCATTTTTGTCAGTGGCAGTATTGAAGCAATTTTCTTGAATATACTTACTATCTTTTTTAATTACAGAACTTCACATTTCACATATTTTAACAAGAAACCCAAGTCGTCAATAATTTAAAGAACCTAAAGTTGCTTCATTATATTTTCTCATTCACTCATTTACCCGTAGAAGTTGCCTTGTCATTGAGTAAATGGAATACTTTAATGAAACTATCGCATATTCCCAACACAATTAAAAGTCCTCTAACTCACTCTACTTTTCCTGTTTTATCATATGCACCATGTTGTGTGTGTGTCTTTGTATGTGTTTGCTTGGTTAGTGTTGGTTTTCAATTCATCAACCAATCGACCTAATTAATTTTCCTCCTGCTTACCACCATTTGGCTTCGCTTTGTCCTCGTTCACTATGAACTATGCCACTGACTGACACCAACTGTTGTGCCTGACCACTTTTGCTTTCTTTCATTCCACTTTCACATGGGTTTTATGTGCTCGCAACTTTCATTTTACGATTAGTTATTTGAATTGGCAGGAAAACAATCAATTGCAACTGATTGCGCCTAAGCCAAGCTAACTAAGCTAACCAACACTAGCCACAGCTGCAAATGTTGAATGGCCTTAACTACTCGAACGGAAGGGTTCACATGTGAATGATTGGAAAGATTTGAAATGTAGGGAGTAAAAGTAAGAACTTTTTATTGACTTTCTATAACTGCACCTAATGCGGAAATGTAGAAATTTCTTTCAATTACTTTTGCGGTTGTAACAATGAAATCGTAAGCGAAGAAAATATCCTTCGAAAGGAAGCATTATTGAAGATTTAATTTCTTTGAAGCACTTAATAGAGTTAATTGGCATGGCTCTTTGTAGGTCTAACTAAAAGGAAATGAGCTGATGTGATTGTAAAATAGTAAGATATTATAGAATCATTTAAAAAATTAATATCCATCAAATATATTAAAATAAAAACACATTAAATTTATTTCATTAAATTTAACTAAAATAGAGTAAACTAAAATTGGAAAACAAGTTAAATTAAAGTAAAAAGAGAAACAATGTATAACAAACTTAAATTAATGAATTTTGATTGACAAAATGTAAGAAATAGAATAAAATAAAAAAAATAATTAAATAATATGAAGTAAAATAAATAAATAAAATAAAATAAAATAAAATAAAATAAAATAAAATAAAATAAAATAAAATAAAATAAAATAAAATAAAATAAAATAAAATAAAATAAAATAAAATAAAATAAAATAAAATAAAATAAAATAAAATAAAATAAAATAAAATAAAATAAAATAAAATAAAATAAAATAAAATAAAATAAAATAAAATAAAATAAAATAAAATAAAATAAAATAAATTAAAATAAATTAAAATAAAATAAAATAAAATGAAATGAAATTAAATGAAGTGAAATAAATTAAAATAAAATATTATATAGTAGAATAAAACAATTTAAATTAATTCGTGTTCATTGCAGATATTTTTCTAAAATCATTTCTTAAATCTTTTACTTAGGTTAAGAGCTTAAATTATTATCAAAACTTTTGGTGGAAAAAGAGTTAAAAACTTTCAACATTTCACTCTTTTAAACTAATTGCTTCACTTTTATACTTACACGTACAACAATCACAATTGCAATCGTCCTTTCCAACGTTTTATTACAATCATTGCAGACAAAATAATTGCATTGCCCCCGAATGCATAAAAGTTATCTGCCAAAAAGTTCTTGATAAAGTTTGGCCGTGGCAGTCTGTGAAGAGAGAGAAAGGGAGGGTTAACAAGAGGGATGCAACTTACACAGGCACTCGCCTACATGTACTTACATATGTATATGTATAGTGTGGAATGCCGCCAAGTTTGGATGGATACAAGATGGATGTGGCAATGAGATATGTGACTGCCAGCAACCAAAACGTTAATGATGTCGGCGAGCAGACGAATACATATGCACATAAATTCAAAATATGGACATACTCGTGTGCACATACAAGCTCTTATGACTCTGTAGGTGGTGGGAGTGTGAGTACGTAAGCCCACCCTTCGAAAGTTGAAGCTGAAACAACAGAGGAAATGTCAGCGGAACATGTGTGGCGGCTGGCGGTTGGTGGTGGCGGATTTTGGCTTTATGTTGGCTGCGCGAAACAAAATATATATACGATGAGAGCAGTTTTCCGCTCCATTGCAGCGAAAAATAGTAAAAGCCGTGCACATACATACACAGTCTATATATACTATATGCACAGGGTCATGTGTTGTTTTTAGAGCTAAAAGTTTTTGTCTTAATTTTTTATAAACATTATTTTTATACCAAAAATCACATATATATATATATATATATATTATTTTATATCTGCACATGGAGGAAGCATTTTTTTATGTTATATAAAACAACCTGATTGAAAGTAGAAAAAGATTTTGCTCAAGAGATTTAAAAATTTCAAATTTATAAGAAAGAAAATGGATCACCCTAATGTGCACACATAGTTTTAGTCAAAATTTCAGCATATTCGTATATATGTATGCATAAATTTGTCCAGTACAAAGACAAAGGCGCTCTAGGGAAGTGAAACTTTGGCTCCAACAACAACAACAACAGCCGAAGTTGTACAACAAAAATTAGCGTTGCACAGAATTCCCTCATTATTTTCTTGCTGCTTACTCCAAGCCAAGGCAGCAACGCAGCAATTCCAAATTGAAACATTTCGCCGTTTTTTGCGCAGCTACGTCAGAACGCAATGGGCGAGTTTAAAGGTTTAAAGGACATACATTGCTGATTGTGCTTCAAGGACAGATGGCGCGGGCGGAAATGATGAAAGACAAAGTTCGAGCAAAGCTTTTCCGTTTGCAACAGACAAAAGTCAAGTTCAAATCTTTAAAAAGAAGCAGCAGCTGTTACCATCTAGTCTGCGCTGAAATGGCAAGAACGACATTACTACCATGTTATATTATACTCGTATAAAGGAAGTGCAAAAAGTGAAATTAAGTAATAGAGATAGAAAGGGAGTACGCATATTTTTGGGAAACTTACTTGCTTCGTTGGACTCGGCAAATAGAAAACTTTATAAATGGCAACAAATTATGCGCTGAGAAATAAATAAATTCCCACAGGACCCAAACAGCAAAGACAATAGCTAAAGAAACAAGGAGGAAAGCAATAACAATTACAACTGCAATTGCAGTAACGCAAAACAAAAGCAAAAGGAGCAACCAAAATATACAGCGTAAATCAAGTAAAAACTCTGGCAGTGGCTGCAGCATCTCTGGTCTAGCAAACGCCGCACATGCTATTGGTCCAAGCCAGACGGTATATTGTAATATTATATAACTGTAACTGCTATGCTAGTTGCAGTGAATGTGTTGCAAAAACGCATATAAATAGTCGCTCAGTTCATTTGGAGTATCTAAAAACGTTGATATCCTTGTACAGAAATATTTTCGTAGGAATATCCTATTTATTATAATTGCAAGTGCGAGTTGTGTATTTTCTGTTACTGTTGTTGGGCGAAGTGGAAAAACATTTCGCTTGATTTATGCAACCACAAGACGTTGACTTTGTCGCCAAATGTCTTATCGCGTCATTGCGGGAATTTCAGTGGTCGCTTAACTGTTTGGCAGCTTGACTTCGCGTTGCATGTTGTTGTTGGTTGCAGATACTGCAAAACCATCTGAATTACGAAATAGCATAATTGATGGTTTTTAATACAAAGCTATATTTTTTGTAGATTTATTATTTATTATTACTTTTCATTTATATTTAATTTTTAATTTTTCTAAATTTAAATCTGATTAATTGATAACTTCAAGCCATGTAAATATTTTTTACATGGAATTTTTTCCTAAAACTAACGTTTTTGCGGTCATGCTACTAATTTTTTGGTATAGGTTTTTAGTGAGCTGTGAATTGAATATTTTTTTTTTTCAACATCAACTTGGTAATAAAAAAATTAATTTCTATTTTTTCATATCTCCCTATGTTTTTTAAAGGAAAGCGGGCTGATATATTGATATTTTTTGTATTTTCCCCTACTTTTATTCTAATTGGTATAGTAAAACATAATTAAAAGCCCTAGTTAGGCATTAATATAATTTTTTCGAATATATCAGAAACTGGTCCATATTCTGGAAGACAAGTCAAACCTTGCCGGGAACCAAGAGAACAAACTAGCAAATTTTGAGTATGATCTACAGTGTAGTTTTTGAAGTCCTAAATCCAACTTGGTGACTGACACGACGTATCACGAGATTTTCTCATAAAACCTGGCATTCATGTTATTTTGATTGGTCCGTCTAATAAATGTAGTCAAATTTTCAAAGATTTGTTCAGTGATATTTAAGAAAGAATATTTTCCAAGAAAGTGCTGTCATCCCTGTCACAGCTACCCTATATATATATATATATTCACCCACGCACTCACTTCACGTTCGTGTTCCATTTTCTTTAAAATCAATTTCGAGTGCTTTTATATTATATTGCTTCCTTTGCCGTGGTAAAGTTGTATTGCAGAGATCTCCCCGTCACGCAGCTTTGGTGTCTGAGTGTATAGCAACAGTTGCTCGAGAGGGGTTGTAATTATTCGAAAGTCTTATATTAAATTTAAGTATAATCCTGTGATTGCATTTTGAGCCATATTTAAGGATTGAAGATTGATGGCTATTGACATTCGTTTTTCTCATTGATTCTTGCTAGCAGCTAAGCAAGCCTTATACATTCAGTCCTCCAAGTCTTAGCGATTAGTCTAACTGCATTTCAGCTCGCTAGAAGAATAAGATTTTGTAGTACTTTTATAAGGTAAATGGCCGAAAAAGTTGAGTCGTTACAAAAATATTGTAAGTTTTGTATTTTTTGATAACTTTTTTATGGAGTTTCTGGTATATTCTTGTTTCATTATCATCAAATAATTATAATTATATAAATATTTATTTTTTTCCAATAAAAATTAATAAAAAATATTTAATTACCTTAAACTCCATTTCGCTAAATAAATGTTTTTTAATTATTTTCCATTTTCACATCTTTAAAAACACACACACGCCACAAGCGTCGCGCCACCACACCAGCCACGGCGAATGAGTAACAAAATATTTCACCGAACGCCGCATGACCACCGCAGAAAAAACACGTCTGCTATAAATGCAATTAAAATATAATTTACGCTGATGAATACAAAATGCTGACATTACATACTCAAACAACACATACATGTGTACATGCAACAGCTAAGGATGCCAAACAAGCGCATATACCATACATATAACATACAAGCGCAGAGTGAGAAAGTCTTGCTATTTTACATATAAAATGGGGAGGAGATAAAAATAAAAATACCAGAAATATGTGTATGTGTATTAAAAAAAATGCTGAAAAATGGCAGAAAACTGGCCGCAGGCGTTTGTCCTTTATGTTTGATGTGGCACCTCATATATACCTATGTACATACCTACATGACTGTATGGAAAATATGAAAAATGAAACAAAATAAAAATTGCATTTATTTATTGCCATAATTTAATAAAAATGCGTAAAAGTTGCAGGCCGAAAAATATGCAATATAACCGTTATACGATGTTGCGGCATCAGCATTTAAGCACTTGACTTAACACTGACTGCCTGGCCCGCCCTTTATGCGCGTCTCTTTGTCTGTCTGCCTGCCTGTCTAGTTGTCATATGGAACTGCAGTGTGGCATGCAACACCTATTCATCGTTATGGCTTTACAAAACCACTACTCGTACTCCCCTCAGGTGCCCTGGCTGTCGCCCATTAAATTGCGCTGTCAAACTGTCAGTCTAGGCTTACACCTGCTCTTTTTTGTTGCACTACTCCATTTACGCTTTACATATTATATATATTTTATTTGTTTTTTTATTTTTATTTTTATTTTTTTGTTTTGCATATTAATAATTTTTTTTCGATTTCCCCAGTGCTTTATTTCATGCTTTGCTACTATGCGCTGTTGTGCTATTGTCATCATGTAAACCATAAGATATACTTGATTTTTAACTTTGTCACTTACTTCATGTACATACGTGTATATGGTATATTTCACTGTTTGTACTGAATGCCGTGTGAGTTGCTGCAACGCGATTATACGCTGATAAAAAACAAACAAAAATTGTTCACTTTAGCATAATTAACCTGACGGTATTGTGCGGTCACAGTTATCGCGTTCATAATGAACCCATATGTACATAAATAAACAAATATCCATACTGAAATATAAGACAGATGGCTACGTACATACATACATAAATATATAAATATCAAACATTAACTCATATATGTGATCCATGTTTAATTAATGTGTATCATTTGATACCGTTTAATCGCGACCAAAAATACACAGAAAAAATATTTTTGAAATTAAGGCATAAATTAAAAGAAAAAAATTGTAAATATTTTTAATTTCGAAATTTTAATTGAAAAACAGTTACTGTAAATACTTTTATATTTTTTCCAATAAAATTTTTTGCTGAAAAAAACTGAGATTAAAAATGATATTCGAAATATTATTCTTAATTAAACTTTTCATGCACGTGAAACGGTAAGGACCATAAGGAGAAGAGACAGACACATCAAAATTTTAACCCATATGATCAGAATGACGAATTGAGAATCAGACGGACTAAATGTTTGTTTGCAAGCTAGTCCCTCAGTTTTTGATATTCCAAACTTGGTGCACAGATTCACTGGAATTAATTTAAACGACGATTTGTGGGAACCGGCCAGATCGGACCACTACGACCAAATTTTCAGATTTGAGACTTTTAGTCATAAATACGTTAAAAAAGCATGAGATTCGGTATCGACATATGACTCCTGTACACCGATTTATCCAAAAATTAGGTTTTTATCTGAACTCTGTCCAAATTGCTCTAAAAGCGCGAGGTAACAAACCTTCGTTTCTTTCGTTTTCCATTGTCATCGAGCCCCATACAACCGATATATTCAAATATGAGGTTGTGAGTCAGGAATTTGTCAAAAAAGCATCAGAGAAAAGAAAATTTTATATTATTCACACATTTCACGAATTACACATCGGTACTGAAAACAAAAAATCATCTAGGTGCATGCCAATATTCTCACTGAAAATGATCGAAGCCGGAAATCTTCATCATCTAGCCTCCTTTCACAAGTTATTCAGATATGTAATCTTAGAATGAAATACCATTAATTTGATATGGAAATGAATTGGCTCCCAAGTATTACTCCTTTTACAATATTTTCATATCACTTCAAGTGCCCGAACAATGCTTTTCAAACCAGTTCTTGTATATTTATCTATTCATCTCTTTCCCCACCTCAGTTCAAAAAATTGTATGATTTTTTTCGCTCAGTGAACAAATGAATATTGCACAGTAACCACAATTTTCCCCATTAACTATATATGTAAAAATATGCCTGAACAACAAAATGATAAATGACCACATGAGCATAAATCATATTCGCGCCTCCATGAACCAAGAGAGAGACTTTGAAAATTTATACTGTAATAAAATGAACAAACCTGGATAGGGAGAATAAGACTGGAATAGTAAATGGGAATATATTCGTTAGCCTTTTTTGCGGATTTACCTGCTCTAAGGATTGGCATCGTTTTTAGAGAAAAAAAGCAAGCAAAAAATAAAAATCCAAAGCATTTCCCTTAGAAAACTTTACAACACCAAAGAAGCTACAGAAGCTACATTGAAACACGTTTGTATTATTTTTATATGCTGAATAAGTGACAAGAAAAGGGAATATGATTCAAAGAGCCTTTTTTGAAAGAGACCACGCCCAAAGCTCAAAGCCTTCGAATAATTTTTAATCCCTTTAAATATTACGACAATCCTATTAATTTAATCATGCAATACAAAAGTGTATAATTTTGCTACTCATGGTTTCTGGAGCTCCTCTGCTCCAATTTGTGGTGTGCGTTTTGAGTTTTTTCAACAAACTTCTATATCTTATACTAATCCGCACCCGATCGGCCGATGGGTTTTTGTGATTTTAGATGTTGATCCAACCAGGACTCTAACCCTGGCCTTCCAAATCTCAGTACGCTTCTATTCACCATTTGACGACTGCAATAGCCCAACATGCTTACAATCAATCAAACAGAAAATACCTAACATAAAGTGAAAAAATAATATTAAAATCATTACAGCAGAATTTGTAAGCAATAGCGGCTTTCGAATCACGGAGGGAGACGGAATCATGTCCCAAAAACCTTGGAAGATTTATTTTATTCTAAATATCGACCTAACCACCCGGCGATGCTGCAATACAAATTTATTTTTCTATAGCTGAAAATTTCTCTCGGTATTGATAAATCTTCAGCCTCACAGGTAAAAACAGATAAAATGGATAGTTGAAGAGAGAGCAACTTTCAGTGCAGTCTATAGTTTCTTGAGAGATGTTTTCTGAAAAATAAAAATCAAATTAAATAATTTTTTTCAAATTTATAGTTCAAACGTTCACATCCGGGAGAGAGGAGAGTTTCGAGCTACATATAAGATGTTTTCGAATATATCATTCCGCACTTTCTACGAAATATTCTTTCATAAAAGCCTTTTCCTAGCAACGCCAGAAAATCAAATTGAGCACATATAAAATTATATGTTAAATAATAACAATTACAATATATTTATTCTAAAAACCCTTTATTAGAAAACAAAGAACATCGACATTGTCGCTTTATGTATAAATGTGGTTATACCAACGTAGAAACAAAAACTAATATTATTCAAAGTATTTTTTTAAATTTCTTTAATTTTACTCAAATGATATTTATGTACACATACATACATGTGTATAATTTTAAAATCCTTTAACTGTTTGGAGCAAAGAATTATTGTCTCCGTTGTAAAGCAAATTTATCAAACAGTTGTTAGTTGCTTTTCTATAATTCATAGAGAGAAAATAAAAAGTTGTTAGGTTTTCCTGCAGATATTTATGTATATACGAGTATTAACTTCATCTAAATGGCATAAACAAACACCGTTAACTTTTTACAACAAATATTATTGCAAATGTCAACAAAATACAAGTTAAACTAACTGTAAAGCCGATAGTTTGTTAACAAACCGTTAGTCCTGCTGAAGCAACTTCCGGCGTTAATGAACTAAAAATCAAACAAAATAGTAAAAAATAATAAAAATTTATTTCAATGCGAATTCATACCATTGAATTGATTGTAAGCGAAAGTTTTGCAAGGAAAAATGTAAAGAGAAGGTCAGAAAGGGCAACTCATTTAGTACGAAAATCAACCGATTGCAAGGGAACAAATAAACTTTGATTTCCGTTAAATAAATTAAATAAAAATAAAAGTTTTCTTCGGACAATCATGCAATTTTTACAAAGCTTTATATTTATGGCGAAGTATGGAGTTTAAATGGGTGGGAAAAATTTAAGTTGAAATGAGAAAACTTTATTTATTTAGTTTTTATAAATTTAACTATTGAAAAGGGAAATTACTTATAACGGAGTTAAGTAAATCGAAATAAAATAAGAGAAATTATCACTATATATTTATTAAAGAGTTCATTTTAAATGAAATCATTCGCCATAGCATCTGCGCTTACTTATATTTAATTCTAAATAAATAAATAAATTCATTCACCATGACAGCAATCCTATAAATAAATATCTAACTTCAAGCCATAAGAGGCTAAATTCAAAAAATCCATACATAATAATGAAAATAGTTATTCAAATATAAATACTAAGAAAGGTTATAGCATTTTAAAATGTAATTAGAAAAACATTCAAAAAGTTAAATAAGGTCTAAAGACGTCCAAAATATCCGAATGCATCTTAATGTCCTCCGAATGTATTTCTAACATGAAATAAGAACTCCTCATAAAAGTCCAACGACTGTTCAGAGGAGTCCTCCTTGAATCTCCAGAAAAAAGCACATCACAAATTTGGGAACTTAGTAGAAAATTTTTTTACTCCAAATTCAGACGAGGAAGCTCCATCAAGGACTAGTTTTCATCGGCGGTACATACAGAGAACCATCGGTTAACGGACTTAATTCATTCCAGCGCATCGTTCGTTATGCAAAAAGTTCGTTAAGAGAAACGAATATTTCCATATAAATACATGTTAAATAAATTAATCCGTTCCAGATAGAAAAAAACTGTACACTTATATGTTTCAATTCGAACTTTTATTTAAAAGGATGTTACAAAAAATACTTCAAAACTTTTAAAACGGTAAAAATAAACCAATACATATGTACATATATCTTAAAGATAAAGGAAAATATAAAGTAAATTTTGTTTACAAGGGGTGCATGCATACCTAATTTTCTGTCTAGTGTCGTTTGTTTCTGACGTCGCTTCAAAATTTGTTGAAAATGAGACACAGCATTATCGTTAAATAATTCTGTTGCACGCATAGCCACTGTCTGATTGGGGTGATGCTTTTTAATGTATGATGCCACATACATTAAAAATAATTAAATAAATTTTTCTAATTTCTGTCGTTTTTCCGGATGTATTTCGGACATTATAATCAAAGCTCGTAATAAAAAACATCAGCCGTTCGGAGGCGGCTTACGACAAGCTGGAGGGAAACTTCAAGACGCAAAACCACCAATTGGAGAAGGAGCTCGACCAAAAATCGCTTCAGCGGTTACAAAGTGCCAATTATTATAAGCGAGTTTTAAAGTAAGAAAAATATTAAATAAGCTATGAAAAATTAAAAATAAATTTGCGAAAAGAGTTTTTAGAATAATAAAAAAGATTAAATTTAGTTAAAAATATTTTATTTTTTGTTATTATATTTTCACTACTTCCTACATTATCAACGCTTTTCCAAGAATATTGATTAAAACATTGCAATAAAAATTGTGCCTTCAATCGGTGGCCTCTTTTTAACCGCCAAAGGCAATTTTATTGACAGGCAACATGCAATCTTAAGAGACGCACGCCCAACTTTTCAAGCGATTTTTTATGTCATTATTTCAATACTAGCATACATGCACATGCACATACACTTGAACACAAATATATACATATATATTTGTCTATATATTTGTTTTCCAATAATAAATCTTCACTCTCCCCTCAACACACAGTGTCGTTTAACTGTAAACGCGAAAAAGCAATTTGCCCGCTTATCACTACCAAATAATCTTCAACGAAAAATAATTCGGCTTGCAATAATCTATTGACAAACGGCAGTGGCAACAACAACAACAGTAGCACCACGAATGTATGAACGAAATTTACATGTTTTGTTTATTTTTTTTAAGTAATCGACGCAAGTTAACGCACTCCTGCTGCCTGCTGCTTGCTGCTTGCTGCTTTTGCTGCATGTTGCCGGCTATGTTGCGACAGTTTGTGCATATTAACACAGCATGTTGCATGCCTCAATCAAATTCGCTATTATTAGAAGTGTACGCAGACAACCCACCCACACTACCACATTTCAATTCACTCCCAAACACAATGTGTGGCATGCGGCATGTGGCGGCAATTGTTGTCGCACCCTCAGCAAAGCACACGCATACATATGTACATGCATGCGGATTTTCAAAGGCAATAGATAGCACAGGGCTGACAATGAAGCGCACACGCACACACACACACATTCAACCAGAACCACCCTCAAAAACAACAACAAGAGTCAGGCACAATAAACTTCCCAGCCATTTGACTCATTTCGTCCCGCCCACATGCGTATTTTATGGCACATATTGATTGCCGCCAACAGCACGCCGCCACATTCAAGTTTTATCAACAACAATCGACCCGTTGATTGTCATCCCCTGCACGTTTGGCGGTTCGCGTGTATGTGTGTATGTGTGCATGAGTGAGAGTGTGTGCAGCATACACATGTCACTGCAATCAGCGCAACTACAATCATAGCTCCTTCGCTTCACAGCCGATTATCTGGCTTCAACTCCCCCGACACTGCAGCCTGCTCTTGGCCTTAACGTTATGTTGCGCTGACAAATGAGGGGTCGTGAACTGCTGTTCTGTAGAGCCCGTCTTACTATCAACCATCTTATCAGTCTTCATTGTAATTTCTTTCCCCCTTTTGCTTGTACTGAAGTTTTGTACACTTTTCTATTGACATTGTTGTTGTAAGAATTGCTGTTGAACTTTGATTTCTTGTCATTCGCTAGAAGCAACTACATTCGCATACATCTTCTGCTGCTAAGAAAGGCTAAAGCTCTCTGCTAGCATTAGTCCCATCGGTAATTTTAGTTGTTCAACGGTTTGCTTAGCACTTTGAGTGATTTTCACGGCTGTCAAGGATTTTCACACCCAGCTCACTTGCCACACAGACGACTACTCCACGAACAGGGTGGATGTTGCCTCATACCATATGCCAAATTCCTCGTGCTATCTGTGCTCGCCCATAATCTTTCGCACCATGGAACATCAGTGTTTGCTTTGGCAAAAGAAATAAGGAAAAAAGTACAGTAAAGGCCTTTGGAAGGTCCGTTGGTACAATAGAATTGTGAAAACATGACTTTAAGTAATAAATGTGAATCACAAGATTTTAATCGAATTAAGAAAGTGTGTTGCAGAACGAGTAAGAGACAAAGATCTTACTATGTATTTTGTTTGTGCAACTTTTAATAGTCTTAGAGAAAACAGAGTAAAGCACAGAGTACAGTTTGCGCACACTGGGAGGAGAAATTGAATTGCAATTCCCGCAGCGCTATAATCAATGCCTAATATGGAGTCTATATCGGTAACGCTTGAAGCATGAGCAACTTTTGTGGCAGATGTTATAACCTACCCGCCTTGGATCACAGTTAAAACAGAGGAGTTTTCAACGGAACCACTTCAATATAGTCAGATTAAGGGTCCACTGAAGTTTTACTGTAGCCTCTGCACACCAGTGGTACGAAAGAAACTGATCGTTGGTCTTAAAGCAAGCAGCTCGCTAAGTAAATGTGCTTCCACTTTATACACCCTGGCCTCGGCTAAGCACATCCAATTTTCATAATAATCAGAGCTAACGTTCCAAGGTGCTTTGAGTGTAAGTACCTGGAATGTCCCTTCCCTTAATTTGGAAAGCGCTGTTGTCGATTTAATTTATGTCCACGGTTACATTAAGGCTAACAACACCGCCGTCTAAGAGACGTGATGGACGAGACAGAAACGAACGGAACGGATGAACTTTATGGCATGTATTACAACAAGTCTGGTGTTGATTTTGTGGTAGGAAAAAGTCTTCAAATAGTAACGTTCTTCCTTGTTAGAACCTACATCAAAGCAATGTATCGATTGTTTGCATCCACGCCCCGAAGGCACAAAAGGGCGATGTGAGCAAAGGTACTTTCTATGAACACGCTGACAGCACCTATTGGCGCTGTCCGTGCCATATATCGCACTTTTGGCAATTTTGCAAAGAAAGGCCTATCCAAGTGGGTTGATCGACTTCGCTAGCCTCCAAAATATGGTTTTCTGTAATAGCACATTTCAGAATAAATACATCAACTTTCGGTAGTTTTTAAGTTAGAATCTTACTGATGATATTGAGTTTATAGCGAGAACAAATCTACAGTCTGCTGAGCTACAGAAAAAAGAAAAACCTGGAGATGACGAACCCGGAATCATAATCGATAGCAATGGAAATAATACTCCATTTCCTGAGGAACACCAAAGCCTAGGGATGCGATGGTGTACCAGCTGAGCTAATTATAAAATATTGTCTCTACAATATCCGCAAATTATTGTTGCCTAAGTCTCCTTAATGGACTTATCAGTGTGGTTTTGAAACTGCTAAATTCGTCATTGAGCAGATATTCACATCGCGCTAAATCATGAAAAAAAAGAGCCGCACATACAACCTCTCCGTTGATCTCGAAGCTGACTTCGACGGTATGACAAAAGCTCCGTCAGGCTCGAAAAGGAACCTTCTGAGCTTTTCTGTAAAAAACGGCATTTCAAACAAGCTCACTTTCTATCGCGTGACCCCAGCCAAGTCATCCTGATGGATAAAAACACTAGCTCTAGCTCTGAAGTATTGCTATGCAGTATCAATATGAGGGATTAGAGGAAGATGAAGATTGGATGGATGAAAAATTCAGTATTTAAAAATGTTTTTGCCTGAAGGAGATAGGCATTCACTCATTTGGAAAGATCAGGTGGAGAAAAATCATGCTTAACTTTGTGTATCCAATTTCGGGTGGAAGAGTTATAAGAAAAAACTACTACGGGCGATGAAAAGGACCGAAAGGTTCAAATTGAAGGAGAGAAATTGGAATTTCATTTCGAATTCCTTTATCTTCTCTCTTTCTTACACATAAAACTATTATTTCCTTCTCCAACTTAGCTATTATTTTGTGTCAATGTCAGCATCAATAACCATTCCCAAAGCATTGATTACTTTGACTCTCTTTTCTATATCAAAACGTACTTAATGAGAGTTTTAAGTAATTAAAAAATTTCCTTCTTTTATTTCCATATAATTTATAGCAGTCAATGAGCAAACCTGTAGTTCTCTAGTGTAAGAAGCTTTCGCTCAGTTCCGTTCAGTTCAGAGCGTGACTGATTTTCTGTCACCGGTTTATGATCCCTCAGGCCCGCCCCTCAGTTGAGTGCATAGGTATGAAATTGTCCGTTGGTATTTATACTTTCTGCTCTACCAAAAGCCTAAAATTCTACCAATCTTTTTCTAATATTATATTTTAATAATTTAAATAATTTAATACTTTCAGCGCTCATTGCTCGACCGTTAATGGAAACGACTTAACAAAATAATATTGTAAATTAAGATCTTGAGAGCCACTGGAGGCGCTTAATTTACAACACCTACTTTGAAGCAAATGTGTCCAACCGTATTTATTACCATATGTTTATACGAGTAGTATATCTATGTATCTTTACATGTACATATAAACATGGCTTAACCAGCACTTAAATGCGTTGGCCTCACGGCAACTCGCTGATCTTGTGGCAATAAAATGGCATTTACGCTTATCTCGGCGTCCAGTTGACCGACCATTAAGTGAGTCAGACCTGAGCTGCGGCCAACCAGTGAGGAATGCATTGAAGACGGTGTTGGTGTTGGCGGTTGCGCATAGGCGGCAGAAGCAAACACAAAAAATAATCAACACTCTTTTAAATAAAAACAACGGCGAAAAGCGTATAATAAAAATTAGCGCCACCAACATATGGTGAAAATACACAAATTGTAAAAACATTAAAATCAACATGCGATAACAACAACAATAGCAATATTGACTGTATTGTGTAAAGGCAAAGCGACTTGCATCAATATGTTGCAAGCGCCGTGCAAATGCAGCAGCAATGCTTGTTGCCGTCGCCGTCACTTTATGGCGGCCTCCAACTAACGACCGCAGTTTTCGCATTATCCACTGTGGGCGCCTTGCTCTTTGTTAGAGCCCTGTAGTTTTTGATGCTCTTGCTGAGACTGCTGCTTCCTCTTAGCCTCAACAAGAGTTCAGCGACGGCTCTCTCAGCTGTGTGTGCATTGTGTATGTGCGTGTATAGTAACGCGTCACGCTGTCACAATCTTAACGCTTCCATTGTTTTCCCAGTTGTCGCCGCAATTGCTTTTTTGCCTTTACTGTTGTTTGTATTTTTATTTCACTGATTTTGCATGGCCCTTTGCTGGGCTAGCTTCCTACGCCTTGTAGACCGCGGGAGCCATGCGTGATAAATGACATCGATCACATATGAGTCTGGTCAGCATTTTTTATGCTTTCAATCCTTTGGCCTACCTCCCAATCGCCACACTCGCTCCCTTTCGTACGGTCATCCATTGTCTCCGCCGCACGTTTGCCACCTTCGCCCGCGTTGAGTGCTTGTAATGCGTTGTCATTTCGACCATTTACCAATGTAGGCAGACGACTATGTAGGTGTGCGTGTGCTCATTGGCATATGTCACTTTGGCTCTCTCACTACACTCACTTCACTCTTCGCCGTTTGTCAGTGACTCCTCTTGTTACCCAGCAATTGGGTTTTAAAATGTCGTCTGCATTGTCTGCGCCTGTTAATTTTGTAATCCTTTTACGCCGCGCAGGAAGCGGGCGCCTATGTGCTGGTGGACAGTGGTGGCTTTGGTCACCGGTGTAACTGCGTTGCCTGTGCGCTGCACGACATTTCGGTTTGATGGCCTCAAATAAATGTCAAACGGCCTGTTGGCCCATCGCCTTTGCAACCTCCTCTGCTCCTTTATTCCTTTACTCCTCTGTAACGCTCTGCCTCTGCTTGATGCTGTCACTTCGGTTGCTTGCCACCGGGTTGCGCCACTATTGCCCCGGCTAATGAAATCTGCTCCGCTATGTGCCAGTAAGTGCTGCAATCATTTTTGTTGCTCTCAGCCATTGCTGATAGGCGAGCAGCACAAGCATTTCATTGCAACCTCTGGGTGTCATGAGGAGCATAGCCAAAACGGGTGGGTGTAAGGGTGTGGAGTGTGTGGAGATGGATGCTTTGGTGGCTGGTGGATATGCACATTTTGTCGCTATGTCATTTCGTGTGAGACATCACATTAATTTACAGATTAATTGCCGTTACGTTGCGCATAGCTTGTTTTATGTTCTCCTTGTGCCCACTTTCTGATGTTGTAGTTACAATTGTTGTTGTGTGCAGTATGTAAAATAGTTTGGCTTTAACTTGGTTCTTATAGACTTTATTTGCTCTTTCCGAAGAGCATTAGTGACTTTTATTTGAGATATAAAATCAGCGGTGAGTGGAGTTCTTGGCTCCTAATGGATATTGCATTCAATCGTAAGTAAATGAGTTGAGAAGATTAATTGCGCGCGGCTTATTTGGAACTCCTTCAGTCAGTGTGTAAGCTTACTTTTAGTGCACGATGTCTAAAGGAGCCTCGGTTGCTTCCAAATCTAAATTTCTTTGATTTCAAGCTACTGAATCAATACAAAGGCTTCTGGTGCCCTTTCTTACTATTGTATCTCATCTTAAGTTACTTTTCAGTCATTTTTCTCTACTCCGCCTTCCCAGATGGGGTTTAGCCGCGCTCTACACCGATTCCAGAAATTAGTAGAAATTTTGGTCGATGCTCAACATGTCTTCAAACTTTTCCGATTGCCGCTACGTAGAATACCTCACATACTATTTCCTATTGTTTTGTATTGTGTAATGCCGTTAGAAGATTGGGGAAATCCTTATCTTGAATAAGATGTGGCTTAGAATTGTCTAACACTTTTCCTTACCAGTTTAAAGACAACTCACCCAATCGAATCAAGGCAAAAAATAAAATTTGTCTGGCAGAGACACTTAAGTGATGGCCATATACCGTCACTTTAGTAGTTGCCGCCTCCAGCAAGGTTCGTAATTCAATTAAAATACTCTGTCCAAGTTTTTAAGCGTCATAATAACAGCAGGTAACCTCTTTGTATTACTTGTCACCACTAAATGCCTGGAAACTATAGCGAGAAAATGGTACAACCAGCATTCTTACCTTCGCGCATTAAGTTGGGTTGCAATTTAATATTCCTCAGACATGCTTCCTGGAAGCCCATCTAGATACCCGGGCTTAGAACCAACTACTAACATAACTGATGTTGCAGACTATGCCATTGTTCAACTAACTTTTGAACTTCCTTTGTAAAGTTGGCTATGGTTGGCCCAGTAAGGAAGTTGAAGTAGTATTTTCATGATGCCGTGTGGCGCTGGATGGAGGTAGTGTTCCTCAGTCTCCCACTCCTATTCGGCCCCGCATCTACGACAAAAGCATTTTTAGAAACAAGATTTTAGAAGTTATGTAACTGAACGTGCCCCATACCTTCATTCCTCCAAGGCTGAGCTACGTTCAGTCTAACTGCCTTGCAAAGCGTTTGAAGTTTGTCGTAGAGATATAATTGGAATATTTTTAGAAGAGTTTCTAGAACCTTCGGGTCCTGCGGTCCACAGAAATCTACCAAAAAAAAATCCAGTGGAGTACATACAGACTCGGCGGACGCGGTGGCCGAGTTGTAAGCATTGCTTACTTATGTACATTCGGAATGCCGGGGTTCAAATTCTGGTGCGACCAACATCCAAAAAGTTATAGAAAAATAATGTAAATAAAAAATTAAGTTAAATTTTCTATTTGCGGTCGCCCCACGTTAGGGGATGTCAACCTCTCCGAGTGTATTTCTGGCATGAATTAAAGGCTCCTCATAAAAAAAAACATCAGCCGTTCGGAGGTGGCTTAGCATAAACTGTTGGTCCCCCTATTTTTTGGTAAAACATTAAGACGCAAAGCCACAAATTGTAGGAGAAGCTCGACCGAAAATTACGCATGAAACGCTTCTTGATTTCTTTATTTCTTCTGGCGAGTTTTGGCTTCAGTTGGCCTGTAGGGAGGCTGATCTTAGTACCATTTATTATAAAAGATCTGATGAAGAGTATCATTTCGGTTTTGAAGGGTTGATTTCAATTTCGTCACCGTATTCATAAGTGAAAATTCAAAATCCAACGCATTAGGTATCCATTTGTATCTCCAATCTCAGAAATCATTAGAAGCTCATCATTTTGACCTCTGATTAAGAAAGGCAAAATTGTGGATTGTGGACAATCTGTTTGATTCGAATATTAATTGACTTTCTCTCTGTGGTAAAAACCCTTTTATCCTATTTCACATTCATTAAGCATGCTTTATAAAATAATATTACAATAAAGAACGCATACATATTAATTTTATTATTAAAAATATATAAATTCGCAGTTTAAAAATTCATCTCTGTTAACCAACATATGAAAGTTTTTTTTTTTAATTTGCTGCAGTAAAGTTTTCCACAATCAAAAGTCCATTACCAAAAGCCACATCGTGCATTATATTTCGTCACCTATGCATTAACTAACACGCACACACACACACACACAGCGGCAAGCTGAAAACTTTCAGTTTTCAATTCAATCAGTCAAAAGCGGTATAGTGGCGCAGACATCGGTGAGCACCTCGCACGCCGACTCTCGCCCAAACCACAGCACCACACGGCATGACATGACAGGACACAGGACATTGAAAGCTGAACACCCGCAGCAAATAAAATTCGGACACATACATATTTATTTACATTAAAAACTCAAACGTTGTATGTATGTATGTACATATGTATTTATTTCAGTGTACATGTGAGTGCGTCTGTTTGTATGGTACTAAAGTTTTATGCTCAATAACAGTAAATGTACATATGAACATTTCTATGAATGAAGAGGGCTGACGATAGTGATATGGTGGTATGAGGGGGCCGGCGGCAAGAGGCGGGAGAGGCAAGTGATGCAGGATCGCTTGTGACAAATTAAAAATAAAGCGTCATATTTATTATGCACAAAAACACAAGTAAATTTGTATATTGCATATATTTATTATGTCCACACACACACACACACGCACACACACTGCAACTGCGTGTTTGGCTTGTGGTGGCATATTTGAATAGACATATGAGTTTGTATATATGTACGAGTATTAATGTTGGTCCTTAAGCTTTTATAGGTGGCTGTAGTTTGTTTGTCAACTATACTCGTATGTGAGCCTCTCTCATACTGTCTTCTGTATGTGTACATGTGTACGTATGAGCGAGTGCGGTTTTTCTTCATTTATAATTAATGGCAGCACTGCCACGAACCTCAACACCAACTCGCTTCTACCCATACATACTGCCCTGCGCGGCCACATTAATGTTGATAAAATTCATGTATGTATGGGTGTGTGTATGTGGTGTGGCCATAGCTGCTCATTGCATGCAACACCGCACAGTAAAGTCAAGCAAAAAGCACAAATAAACAAACAAACAAACAAACATTCGTTGCTCGCTACTAGCTACTCGCTGCATTGGCGTCAGCAACTACCGTCTATTTGCTTAAACAGCAGCGACCATTGAAGCGCCCAAGCGGACTTGATTGCGGCCAATGTTCATATGAGTATACATATACAATACATATACGATATATTAACTACAAAAGCCCTGTAGGGGAAAGACAAATGAGGAAATTTATCTCTAATTCAAATATTGCGGGTTTAGAAAGTCAAGAAAATCAAAAAATTTCTACTTAATTTTTTAATCAAAAAAATCGAATATTATCACTAAAACTTAGGAAGTGAAAACAATTAAAGTTATCGCACTTCACTTCAACTATAAAGTCCTGCTGGGGCCTATCGGCCGTATACAAATAGGCGCTCTTACCCTTCCTCCTCCTCCAAATTACTTGTGGCGATATGCAGACAAGCATAAATACACTCACTCACACTCACACACACGCAAACAGATTACTTAAACATAAATATAAAATTTATGCACATATGTTTGTATGGTGGTATGGTAACGTTTGTGTTTGCTGTTGCATGCAACTTTGATAAGTTTTTAACCGTAAAGTGTCATTTATTTCGATATTATTACCGCAGGCACGCAAAGCTGAGTAAATGGGAATGATTGAATGAGTGCGTGTTATGGCAGGATATTGGACGATGCTCACATCATCACACACATATATACATTTTAAGTATGTAAATATGCGTGAGGTAGTTGGACTAGTTAACGACTACTCTGGAATAAACCCCACCGATCAATTACTTAATGTTCAGCAAGAAGGCAACTGGTATTTTTATGACTTACGAGAACGCAGATTTAAGACATGAATTTTCGTAATTGGCACTTTATAATAGCTAAAGTAAAAAGTTCGTTCGGTTTTCGTCTAAGAGTTTGCGTTATTGTCCATAGTACTAGTATTACGTGTCGCATCATGTCATACTATACGACGCTGAAAACGTGTTTATTCGCGCTAAAAGTTTGTCTTTGACAGTTCTTCGATTGATTGACGTACTGAGAGCGCTCGTCAAAGATGGACACCAGCAAAGCAGCAAAGAGAAAATTCTATATATTTTACAATTTTTCTTCGAAACAGACCGTCACGTGAGCACTTATTTAATTGCTGAGGAACTAAAGATAAGCCAGGAAACCGTTTGGAACCATTTGCATAGCCTTGGATTCAAAAAGAAGCTCGATGTTTGGGTGCCACACGAACTAATGCAAAAAAATATGATGGACCGAATTTCCGTCTGCGAATCGCTGCTAAATCGCAACAAACTCGACCCTTTTCTGAAGCTTTTGGTGACTGGCGATCACTTACGACAACGTCAATCGAAATCGGTCGTGGCCGAAACGCAGTGAGCCGGCCGAAACGGTGGCCAAGCCAGGATTGACGGCCAGGTAGGTTTTGCTGTGTGTTTGGTGGGATTGGCAAGGAATCATATAATACGAGCTGCGCCCCTATTGCCAAACGCTCTATTCGGCTCTCTGCTGCCAACAACAGGACCGCTTGAAGGCAGCACTCATCCAGAAGAGGCCATCTTTGATCAACAGCGGCCAAATTGTGTTCCATCAGGACAACGCCAGGCCACACACGTTTTTGGTGACGCGCCAGAAGCTCCAGGAGCTCGGATGGGAGGTCCTAAAGCATCCACTTTATAGTCCGGATCTGGCACCAAGTGATTACCATCTTTTCCTGTCTATGGCAAACGCGCTTAATGCTGAAAAGTTGGCCTCAAGTGATGCCTGTGAAAATTGGTTCTCCGAGTTCTTTGCCAATAGGGAAGCAGCCTTCTACGAGAGGGATATAATGAAGTTGGCATTTCATTGGCAACAAGTTTACGAACAAAACGGCGCATATTTGACTTAAATCGGACAAAAAAAGTTATCATGTTTTGAAAAATCAATAAAAAAACCGAATGAACTTCTTACTTGACTTAAAATATTCAATATTATCTAACTGACAATTCGCAGATTTCAGGTTAAATACAGATGAATACAATACAGAGCTGTGCAGGCTAAGTTTATTTTTAAGCCTACAAATACTCGAAGATTCCATCAAAATTTTCTTGAGTTGAATTTAAATATGATCTCTTTACCACAGCGATCAATTTAGAGCACAAACAACTTAAAAGAAAAAATTTGAACGGAGTTCGCAGGGATGCTCATTTCTATATTTTGAAAAGAAACTACTTTCTGACTATTCTTTTCGAGAATGATTTTTAATAATGTTTAAAGTTTCTTGGATTTGCAGATTCTACAAGTCGTCAATGCTGCTATCGAAGGAAGTTGCTTCCGACACACTATCCAGTGCTCATTCTTTGAAGAACCCATACAATATGAACACCTTGCCAAAACAGTTTTTATTTTCGTTTACAATACAACATTTCATTTCCAATTTTATTACAACAACAACCAATGCAAAATTCCTTCACTGCTTCAGCCAACATTTGTCGCATTAACTAATTGTCGCATTCTCAATAAATTATCAAAGCAAGAACTAGCAATATCTTTCATGTAACAATTACTGCAAGTGAAGATGCATAAATATAAATACGAATATATAGCAAAGCGTGAATGTGGTTGCATGCAACATTTGCTATCCTGGTTCTTAGTTAGAGCAACGCCTTTCTCTCTCTCTCTCTTTCCTTCTCTCTCCCTCCACCACAGAGTCTTTATAGAATTCAGTTCGCTGGCACTGTGACAGCGCAACACTTTGGCGATATTTATACACGTTTAGCATGCCAGCATTTTGCAATACATACATATATACATGATTATATATCCCCCCACACCCCTCCAACCAGAGACTTTTGCCCATTTTGTCTGGTTTAATGAATGAAAATGACAAGTTGGCCCTCGGTTACACTCGGTGGCAAATAATTTTCAAAAACATTCGTAGACTCAGTTGATGCCTAATTAAAATTGTAAGTTGCACTGCAATATTGTTGTTGTGTTGTTGTTGCTTCGCTGTTGGCAACACCATATCTAGTGTGCATAAATAGGCTTGATTGTATGAGCGCATGTTAATGCAAGTGAAATGTACCGCAACTGGAGTCACAACAACAACAACAACAACAACAACAGCACCAACAACAATAGTAATAAAGTCAACTACACATAAATTACCGTCAAGTGTCATTTGTAATGACACAAAAATATTGCCGCATTTATGTGGATATTCTTTCAGCTGCCAGGTCGATGAAGTTGTTACATTTTTACTCGGGCATTAATTGTCAGCTGCAGTTGCAGTGGCAGTGTTCTCTGCTCTTGTTTATTTTTGTTGTCAAGATGAATGCTTTGTGGCCATATGTGGCAATTCAGTGCTGTTTTCTCAATGTAATTTTTATTTTTGTTTTTCACACAAAAGAATTGGAAAACTGACAAGAGTCTAAATTCCAGTTCTGTCTAGCTTCTTGCCTTAAACTTCTGGTGGGAAAGTTAAAAACTGGCTCCATAATTCAGGAGTCAAGGAAATGAGATAATTTTAGAGCGAAATCCTGAGAGAAAACTCAAACGTTCCGTGGATATTATCAACTCCGGACGAGCAATAAGAGGCGAGAGAAACAGCGAGGATTACAGTTTGGTAGGAATTGAAAGCACCTTGTATCGATGAGAGCTTAAAAGAGAAGTCCAAAAATTTGTAGTCAAAAAAAGGTAGACTAAATTATTTTCGCGACAACTGAGCGAAACTAACGGATGTCCGTAAATTTCTGATGAAGATTTAAGGCCTGCGGTGAACAGTCGTGTAAATGGAAGAAAACAAAACATAATGAGCACATGGGATGGAGTTTTTGAAAGTTGATAGGATTAAAGAAAAGTAGAGGTACCCAAAGGATCTACTGCCTGTGCTATTAATTTGTGATGGAAAAGAACTGATAAAGTATCAACATTCAACAGGATAGGGCTAATGCCTCACACGCACATATAATATTAGTGAATTCTGACTGGAAGAAGAAAGTATGTTTCAACTTGACCTCAAAAAAATGTCAAAAACAAAACTTATTAATTTCAAAATTTATCCCAAATCCTTGGAGATTCATTTAAAATAGTGCCTGATAAAAGTTTTCATCCAGATTTTTGTGAAAAACAGCAGTTAATTTGTGTCCGAAAATCGAAACCAATTCGAAGTAGGGGTTCTGGAAAAAAGTCTGAGAAGAAAACACGGGTGTTTCCGAAAAAACTGTAATTTCTACAACTCAAACTATTGTTGAAATACAAATTTTCACTTTTGTTTTGTTGTATTTTTAGCTAAACTAATTAAAATAAAATAATATACAATAAGAACATTTCAAGAATATTGTTTCGCAATATCTAGCAGTCTATGTTGATAACTCTAAAATATTAATGGCAAGTATATTGCCATTTTTTTATTTTTACGACACAAAAAAGACGAAAATCCATTTTTTGAAAATTCTGAGTACTCCTAACCAGTCATGGAAAAATTTATACGATAATTCTTTACTAGAGTTTTATAGATCAAAATAAGTAACTCACAATTAAATAAAATTTAAGTACCTAGGTGACGCCAGGGTCTCATATATTGGATTTTTTTTTTTTTTTGTTTTGCCTCAAAACAGATGAACGGGGCAATTCTGGACACTATCTTTTATTTTCCCACAGTCTTTCGAAGTACAAAAATCTTGCATAATAGAGTTGACTACTCTAGTGACTATGTTGAAAGATCTTTAGGATTTTTCGAAATACAAATGGAAAGACCTGATGAAGAGCAAGCTCATTGTGCATAAGTGATGACTCTTTCACAATAAAAAAAAAAATATTGAAATATTTGTTTCAGAAGAAGCATGGGTAGATTCCCTCAAAATACTCATTAAAACGGTGATACAGCTTCCCGCTCAAAGAAAGAGAACTAAATGGATGGAAAGAAGAAAATCCTATTAGGTAACTTCGCCTTCATTAAATATGTGGATATGGATTCCGCCGCCGTGAAGCTAAAAGTTCACATATTATGTACATTAGTACGTATGAGGTGAGTATAATATAAGTTGTAAATGCAGTGGGAAAGAGAAAGTTCAACTTTAGAAGCGATTAGTTTGTGAGAGGACCACTGCTTCCTATATTCCAACCCAGTTCTTGTCCTCGACTTAGACCGCATGGAATTTGTAAATGATGCAAATAAGATGGGTAATACTTTTTTGTGATATTTATTCAATTACAAGATAAGTTTTCCGCCTATCCCTTGTCTACTTCCCGGAAAAAATAATAATTTTTTTAAGGTAAAATAAAACACTGGCGAACTCCTAACTGATTAAAATCGGTTTAGAAGTTTCGTGAGATTTCAAAAAAAAATGAAATGAATGAAAATGAACATGAAAAAAATCCTATGAGATATGAGATTGTACGCCATTTGAACTGCCTCATTTAGACATGCATACATATATATTAAAACCGAAAACCACAGAAAAGTGCAACACTTTTTCTTCGAAACACATTTCTGCCGTCTACAGCACGCCAATACAGACACCATGTATAATAATAAATCAAAAATTCATATTTTACAATTTACCGTCGCGACGGCTTGTTATGTGTGTAGTGTGTAGGTACATGTCACCGCAGCTTATTAACCAACCGACAAATAACCAAAAATATAATTACAGACATTTGCACGCCCAAAAGCAGAGCGTAAAACGCGACAGATTGGCAGCGTAAATCACTCGTTAGCTAAAGGATAAACCACAAAATCATAATCTTTTTATATTTTTATATTTATGAAAACATAAAAATGTGGCATGCAACATGAAAATACATGCTAATTGAGCGATACCCAAGTTAATGCGACTGACAGTGAAGCAGCAACCAAAAGGTGGGTGCAAGGCATAGAAATGTGCATAAACCAAAACTCAAACACTTTGACTGCACAGTGGGAGACGCACTAAATGCGCACACAAATACATGCACATGCAACATGTAGCAATTTTCAGTTGCAAGCACCGCAAAGAAGTGAACAGAATTTGGTGTAAAATTTAATGAAAACAAACAAATTAGGCATAAATCGGGAAGCACAGACAACATGCCAGACAGGCAGCTGGGCGTTTTGTTGCAAGTGCGCGGCAATTTATTAAGAAATTAATGCATTGCAACACCCCTGCTTTCGGCTGATGAGGGGGAAGTGGGTTGATGTTGTTGCAGAGGCTGGCGCGTCTGCTTGCAAACGCCAAATGTGCCAATAAATTAGATGCCAAACATAAATATGCGCATGTTGCACGTCGGCTGCGTCACAGACAAAACAGCTGTCGCATGTTCTTCATAATTTTTAATGAGTCATAAAGCGGGTTTCTTGTCTTGTGAGCTGAAAAATATTTAAATTAAAATAAAGATATTAAAATTTTGTGTTGCTACTTAACACTTTAGGCGAACGTCTTCTAGTAGTCCTGAACAGTATTTGACTACAGGCTTTACTGTGGCAAATATTTTGAACTCAGCACTCCAAATCCGCTTTAATTTTCATCAGAAAACACTCAAAATTCAAATACTCTAGAGTTATTGTATTTGTTTCACATGCTAAACTAGCAGTCAGCGCCTCAAACGCTCAACTCAACTCAGCGCCTTTGCCGTGCAGTTGGCAAACAATTAACTGTAACTTTGTTTACAACATTTTAATGAAACTTCTAAACTTGAACAACAAATTAAGCATAGAAATTTAATTAATTTAATACCGGGGCAAAAACCAATCGATTTCAATGAGCAACCGAAACGAGCTACGAGTGGAGTTGAGAGGAGTTTGGATGGATAGCTAGCTTGCTGGTCAAGTTGCATGCAACAATCGAAATGCTCAGACTTATTGGCAGACAATGTGCGTCCAGTAAGCGGTTGAAAAGTAGGTAAATAAACGCATTAATTTTGTAGATATTTACATAGCCTGTCTGTGTGCGGCACATACTTACCTATATACATATAATATATTTATATACTGTATAACAGACATACATATACACTCAAGTAAAATGAAGCTAAAGTGGTTTGCTGCATACAAACGCAACTCACTGGTAACATACAAATATATATATATATATAATATGTACTTACAAGGATTTGCCAACGCTGAGCGAGCACGTCCATCAAGCACACACCCACTCACGCACCAGCGCGATTGTTTAAATAAATGTACGAGAGCGCCTGAGCATTTGTGCAAATAACATTCGAAAATTTCAACAGTTGCAAATGAGTAAACTTCAATCGAATTTATTGAATTATTTAAGCTGCGCCACAGCCAACGCCGAGCGCCGCAACACGTATAACTACATACAGTATCTGTTCACTGAATTATGGCCGATGAGAAAAATTCTGAAATTGTGACTTTAGCCATTAATAAAAATTCAAACTAATTTAGATAGCGTAAAAAAGTGGCATTCTACCGGGTACTGGATACTGTAAAATTAAACTTGTTTCAATCCCTAAGTCTATTATTTTCTCTGTCGGCCCTTAATTATTATAACTGTCCCAATTCGCTTGGGCAAGCTTTCGTTGCAAGAGATCAACATTTGTTTTATCTCAGAGTCGTTTCTCCAAACGTCCTTGATATTTTTATTATAAGTTGAACCATGGTGTTACTCCATAAGTACACCTTTATACCTGTGCGTGCTTCAGGTAACACCTGTTACTTTAATGAATTGATGATATCTTTCCTAACTCTTGCTGTGTAGCATGGAGCATGCGTGTAAGAGTATTCGTCTTTTGGAAGCTTCAGTCTATTCAAATGTATACCTTAAATAGTTTCCAAGACGGGCATGTATTATGAAGAGAGCATTGTTTCCTCCACAAAATATAAAGGAGTTAGATCTTCCAAATCATCACTACCAGTAGATGTCTGATGGAAGGAGTGATGCAGATGGTTTTCCCACTTTCTCCTTCGAACAAAATGTTTAGCGTTCTTCACTGCTTCTAGGTGACATTAGTCGGTTAAGATCACTTTAAGAGAAAATTCGAAAAGATAAGTTTTTGATGGTTGTAAAAACCCATGACTTTTTCACGCATTGTGTTGTTCAATTTTAGATTTTTTGCCAGACGTCTGCAAAATAAACTACTTTCAGAAGAACGCTGACGGAGCATTATGGCTTAATGCCACACTCATTGGGGTCCTTCAGTATGGAAGGAGATGGAGCATTTTCTTCTTTCGGCGTTCTCTACCGAATTCTCCGACAGTTCTCGCACTTACTGTTATATGCGGATTCTATATTTCTAGTACTTTGACCCAAATCTCTGCTTTTTCGATAATACAGTCGCTTGAAATTTTTTATGAAGGTTGATATCACTTTTCAACTAGTAAAAAAAGCATTTAGATAAAAAAAAAAATACTGAAAAAATGTCTTCGGTCCTAATTCAATGAACCAGTACTGTACAGTATGCAAATGCTCGTATGTGTGGTGTTAGACTAGTGCCAGTGCTGGTAAACACTCTAACGTTCCATCACAGTCCAACTAACCAACGCAAGTACAGTTATAATGCATTCAACACTCACACAAAATGTTTCAAAAGGTGTCTGGCAATGTTTAAAGCCACATATGTATATATTATATTATATATTTGTATAATACATATGTAAGTACGTGTGTACTTAAATAAATTGGTAGCGTGGGCTTCATTCGTAAATATTTGCACGTATGCAAAGTTGATGTGATTTCAATATACAAACAATTGTCGTTGGGAACGTCATCGATAATGTCAGTCGTCTATCTAACTGCTCAACCGTTAGTTCAAACTGTCTGACTGTTGCAGTTGTGGTTGGGCGGTAGTAGAGACCTGTAGATTGGTGTGTGAAAAGAATACTTAAGTATTTAAATACTCTTTTTTAAAGATAATTTAGGCTCTCTTTACGGTAAAGAAGCTCGAATGATGTCGACATCCGAAGAGTCGGTTCTGGTAGTCTTCGAGAGGAAAGATTTGCGAACGAAGAGACAGAGTTTACGCTGGCTAGGTCATATCATCCGAATGGATGAAGGCACTCCAGCTTCGAAAGTACTCGATGCAGTACCCGCCGGTGGAAGCAGAGGGAAGGGAATGCTACTGATGTGCATTTTTCCACCAACTAGTTCATCTCCCACTTACTTCTTATGCTAACAACTGGGAACAAAGCCTTGTCTTACGAACAGTTAATTTTCTGACTATACATCAGGTTTATACTAGTTAAATACTAGTTCACTAGCGAACCAGCGTGTCCCCGTAGCGATGTACGATATTCTGCGCACTTCAACAGAAAATGGAATTCGCCCGTGGCATGCTAGATATAACGACCACATACACATATGGTGAAGAAAATTATTACTATTCCCATTATTGGTGATTCACATAGTTGCTTGTTCATAGATAGATTTGTCTTCAGTAGTATGATACTAAGAACAAGTTAACGTTTAATACATCGCAAGGCTTATCATTGATTATTTGAATCTAGCCTACAGCCTTAGAACAAAGTGTTCGCTTGGTATGCAACAAATATCCATTTGGTGACGAGCTAAAATGAGAAAGAAAGCTTCCTTGCGGGTGGGGTTCGAGAGTAATTTGAAAAAAATTTGCTTCAATCAAAATGTGTACTCTAAGCAAACGTTGATGGACGGGACAAAAATGGAAGAAGGTGCACCATAAAACAACAATCACACAAAGTATTCCGAGTTTGGTGTTGTATTTTTGGTTGCAGAAAAACACCGTCGCCGAATTCTGCTACTCACCACGATAAACAATTGCCTCCCCACGATCCACATCGGAGTAAAGTTATTCAACTTGTCGCTGAATCCAGCCACGCCCAACTGAAAAGAAAGTTGATGTGACGAAAACTGCCTCTGTTGAGTTTCAGGACATTATTCATGACCGTTGCCCCCACCATAATGTAAAAGTCGTGCTTGGCGTCCTTAACACCGGGATGAGCAACGAAGCTAACACTACAGTGAGCAGATTCAGCCTATCATTATACATATATATTATTTAATATTATTAAAATCTACTACGAAAAAGAATGATTTGTTACCACGGATTAATTTGAGCCTCAATCAAGCATTACCATGAACCAAAAGGTCTTTATAAGGTTCAGCAGATATAGGTATAGTGTAACCTAACCTAAAATCTGGTCTAAATTTTTTTTTTTTTTTTTTTTGAAAAATATTGAGTATAGTCTCATTCGAGAAACACTGTAATTATATTTTTGTGCCTCTGAAAATCATTTGAAACTCCCAAAGACATCAAAAGCCTTCCTAAGTTCTGATGGAACCAACCATAAAGACCCGAATATTTGTTCTGAAGACAACTGATTCTTTAATGTAGTAGCATATATAATCATTTATATAATCACTCTATTGCTTTGATCATGAGCACACATCAGTTCAGTCGCAGGCAAATCGAATTTTTTAATTTTTATTTCCAAAAATTCAAACAAAATTCCGTTTTTTTTTTTTGGAAATTAACAAACTGCAAACCACATTGCCAAAAACCAATTTAAATATTCCACTGCCAGTAGACAACATGGAATTTAACAACCACTCGCTTGTCTAAGCGCACACTCTGCAGCCCATACACAATTCCAGCCGCTACGCTCCGTTTGGGTCTGCCATTCGAGACTTGTTTGAGCGCCACTAATAAGTTTTAGATTTGAACGCGTGGTAAATTAAACCAAACACCACAGCTGACACGCAGCTTTATCCAACCGCCACATGTACAGCCTTGCTAGCCTTTTTTCCCCGCTCTGCACTGCTCTCGCCCAGCGGCCAGCGCCCAGTGTGGCTGTCTAATGCGCCGCATGCAGTAAATAACAAACAGCTTACACTTATTGCATGCAACATGATTGTAGCAACAAGCTTATGTATACAACAAACAACAACAACAACAACGAAACGGCAGTCGTTTCACTGTTGGTGGGGCGGGAGTCCGAGCCGAGGCAGGACGGAAGCGATATCAGACGCCCACCTGTGGTCACAGCGAACCATAATTTGGCATGAAAATGTGTGTTGGCCCACCATTAGCAAGTATTTGGTATTTGACATTTATGCAATGCCAACACAACAACAACAACAGCAGCAACAACAGCACGAGCAGCAACAATGGCACACCTCTGCTGCTTACAGTGCCATCGCTCAGCATGCAACATTGACACTTGGCCAAATGCATTTGTTAGTCATATCGGCGCTCACTCCACTCCACTCCACTAAGTATGTATGTATGTATATTGGAGTTGTTGTTAGCGTACAGAGTTAGGTATTGCAGTTAAGTTGGAGCTTCGATGTGGCTGGTACAATACTTTGGTAATGTGCTATGTGCGCATTTTGCTGGGCCAAAATGTAAATATATATACCATATATTCGTATGTATATATAAATAAATGCACATATTTACATAGAAACATAAATGTGTGTGGCAACAACATAGTACTTGTAGCAATGCAACATGGCTCAAATCTACTAAAATTAGTGGTAAATACATACGCACACAGACACACACACACACAACAACAACAACAAGTAAGACAAACAAAAAGCACTAATAAAATAATTATTCCATTTGCCCTGGCAATGGAGTGTTGCATTGTATTGATTGTTGTGTGAAAAGCCCAAAAGTGCAGTTCAAATGCAACCACAACAACAACAGCAACAACTTACAATACTATTTAAACAACATTGCCTGACTTACATAGTTCGTCGTTTATGGTATGCCACACAACGAATTGGAGGTGTGAGAAATGCATTATTCTTGCACCAGCCGCTTTGCCCTCCCCACCAACACTGCCCTCATTCAGACATTGAAAGCCAGTCAGCCGACCAAGCGATTGTTGCTGGTGGTCATGTGGCAGCAAATGATGCGCATGCGAATGCATTACAGGGAAATAATCGCTTGGCAAATGCACACGCGTGTGATTAAAAAATGCCACAATGCAATGCAAATCCATGAAATCCGCGCCATGTGTGGGTGTTTGCTGTGCCGGGCCGTCATTTTGAGTTATTTTTAGTGAAACGAGTGACTTGTCGATGTGATATAAAACTTTGGGATTGCTTAAATTTTAGTGGATTTTTATTTTGTCATTTACAAAATCATACTATTTTTTGAATAAAAAATTATTATACGGTATTCCAGATATATGTCGAATGAAAAATTATCAGTATCGTAATTTTTAATTTTGAAAGCTCTTGCTTGAAAAATATCTGTTTAGAAATTGTGTGATTTAAGAGGGCTCCAAGCTTCACATTTTGCTGTTGAGTTTAAGAACCTCAATCAGTGTAACAGTTTAAAAAAAAAAAACTTTAAGAGACAGAGGCTACGCTTATACCTTCGAAAAATATTTCGTCCCCAGATGCGTAACTGTAATAGAACCGGAGTAATCCGAAAACGCATGAGATCAGTTACGAAAGTTTAAGCGTAAGTTCTTTTTTTCATTTTAGGTACCTTAAAGGCAGATAGGATTTCGGCGAGAATTCCTCTTAGACTCGAAACCGTTCAACGTAGGTTTATTCGTATTGCGGTTGCTCGGCTTCTTTTCTCTGATCCTCTACCTTCCTATACTTCTAGATGTATGCTAATAAATCTGAAATCTCTAGCTCTTCGACGATCTATCCAGTCATTACTATTTATTTATAACATCATCAATGGCTTAGTGGGCTGTCCAGAGGTGCTTGAGCAAATCAGCTTTAATGTTCCTCATAGAACTTTGCGCTCTCATTATCCATTCTATTTAGATGAAATTAAAGTTAATTATCATAATTATGATCCCATTGTTAGATCACTCTCTAGAAGCCTTGATCTTAATTTCGCATACCCGAGATCTCGTTTTTGAGCTATTCTTGATGCTTTTTATTCTTAGTATACTTATATAGTTATACTTCTAGTATGTAAGATTTGTAAATCATTGACTGAATAAAATGAATTGAATTGAATTGAATGCAAAATTTGACACATTTTTTTTTGAAAGGTGCCCTATTTATAGAAAATATATATACCCTTGACACTGTAAAATATTTAATCAAGAAGTTTTCTTGAAAAGATTTTAAAAATAATTTTTTTGCTGTCAATCTGGTTGAGCCTTTTTAAAACTTTACCCATTTTTATCATAATGGTCATTGTAATTTTTGTTGAGTATATCTTCATGCCAAAAAGCTCTAAGGTATATGAAATCCTATACATATGATCATCTGTCATGTCGGACGGTACCATCATACGTATTCTCATTAAGTTTTTCAAGATAGTTTTCAATTTCAATATTTAGAATTAAATTATACGAATATAGCAGTGCTCAATGTTGCACGAGACATTTTTTCATCGCATTAAACACATTATTTACAAAATATTGCTAGTGGAGTGTGTATACTCGAAGATCAGGAAAAGAATAATTATTTTGAAATATTTTTTAAATAGACCCATCCCTTGTCCATTTCTCTGAAGAAAAAGTAGTTTTCTTGTTGACGTAAGCAAGATGCTACCTGGGCACCGAAATCGAAACATAAGTACGTTTTTTCCTTTTTTTCAAATAAATCGGTCTCTGGGTCTACACTCCGGAGTAAACTGATACAATTTCTATTTAATATACCGGATAGCCTCATTAAAATCAAATTTTATAACTAAGAAGCTGTAACACATGCAAACGGGACAGATTTTATTTAAGTTCAAAAAGCTGAAATTTTCTGATTTTTTAAGAAAGTTCTGTTTTAGTCAATTGCAAAAAAATGTCGATCACTTTGGGGAACTCCTTTCTATCTGCAAATGTTGCACGGGACTTCAACTTCGAACTTCGTCGACCTAGGGAGTATTCAAGAGAAAAGTCTTGCGAATGATTTATGGTCCTTTCCGGATTGGTTAACGATGATGAGAGACAGAAGCTACGCTGGCTAGATCATGTCGTCCGATTGAGTGAAAGTGCTCCAGATTTGAAAGTAGTCGATGCAGTACTCGCTGGTGGAACCAGAGGTAGAGGAAGGCCTTCACTCTTTTGTAATGGTCAAGTGAAGAGTGACTTGCTTTCGCTTGGTATTTCCAACTAACGCCAAACAGCGCGGAGAAGTATCGAACGGCGTGCGTTTCATGTCATATAAGAATGTGAATATAAGAATATTATTTAATTTCAGTTCGCTTAAGCTCTTTCGTAGTATACTTATCTATTTTATTTAAAATTGTGGGCTTTACGAAAGATGAAATTCGATTGCCCTACTTGCCATATTTTATAGCTCTCCTGAGTACACAGTTTTCCTCTTAGATATGCGAACATTTTTTTCTAATTAAAAATCCGATTTTATAGTTTGTCCTGCACAGGAGAAAATTATAGGTAACAGCTATTTCTCATTAGCTTTTGAAATCATTAAAAGAAAGAAAAAATTTCATCAATCCCACAACTTCTTGCCAAATGGTAATGAAACGCTAACGAGGCTCAACCAAATTCTATGATCATATAAATGTCAAAATTTATAGCTTAACAGCGAGTTGGGTATGAAAATGGTGAACAGCAACAACAACAACAAAGAGCCAACTGCAAATGCAAACGCAACTTAAATTCAGCTCAACCAATTGCAGTTGATTGTTTTATTGCACCTGTCCGATGTTTTTTTTTCACTTGTCTTTCTTTTTTCCGAAATGCTTTTCTGCGCTGCTATGTTCCCCCTTAGATGAGTGGGCTTCGGGAGCACTAAATTTTATGCCTCATACTAACGGTAACAAGCGAAATTATTGCCGACTGCCATGTAACTTGGCCATAAAAGAAATGCATTTATGCAACTGTGCAATAATTGGCAACAAAGCGTGCCCACGAGAAAGAGGAACGACGAGAAGAAGAAGATAATGAGAGGAGAAGAGTTGTGAGGCCAAGAAGCAGCAAAATAAATGGGATTCTATTGCAACGCACACACACACACGCACACATACATATATATATATAGGTGCTTTTTATGGGTGTAGACTGAATGCATGGCATGTTGCATTGTTTGTTTGTGCAACAAAACCCACGCAAAAGCCAAAGCGGCTCAGCTTATTATTATTTCAACGGTTCTTTCTTTCATTCTGCTTGCTTTATTTTCTTTTCGCATCGTTTTTATTGCAATTTAGTTTACCTGTGCTTTGGCATTGCTACTCTTTGGTTAGTGTGGCAAACAAACAAACAAACAAACAAATCGGCAAATGACATAGAAACACCGCCACATCGGCCTACCGCTTCGGGTATGCGCCACAAGCACGAAATGCGCTTGCAACTGCCAACTAATTGGAAGTGCACAACGACGATCGAGCGGAACGTGGAAATGTCTTAATTAGTGTTTGTCGCATGTTGCAAGATCATACACATACGTGTATACACACATGCGCAGGCCATAAGTGGCAACAGTTGGTAATACAATTGTTCTCAATGCGACATGTGTGCAGCACGTACGTACTAACTGTGCAACATCCCACATACGCAAGCCGCAGACGAGTGCGCAGAGTAGCAAGAACCAGCCACCGTTTGCTGTCATTTGACATTTGTTGCACCGAAAACGGAAGCAGCTAAGAGACAGCGCCTCCGACAACGACAACGACAACGGCAACAAATTTGCCACACACAAAACACGCGTAGCATGTTGCAAGACAATTGTTAGTGGCAGCGGCAAGTTTTCTAATGCCACGGCTGCCATTACCTTTCGTGTACTCGCTGTACTCGCCATGAAGACATCAAATGTGGCAGGCGTAATGTATGTACATATATACCTATATTTGTTAGGTTCAAGTTTGGCGTCTACTTTCTACCTCAAAAATAAAACAAAACAAAAAAATAAAAAGAAAAATAGCAGCTAAACAATTGGAAGTTGGCCTGCCTGTTTTTTTGAGCAAAAAACCATTGATATGCATATACACATACTTACACGTACATACGTAGATTGTGCATACGCTCAAACATAAGACGCCGTCGAATTGTGTGATAAAGACATTTGCAGACTTGTTTGTCGATTTTCTAGATGCTGCGGCTCATTTCAATTATTTGAATTATTTAAGCCGGAAACATCGCCTTAACTCACTCAACTAACAAAAATAAATTTTTTTTCTTAAAAAAAATTACATTTCTAGATAGGCTAAAGAACATTAATAGGGTATATTAAGTTCTGCCTTAACTTTTTACGTGCCTTTTTAGAAAAACTGATGGAAAGAGTTCAGCGATATTATTTTATTACATTTACACAATGTATAAAAATATTAAATATAAAATACGATAATTTCTCACAAGGTCGAATAGAAGAATAGAAGAATAACGACGCTCGTCCTGGTGAAAAGTTGCAGAGATGCCAGCATATCGGTTGGCTTATACTATACATTTTTTAAGATAAAGTTTCATTGGCAATGAGTGTTGGAAAATTTCAGAAGCTTTAACAAAAGAAAGAGTCGAAAGAGCTCAAGAATCTTGAACATACTGATATGCTGAAAAGCGTTTCAAGTGATGATGATTCATCGGTATATGGTGATAGCACTGAATCCAAAGTTTTGACTTTTACATACAATAATACTGTAACGAGGGTTCTGCTCGGCAGCTGAGGCATGCCAACGACTTCTGTGTCTACTCGAAAGATCCTTAAACCCTTGGCTAAAGAAAATACATTACATAATTGCACACCTTACGACTAGTGTACAGCGTTTGTTTTAAATGCGAGGATATGGACAATATTGTAAAGAACCCTACTTGTCTTGCAATTTCTGTCTCAAAAAACTTGAAAAGCATTAGACCACACGTACCTAAATTACCGATGTCATTACCTTTTTTGTGCCTTTGGAAGATTTTAAAGAAATTCACGGATTGCTGTTCATTCAGAGAACTATCGTTTTGATCCCGGAGTGTAGTGAAGGATTTAAGTTTCATATTTGTAGCTTATCGGCGAAAAACCCCATTTGTTATGCTTAAACATTCTAAAACAGTCAGAATCAATGTCACGTTCTTGTGTTTGGTAAACTCTGAATAAACACCATACCCGCTTTGAGCAGACCCTGTAGAAAAAAATTATTAGTTGTTTACTACAATGCAACTATATATAATACATAATTGGCGCTTTGTAAACCCTTAAGCGATTTTCGGCCGAGCTCCTCCTCAAATTTGTGGTTTTGCGTCTTGATATTTTTCCAACAAATGGAAGGACCTACAGTTGATACTAAGCCGCCTACGAACGGCTGATGGTTTTTTTACGAGGAGCCTTTATTTCATGTCATAAACTCGGTGCCCGTGCCCTTTTAGCCCAAGTTATGGTTCAAAAATCTAGTATTCTAGCTCCAACAACTTCCACTATCCTTAAATACACATTCCTAATCGAAATTCTCAACCTTTAACTGGATAATGTTCACAACATGGCACCAAAATGCAATTCTGCATGTGGAAAATTCCTAGAAGCCTAAATCGTAATGGAACAATCGAGATATTGAACTTCAATGGCGCTGATAATGCCTTTGATTGTTTTCCAAATCAGCGCTTTATGCGTAATATTCCGAATATCCCACTATGGGCACGCACACAGCGAATACCCACAATACCCGCGCATGCAGCGGAATTTCCATATAAATGGAGAAGCGCGTCAAATAAACATGACTGCGTGACTGCTTACGAGGATATGCAAGGACATGCCATAACTATATAACTGTATAATTGTATATGTATTTGCACTCGCATATCCCGTTATGTCTCCTCACGCGTATTTGCATTATTTCCAAGTACATCTGAATTTATATACATACATATACTTACATATCTAACTGTATGCATGTGTTTGAGTGTGTTGCGTGTGTGTGTGTATGACACTTTGAAATATGAAAACTCAATGTCGTGTCATTCCGTTGGAATTTTTATGCATCAAAAGTGCCGCACACAATGTTGCAAAGTGCCGCATTGACGACGCACAGCAATTTCCTCTATCATCATAGCACATACACACACATACATATGTACATACAACTGTATTGTTATAGGTATTCGCGCACATATTTGATCAGTTGTGGGTTGGCACTTGGCGCTCCCTTCTGATTGCGTGTGGCATAGTTACAGTTATGTGTAATTATGAAACACGAAGCTCAACACAATAATTACAATATCGCTTTTGTAATCACACACACACACACTTACCCATTACTTCATACACATACATATGGTATGTATATATTTGTGAACATGTACGTATATGTGTTGCACTCGCTTTTGCATCTCTGAATTTACCGCATTAAATGCGCGTGTCAATGTGTTGGTGAAGGGCGAAAAATTTTAATGAGCATCTGCGTTTTGTGGTTTGACAGCGCTGATCTCCCGCCATAAAGCGAAAAATGATTGGCATAAAAATGTTGATGGCGTCTGGGAATTGCAGTAAAGTGAATCTGTGCGAATCGCGCGTTTTTCCGCCTCAATAACTCGGCGCTCTCGAGTGGAGTTAAATGAACGAAATAATTGGAGTAAATATTAAAAGAAAATAAAAAAAAATAAAAATAATATTTCGCGTTTCAAAAGAAAACATTTTGAAAAATCTCGTGAGTATGCAAAAAACTCTGATCGAATTGCAGGATTTTTTCACTTTCAGGGAGCACTTTTATTATACAATATTATCGCATGGAGTTTACTATTACAATTACCATCAGTTGAAATATCCAGGTTAATTGGCGATCCTCCTTTGCAGGGAAAGCTAATACCTCAGATATTGAAAAAACTGTAGATTCTTCCATGTGCTGAAAAAACTCTAGATAGTATATCACAAATAAGAAAGGTGCTATCGCAAGCGGTATCACTTGTTCAGGGCGGCATCACAGAACCATAACTCACTTTTTATTCAATTCATACTCTTACATCCTCATCCCACACATCGGAAACGTAAGCAATCCTTATGTTAGATATAGTAAACAGCCCGTGAAAAGATTAGGGTCACGTCAAGAAGAAAAAGGAATTTTGAAGGAACCACATCAACATATTAGGCTTTAGTACCCAAGGCACTAGTGACAAGTTTGTGAACGTCAGTCTGGGCACAAACGGATCGCCATATAAATGTGTTCTAAACCACTTCAGTTTACACCGAGGTTTGGCTTGGGATCCGCGACGTGTAAATCAGCACGAATTAAAGAAAACATGACATCAGAGACCGCCTTTCTGATGACGGCCTCTAGAAAGGTGTGAAGACGACCAACTATGTAAGTGCCGGCTTCGTAGTGGTAGAAAATCTGAATAGCTGGGTCTTGTCAATTACTTTGGTAGATGTGCGCACGTCACAGTGCACATTAATGCTAAGTTCTCTCTAAGACTTCTTCGAGTCCTTTAAATGCCTTTTAGCTATCCCCTAGTCGAAAGATTTAACACCAAAGCAAGTCTTAGATGTGAGTGCGGCCTGGAATATTTCTATGTAATACGTTTCCGAATATGTACAGGAAAGAATGGTTCGACGTTGAAAAGCTACATTCACTGCAGGCAACAAAGCTGGGAAGGGAAGTGTGAGACGGAATTTCAAGCTCCTTACGTCTCGCCACTAAAGAAAAAATTGTAAAAAGAAGAACTAAAAAGAAGAGCTAATTTGGAAGGATACAGAGAGAGCATTTTCAGAGAGAAAAAAGAGGTGAAAATATTGATTACAAACGTATATTGAAGGCGATCTGCCTAGAGAAAAGGAATTTGGGTGATATGATACCTTTAGCGGGGGCTCTGCCAATCAAGAAGTAGAAGTACAGTTGAAGTCTAAAATGAGTAAACATTCGGCGGAATCAAAATTTTGTTTTATTACCTAAACTTTATTTCCTATAGGACCACTAAGTTTTTGTCCTCAAGAGGCTTGCTCTCTCTCTCTCTCTATTTAACCCTTTCTTAAGTTGCGAATCTTTCCTGAATGACCGTTCAAAATTTAAAAAAATTCTAACTTTCAAGTTACACCATCACATCACCACTAATAAAACACATACACATTGGTAAATAATTGTTTTAAATATTGAAGAGTGTCAGTCAAGACCTTCATTAGTTCTAATAAAGTGAAATCACTTTTCCAATGTTAAACAAGCGCAAAACAAATAGTTAAGTAAATAATAAATAAAATTCCACAAATTGCTTGTAAACAATGGCGGAGCTGAGTGTAACTGGGTAGCGCACCGACAGACGGCTAAAAAGCTGAAAAGCGCTGCGAGACAAAGGCACTGGAGGAAAGGAAAGCAGGGCAGTTTTCCCAAAAACCTAAATAAACAAGACCAATAACTTTGACACGCCAACAATAACAATAGACGTGGGAGATGTGATAGGAAATCACATACACACACTCACACACTCTCACGCACACACGCACACACACACACCAAAGCAAACCCAAAATTTCTCAATTTTCATTTCAAGGCAAACCAACAAAAATGTGAGGAGTAGAAGAAGGGAGGGGTGTTGAAGTGAACAAAAGGCAGCAAAAGACAAATAACAGGATTTTAAATAATAAATGAAAAATCCCAAAAACAAATAAGTCAAAAATTATTGTAAAACATGTTGTAAGAAACAACAACAACACGAAAAATATTTAATTTGCGTGCCAGTTAAAACCGCGCGGGATGGTAGTGGTGAAAGGAGGCAACTCGGCAAATTCGGGTTAAGCGCTTAAGCTAAATACATACACATTTACATATATATAATACATACATCTATACGTATCACACTTACATAGGTATATGTGACTCACAATTAACGCATACAATTAAGCAAAGTCAGGAAGTTTAGTTGAAGGAAGAGAACAGCGCTACAAGTTGACAACAAGATTTGTTCGACTAGATTACAAAAACAACTACATCCCAGAACAAAAGCGAAAATCAAGCACTAAAAGTTACACAAAACAAGCGAACATGTCCCAAAAGGGTATGCGAGACTTTTCATCTCTGATGCAAACGGAAGTACGCGAAAGTGACTTTCATTGGTAAATATGAAGACGAGACATGAACTTAGTGAAGTGGGAGACTGCGAACCTTTGGTATCAAAAAGTCGAACTAACTGAATTGAAAATAAGATAGAATAAAATGAACTAAAATAAAATAAAATTAAATTAAATTAAATTAAATTAAATTAAATGAAATAAAATAAAACGAAATGAAATGAAATATAAATAAATAGAATACAATTCAATTAAATTAAAAAAAAATTAAATACAATAAAATAAAATACAATAAAATAAAATAAAATAAAATAAAATAAAATAAAATAAAATAAAATAAAATAAAATAAAATAAAATAAAATAAAATAAGATAAAATAAAATAAAATAAAATAAAATAAAATAAAATAAAATAAAATAAAATAAAATAAATAAAATAAAATAAAATAAAATAAAATAAAATAAAATAAAATAAAATAAAATAAGATAAAATAAAATAAAATTAAATTAAACTAATTTAAATTAAATAAAAATAATGAAATCAAATAAAATTAAATAAAATAACATTAAAGAAATTAAATTAAGTTAAATTAAATTAAATAAAAAATACATAATTAATTTTAAAATAAAGTAAAATCAGATGAATGACATAAAATAAAGCAAATAAAATTAAATCATTTAAATTTAAATAAAATTAGATAAAATAATATTTTTAATAGAATAAAATAAAGTTAGTACTAAATTAAACTTATTATAAATGAAATATACAAATGAAATTAACTTAAATACCAAGATGAAAATAAAACTGAAAATGACACTTTTTCCCTTTTAAATATATTCCTTAATAACTGAATCTAAAATATGAATCACACTAAATTATCACACTTTTGAAATATGCATATGTATGTATATGCAGCGGTGTACAGTTCAAGGACAATATGAAGCAACTTTTCATTAATTTACCTCCAAATAAATTCATTAAAAATTATATTTATATGTCTAAAACATAAAATATTTTTAATTGACCTCATAACCCCATACAGTTAATAAACAGAGATTTACAATTAAGTGTGTTTGTAAATGTAAAATTGAAATAAAAGTCAATAACGAAAAAATTAAACAACAATTATGCATGCTGCGCGGCTCCGCTGCTTTTACGAAAAAGGCCAAGATAAAAAGTGACGTACGTCCCAGCGACAAAACGAGCGCAAAAAATTATCTAATGAATGGATTTAATTAAATTCTACTCGCTGAAAAATGGAAAAAGAGATAAATAAAACAAAGGAGGGCAAAAGGTTTAAAACAATAAAAGAGAGACACATTTCAGCGCAACAACCTTGGTTTTAAACGAGTAGGAAAGCCATGCAGGAATTGATGGAGGCAACATCAGTTAAGCAACAATGTGACGGAATATGTTATTAACAAAAAATTAAAGTGAATAAATTGAATAGACTTTTGAGAAATATTTGTTATTTAAGTCTAAAGATTTTAGCAATTTCTCTGTTGCCCTTCTCATGCTTACCTGGTGTGTGGAAGTCATGCAACGGTCTCACCTCAAGGACTTAACGGGTTGTTGTCTCTGCAGGGTATGTTTGCTCATGTTCTTTTCTGCAAATATGTTGAGGTGAACAAAAGTCAACCAGGCACTTAGCACTGTAATTGGCAAAATCTTGTAAATAATTTCGTTTTAATTAAAATCATTTGATATTTTATTAATGTAATAGAGTTGTTTTTGTTTTGTTTCTTGATTTTTATATATAATACATAAAAAATTTCGAGGTGTGCCTGCTGAAACATTACAAGGTAGAGATTGCGCTTAGTGTTCAAAAACACAAAAAAGTATTAAAAAATTTACGGATTTGAAAAAATTTAATAATTATTTGCTTACCTTGTTTTTGAGATTTTAATTGAAAAATTATTTAATTTTAACCACAAAAAGCATAATTGGATTAAACCAAATTTATTTATATTTTTGTACTGGATTTTACAACTTTTTATTCTTCACACTTTGCTACCAAAAAGTTAACACAATATGAGTATGTGAGGTCAAAACACCAAATACTTTGTTGCAACTTGCAGCAAGCACTCAGCAGCGGCTCTAGTTGCCACTAAACAACGCGATCCCTCGTGATCTTAACGTGATTCCTGCTCCAGCTAAGTATCTGCTCATACCACAATGACCACTGCAATAACCATAGAAAGAGTGTATGAAGTTTTCTGTGCCTTTATATTTATTATTATTTCCTTTCGTTTTGCTTCAAATTCCTTGCACCTCATGCAGGCCAATAACAATGTTGTTGTTGCTACTGCTACTATTCACTACTGTTTTGGTGATCAAAATCATTTTGGCCTTATTGATCGCAATGCGAGATTAACAGCCAATGCTTAACGATCGCTATGAGTAACGGTTTATGGTGGCATGGGTGTTGCATGATGTGCGAAAAAACGTGCTTTCGGGTAACTGGCTGCTATTGTGTGTGCTCTTCGAACACGATCGGCCGTCAATAAGGTCAATTATTTTTTGTCACCAAAGTGCTAAAGCAATTATTTGTGGCGATAAAGAGTTCTTATTGATTTTTATCACATTGATGATGTTGAAGGCAAATAATAAATGATTTTTAAAGAATTTTATTTAAGTGAGTTTATAGTTATAAAATTCGTAGAATTCTCACACGTTGCATATCAGAAAGAGAGGTCAAGCGAAAAATATTAACTCATACAAGAAGGGAAAATCTGTAGATAAGCTATATATATTCGTAAATATATTCAGAAATTTTGAGAGCCGATGGCCGCCCGAGATGCTAAACTACGGTGGCGAAGGACTGATAAGGCTTAATCACCAGCTTTTTTAAAGCAGGCCTCGCGATAGTAACCCAAGCTCTCTGCCAAATCGACAAACTGCACTAATTACTTTGTGATAAGCTTCCTTAATATCATTTATATGAACCTATCGAGCGTATTGTGTGTAAGACTAAAGACCAGCGTTAACCGTGATTCGACCTTATCAGTGTTCGAATTTAGACCCTTTAAATCCAACATTGATCAAATATTCACCAAATCTCGGCAAACCCCAAACCTTGGAAAAGACCTATGAAAAGACGATCGACACACACCATCTCTTCGTCGGCTTTAAAGCAGCCTTCGGCAGTATGAAAAGGTAGTTCTAGGCAGCTATATCTGAATTCGGTATCCACGCAAAACTTATACGGCTGTATACCCCTCTCCAAAAGCTTCGTCAGAATCGAAAAGGAAGATGTCCTTCATAAGACGTTCATTAGCAAACGTGGTTTCAGACAAGATGATTCATTGCCGTGTGATTTCTTTCTTCGATTATGGAAAAAATAATACGAGCTGCATAGCTAAATAGGGAAGGCATAATTGATATTGATATTATTGGCCTCCGTGAATTCTGCTTTCTCCAGGCTGGACGAAACGAAATATCTTCCATCATTGCTTCCCCGACTCGGCTCCCATGTCACTGTTGAGAGTCAAAACTACGAGATTTTTTCGTCTATCTAGTGATAGACCAGCAACAATGTCAACCTTGAAATCCAACTCGAATCACTTTTGCCAAAATATGCTATTGTGGACTGTGCAGGAAATTGAATAGTAAAGTCATCTCTCGACGAACAAAGACAAGTAATTCATCATTACGGTCTTGCTTTTTGCTGCAGAACCGCGGAGCTATGAGCTGCACGAGATGTACGGTGCATTTATATATGTAGCACGACGAATTAACTGACGGCAATTAAGCTGACTAGGTTATGTGGTCCGAATGGAAGAGATCACTCCATCTTTAAAAAATATTTCGCTACAATACCCGCCGGTGGAAGCAGGGGAAGGGAAAGACCTCCACTCCATTGAAAGTGTCAGGTTCAGCCAAATAGCAAAGAGGGAATGGCGGTAAAGAAGAATAAGAGGTGCATATTATATCATTCCAGTGGCCATGGGTTCAATTTCTGGCAAGACCAACATCCAAAATTACAGAGAAAATGTGGTCTCCACCCGGCAGAGAATGGCCAGCCAATGATTGTTGTTCTGATTTTAAATAAAAAGTCCTCATACAAGAATCTTTCCAACCTTTCTTGGCAAAATAAAATCTTAAAGTGCATTGAAAAGATTACAACGGTTAAAACTACCCGCTGGCAAACATTCTTGCTCACAGCCTAAAGAAAAGTGGTACCTGAAACAATAGCAAAAATTGGCACATACTAAATTACAAAAACTATGCAGCGCCATGTTGCATTCATAAATTGTGCAGAGAACAGCAAAAGTGTCAACGACAACAAAAACATTGACACCCAACGTAGGAAGGTTGCCAGTATGGCGACAGTAGCTGCTTGGGATCTGGTAACAAGTACTATATGAGAACAAGAGCCAAAAAATAACAACAACAAACAGCAGCGAAACTATTTCCGCATGTCTGTCCAGCGTGAACCGCGAGTGTACGAGTACCATATATATATAAAATACAAAATACAAAAATAATAAAAAAAACTGCACACATAATACATTTGACCAAACACCTGGCGACAACCAATGGCACAAAAATTCGATTCGAAATTTTCAGTTGCACCTACAAAGCCGTGACACATGACGCGGGTCGGGTGGGTGGAGAATAGCAACACAAGCGTACGATGACTTATGAAACGCCGGAAAATGTAATTTTTGTGTGTGGAAGTCGCAAGGCAAGCGTCAATGCGGGGACAATTCGCGACTAGCAAAATCGACAGTAGAACCTTGAAGTGGCACCAATGCCTGGCAGCAGTGAAGTGCCATTGCCGTGAGCAGCACCAACTGTGGCATGGACAGTTAACACCCGGGAGGCGCTGAGCTGTTCAACTTGCAACTGCAAGATCGTGGCCGCAAAAACTTTTGGCCATTTGGTGGTGCCACCAGATTTTGACAATGCGATAACGCTGTGGCATGAACGCCTTGCAACGCCTCATTTCGTATATTTAGCTGCCATGGCTTTGCGCTTGGTGTTGAGGAAAATCGTGTGTGAAGGTCTAACGCGAGCATTAAGGTTGTGCTGTTGTTGCAATTTTTTTGTGAAACAAAATTCCGGTACTCACGCGTAACGGCAGCTACATTAGCGCCTGAACGGGGGGGGGAGGAAGGGAGTGCGAAGTGAAGCTGAAGCTGAGTACACACAATTATGCCACAAAAGCGCTACTTCTAGTGCCACATTGCCACAGTCGGTTGTGACAGATGAGTGCGAGCAATGCAATTCGATGCCGATTTGTGACCTTTGCTGCTGCAGCAACAACAACAGTAGCAACAAACTAGGAACACTAAATCGAACTGCAAGCAAGCACAAGTCGCATGTAAAGAAAAATCAAGAAATATGTTTCCAAACAACGACAACACATTCAGCCAACATGCCACTTGCCACTTGCCACTGTTGTTGCCGCTGCTGCAAGTGAGTGTGATTTACCATGTTCGCTGCCACAAAAGCTGTTGCGACGCGTCGATTAACACTTTTTTCGCTGGTGATCAGCGATTAAAAGCGCAAGCAAAGGTACTAGTCATAGAAGTGGCAACATGACGCTGCACGGTGTGGCAACAATGCAATTGTGCAACACTTAAAGTGAAGTGCGGCAATGAGTTTGCGATTACTCGCTGCGCATTAGAAGCGTTTAAAGGAAATTTAATTGGCTAATGCCAAGCCAGGAGGCAGTTAATGCAACACAACAACAAGAACAACGGCAACAAAAATACTAAATGTATACCTTATTATCAGCTTGTACTTGCAACTCTCACAGCATTTACCTGAATGCGCCACGCTGGCACTTAAAAAGCAAGAATTTTGTTGTTCTTGTTGCATTTGCTGCTGCTTCTGCTGCTACTGCTACGTTTACTTAGCCCATCTGATTTCATTTCGTTTCTTGCTCGAGGTTACATTGCCCATTGCCTCGCTTGTCGGGCAATAAAACCAAAAAGTGTTGCACAATTAGTTGCAACAGCTGCTGATGCTGCTGCTGGTATACACTAAAATGTTTCTTTCAACCTTTTCTTGTGCTCATATCGTAAAATTACATCTTTATTTTGTTGCGAGCTATCAGCGTGTATGTATTTGTGTGTGTGTTTTGTACATAAATTAATGTGGCGTACGTATGACCATAACTTTGTATATACATATATTCGCGTGTGGTACTACGCTGTTGGGCTACTTGCAACATTACCAGAAATATTCGTTCGAAATGAGCCTCATTTGTGGTACTTTGCAGTGAGAGTTGTAAAAAAGTTAAAATGTATGTGTGAATATTTTCATTTTGTGGCATGTGCAGTTGCAGCGTGTTGCAGTAATTAAATGTATCGCATTAAAAATGTGCGCGCATTGAAATAATGGGAAAATTTCTTAAAATCCCTCGCACACTCACATATATATTCATTGATATAGTAAACATAGGATGTTGTAAAGATGAAGAGAATACTTAAATTACAAAATCTATGTATATATATATATGTATAGTTTCCTTTTACTTGTAACTCGTATCTGAATAATGCCACTTTCAAGAGATTGCTGAAGCAAGAATAACTCAAATTCTACTCGGTCGTCTACTGTCAAAAGCTCGTATACAAGATGCAGAAATCAACCCGTGTGGAGACTTGGGTCATACTGAAAGATAGGAAGATTTAGTAAAGCCACTCTTAAAGATTCCGTTTAAGGATTCGCTGAAGTCTAATTGCAACGTCTGTTAAACAGGAGTGCTAGTGCAAGCAGGCGTCGGTGGTGAACCAATCGGTATGCTATATAAATGTGAGCAAAACCCTCCAGCTTCAGAGTAAAGTTAGCAGTGCCTCGGGCAAAGAAGGTATCTTCGGGAACTTCAACCTCCAAGACGAAACATCTGCTAATGGGTTGAAGCTTATCAATTTCGAAAGGGCACGAAATATAGTTGTTTGTAGTACTATGATACATTCCAGCACAAGAAAAACTTACCAAGCTACTTAGCTATCCCCTGATCGAAAATAAAGGATTTCTTGAATCATGTTGTGGTAGACGGACGACATGTTACCAACGTTATTTACGCGCGTACATTCTGAAGATCGAATATCAACCCGGACCACTGTCCTGTTGCAGCAAAGATACACAGCCGCCTCTTTGCTGCAAATCAGTAAGTAGAAGAAGGTAGGCGATCCCTGTACTAAGAATGCCACCTTGAGGTACGCCAGGGGTGGTAAGTAGATGAAGGTAGGGGATCATTTAACTAATAATGTTACCTGGAGATATGCCAGGGGTGGCCTCAAAGGCATAAGATTTCGTATTCTCTATTTTAACAAAGAACGACTTCAATCGCGGCAGCCGGAACTATGCGACTGACATAAAGGATTTTTGCCAAAAAGAAAAAAACACATTTAGGTTAGGTCTACCAGAAAGATCTGTCCGAATCTATGACATCATTTTCGCCATGTAAGCATATATTTATTTATTGCATATTCGGCTCTATATTTTTATCGCTTAATGTATACATACTAACGTAGCAAATAAACTATAATAAAGTTGATTCACATTAGTCTTAAGTAGGAAACCTTAGTATAAAGGGTGGTTAAATTTTCAAGGGCCAATATTGATTTTGAATAAAACACAAACTGTTCAGGAAATTATTGAAATTTTATTGTATTATGATATATTGGTATTACTCAATTATGTATGTAACAAAATATCGGCCAAATAAGCGCCGCGACCTCGGCGGCACACCTCCATACGATGGTCCAAATTTTCGATGACGCTGAGGCATAATGGAGTTTCTATGCCGTTAATGTGCCCTTCGCCATAAAAAATTCGTTATCATCTCACGATAGCGAACACCATTCACAGTAACTGTCTGACCGGCCTCATTTTGGAAAAAATACGGCCCGATGATGCCGCCAGCCCGTAAACCGCACCAAACAGTCACTCTTTGTGGGTGCATTGGTTTTTCGACAATCACTCTTGGATTCTCATTCGCCCAAATGCGGCAATTCTGTTTATTGACGAATCCACTGAGGTGAAAATGTGCCTCATCACTGAAGATGATTTTCTTCGAAAATTTTCATAATAAGTCTGGATAACTTTAACACGTTGTTGGATTGTGTATCTCTCCATGGTTCAAATTGAGTAAGTCTGAAATAGAGAAATGTCAAATTAAATTCGGAAAAAAACTTGGCGTTTAGGTGTAGTTCACATTCAACATCGGCGACAGATACACATAAAGTTCATTTACGCCACTGTATTTTATACAGCTGTATTTTGTAAAGCATTATATAGTAAAAGTCTTGCATCGATTAGGGGCATGGGTTTTCTTGATGATATTTCCAAAGTTTTTCTTATTAAACTGTTTAACTGAATTGGATTTATTAAGACCACAAGCTGATTAAGAAAAGACCTGGTAGTGTGAGGGAATTTCAGTCCCAATGGCATCACAAAGGACCCCTTAAAGCTCAAGATGCGTGAAAAAACATCCATTCTACCTACCTATCTATCTAAGTAGCAAAACAGCATACTTTCCTAAGAAAAAATTTTCTTCTTCAAATTAGTCTTCAGTCGTAAACAAATTTGGAATTTTCGTTTTACATTTTAGTGATGGAGTCTAAGTAAACCAAATAAATTACAAAAGCGACGCTTCATCAACTGAATTTTATGTTTAATTTTGTGACAATATTTGGGCATAACTTTCAAATGGTATTACTCACGCACTCGATTGCTAGTTAAACACATTCATCACAATATAAATCACCAAATACGGAATACTTAGCGACGCCTTTACATTGTTCCAGGCGTCAGTTCATATATCAATGGAGACGAAAAGAATTACCCAAAAATGTAACAAACGAAATATCAAATATAAGCAAAGTTTTGTAGCCAAAACGAATAAAAAAGAAACAAAAATAAATTACATACAAACAAACAATGTAAATAAATTAGTTAGTTTTCTTTTTTTCATTTGTCCATCAAAAACATCGTAAATTCTCGTAAATTCAGTCAAAAATCAATAATCGATGGATGATTTTTATTTTTCGCTGATAAATTTATGGCACTTAACTGGTAACAAAATTGCGGTCGAATCGGCTTTAAAACACACATTTCCAACTTTTTCGCATAACAAACAGACAAGTGTTCCCAATTATTTGATTTTGGGCTTATATTTAGCGATTTATATGCGAAAAAGAAGAAAGTCGCATTCTGGCATTTAAATTTTTATATAAGGTTATCCATTTCGTGGTATATTTTGACAACTGTTATGCTTAATTGCCAAACCAAACATGTTTTGCTCTAGCTAAAAGTCAAGCATTTATGAAAATGGATCGCTTAGCAACACTGTTGGGCTGTTTAAACCTTTTCATGGGGATAAACCTTTAGATCTTTAGGACTTGACAACTAACATTCGTCAAATTATGCCTGAGATACCACCAACGTACCAAAAATTGGTCGAAAATAAATAAATAAATAAAATAACGCGAAGGTACAAACTTTATAATAAAAGGGAAATTTCATGAAAAAAAACTATTTTAAAGACATTTTATTACGCAAATTTTTACAACCGCAGAATGGATAACTCTCTACCTTTGAATATATACGAGGGGATTAAAGAAAGCTCAGTAAGTTGACCAGAAAAAAAAAATTTTTGTATTTATTCGTAATCTTTGTCCTTTTCATCTTCTCTATATAATCGCCATTGATTTCGATGAATTTCTCAAGCCTATAGATCCACTTCTGCAACAGTCTTCAGTCCTTTTAAGGTTACCAAGCTCAGATTATCCGCACAAATTATCTCCTTGTTGCTATTAAAGACCTTTCCTTTTAAATTTTTCTTTAATTTTGGGAAATAACCAGAAATCGCAAGATGCTATATCTGCTATATTCGGGGAATATGGTGATAGACGTATTTCTTCAATCCCATAAATCGCAACAAAATTACTCGTTACGTATATTTTAGCAGTGTGGGATGGCACGTTGTCATGATGTAAAAAGTAGCGCCACAAATCCTCTTTCTTCCTGTTTTCCAACAAATTTTTGAAAATTTTTGGTAAGCACTCTTCGGTGTGCCAATTTGCCGTTACCGCCTGACCCTTTTCTAGTGGAAAAGCAGCTACGATTTTAGATCGGGTGAAGTAAACTGGCATCAATGCTTTTGCTTCTGATTTTTGTTTCTTAGATTTTACAGATGAGTTTGCTTCTGTTGGGCTTCATACCATGTTTAGGAAAAATTGAGCAAAATGCTCTCGAGCCTTTTTTTGGACCTCATTTAAAATTCGTGGTACCCATCGAGCAGATGGCATTCAAGCCTAATACATTAGAAATCATTTCTTGTATCAACCGTGGGTCTTCATCAAATTTTAACTTCACGAGAGCTACAGTGACGTCATCAGTGGAAGATTTTGGTCGTCCTTCTCTGGGCTCGTCCTCTGCGGATAAATATCCGATCTGGAATCTACGGAACCACTTAGAAATAGTCTTTGAAGACGGCGCAATCGTTCCATATGCAATTTGGCATTCATTGAATATTTGTATTGGATGTAAATTGCGCCGAAACCCAAAGATAATCACGTGGCGAATTTCTGTTTACGGTGGTGGTGGATTTTCGTCTGACCTATCCTCAACTATCCTTCGTTTTCTCGTCTCCATTTTAGTCGACCGTTCTAAAATTTGATAAAGTAATTGCAAAGGATTTGGTATTTTTAGATTTAACAAATCGATCGAACTTTTGTTAATCCCCTCGTATACATATAAAAATACTCGTATGTTTATATATATTTTTTTTTATTTTATGTTTTTTATGTTATAACAAAGCATATAATGAAATATATGTATATATATTCTTTTCTGTATTTATTTTTATTATTCGCCATGTTTGTCTGCTAATGTCATCTGCTCGTGTTCTTTATGCGCACATATTGTGGCGCAGGAAACTGGAGAAATCTAATCAACGGCATAATAAAAACAACGAAAACTGTATTTTTTATTGCATTCAACGAAACTTAGTTCATCGAAAAAATAGCATTGTGTTGAAATAAAAGCAACAACAAGCAAAGTCAGCTGTTTGTTCTGTGTCAGCGCTCAGTCGGGTGAGGAGTGCTGAAATTTGACTTGTTTTCAATGAAAAGCATAAAAAATGTACAAACTTACCTACATTTATTTGCATTTAACTATATTGAGCTGTGGCATAAAATGAAATTGCAAAAATTTCTGGAATAAAAAACAGCAATGAACAATGTAAAAATTTGGAAAAAAATAAATATATTTACTTCCACTCAAAAACACTTGCACGTATTGTAATATATTCGCATTTAACATATATATATTTATATATACATATGTATTTATTGCTTTGTCATTTTTGCTTGTTTTTTTTTCGTTTGTTGCTTATCCATACATATTCATTGCATGCTAAGCATAACTAAACTCATAAGTCACCAAATTCATTTTAGGCTCACAAAATAATCGTAAAAACCCGCATTTGTCATAAAAAAATGCACCATAAAAGCGAACAACAAGATGAAAACTAACTTGGCACCACAGCATTAGTGAGAGCACATGCACTAAAGCAAATGCATATGCATACATATCAGAGTATACATATTGTATTTGTGACATAATAAATTTTGTAGGCACTAAACATAAAAAGTTACTCATACGACACGTCGCTCAATGTTCCGCTTTTTATGTCCTTAAGTGGCACAAAATACACTTATACACGCCAAGCGCGAAATACCCTAAAAGATGTATGTAGTTGCGCATTTAGTTTCTGTTAGCAAATTTTGTGATGATTCAGGCCCAGAAAATGTAATAAGCCGAGCGCGTCCCTTCAGCTGGGTTACCTTAGAATTATTTTTAGGCGCAGTGAACTTCTCTCAGGAGCTGCCTTTGCACACAATCGTTGCCATTTTTTAAATGCTTATGAAACTGTCAGTAGGTGTCTTTAACATTATTCCATCAAAACCAGTTAAAGCTATTTACGTTTGAGGATTTATGTGCCAGCGTTTCATAAATGGAATTCATTAGTCAGCTGTTCTATGGTAAAATAATAACTGGTAGCATGGACACAATAAAAAATGTAAGTATATACACTCTCCTAAGCGAGTTCTGTGTCTAAGACCATACGTTGAAATGTGTCTCTTTTCATCAATGGATTAGGGTGGTGGCAGAAGCATTGTCCCCGCCATAAAACATAGGAATAAGTTCATGCAAATCCTATACTATGTTTTACAGGAAACTCTTATGAGACAAGCCTATCCGGTCTCTATGTCTACTAAAGTTAAGTGAAGCTGGTTGTATTTACGAGAATAAACAAATTTCTGGCTATCAATCTAGAGAGAGAAGAAATTGTCCCAAAATTTGTTGCTGGATCCAACATCAGGGGTAGCCGCTGAATTCACTAATCCCACTGAAAACGAAGTGAAAATCACCGACATATGCGTAGATAGCCAGGCGGCATTCAAAGGAGAAATCCCACATTGTATTCACAACTCAGTAGTCAGTCAGAAAATCTCCTTGGAGCCAGGAAGAAAGTTGATATGTTTGATATAGGAAAGCAACAGACTATCAATACTAGACGGCTTACAAAACTGTCACAAATCATGTTCTATGACAGCGAAGGAAAATTCAACCATAACCATTCTTTGCTGCAGGAGAGGCAGACATAGAGAGACCTCCTACCTTCGGCCGGATCTAGAACACGCAGCTACTCAATGTTCAAAAACTGAATAAAGTTTCAAAACTGGACACTCAGGACATTCTTAAAATTCAGAAAATTTACAAAAAAATTACGATACTTCACTTCGAATTAATTTGAACCTCCATGAGGCACAACAAAATATCGATAGATTTATGCGTGTAATACGTAACAGCCAGCTAATATAACTTAACCTAACCTATGTATATTGTATTGTATTATATGAAGCCTTGGCTTGCTCCATATCAAGAAATTTAACTTATGAAATAATAAAATATTATAACACTTGTAATTCAGTAGCATTTACTGGCATCAACCTCAGTAGATGAAGGAAGAATGAACCAAAACAGCCACACTTCTATTAATAGTAAAGGATTTCCATGGAGATCTCTTCTCACGAAATATTCACGTAGAACTCTCATTCAGAACTCCGCACTGGAGTGTCTTTCAGATGAAGATATCTGGCATTATGGAGTTAGCAACAGTCGAAGAAATTCTTCCTGTACATCAGCTTATTTAGATCATCGACCGATCTCACTGCGATATCACTGTGAACCATGAGAGCCTCCTCTCGCTAGTCAAAATAATATGTGAGGTTTGTAAAACTGAGCAAACAGTGTGTCTTCGCTACCGCTAATATTCTCACCTTCGCAAAGGTGGCCACTTCTGAAGACTTCAACCTATACAATCAAATTGAGAAGCAGTCGCAAAGATACTGCATTAAGAATACAACATGCTTTTTTTTCCCAAGTTTATCTTCTTTGCGTGAAGATATTTCCATATATTTTAGCGAGGTAAGCTCTAGTGATCTTCTTTTATTATATGTTAGTCACATTTTACTGGTCACATTGCAACTATTGAGAGATTTTCTTATTTAGTCGGCAATAGTTCTTTACTACGATAAGGATATCCGACAAATTCCTTGCTGGTGAGCTTCAATCTGTTATATAAATAACTCTAGAATATCTCAATTTCACCTGTCGAACTATAAAAATCATATGAATCACTGTAAAATTACCTAACCTGCGTGATCTTTATTTCGTTTAATTAATTTTTTTTTGTTGCTTTTTCTCACTGACTTACACTTTAAATTTCAACAGCTGTGCTGCCGATGTAACTGTTGCAAAAAAATATGACAGCTACAATACAACAACTTTTGGCAAAAATAACGGCAACAACAACAAAACCCGCTACTATATTGGATAACTGTTGATGACAACGCCGTTGACATTTTCGACATCGCATTCGCAAAAACAGATACACACACCACACACACACACTCATGTAGCTAAGCAAATTTGTGCAAACACATTACTATGTAAATACATATGTTCATAACTACATATATATTCGCACTCGTACATACTTACGTGTACGTGAAGTAAAAGAAAAAGTTGTTGTATGTATTTTGTTGTCGCTTGTTGTTGTGTTGGTAGCGACAGCGCGCAGGCGAGTAAAGTGTCAACGTCATAACTTTTGCTTGCTGTTAATTTGGAATTTAGATTTAGTTGCGAATTTGTGTCAAAACATACAATAACAACAAAAATAACAACACGAACAGCAAGAGGCCAGAGTTGTGTACCGATGAGAGTAGCGGCCGTAAAAACAAGCACAATGTCAACAACATGCCGACAGCGCCAAGCAACATATGCTCGAACAACATTTTCCGCCCTTTTTTCATGACAGCCTCCTTACTGATAACAAAACATATTTAGTCCTCTGCTTACTCGGCACCCTGCGCACTCTACTCGTTCCCCGTATTTATGCTGATTTGATGGAAAAACATTCGCCGTATCTCTTGTTTGCATCGTAAAAAAGTTTTATGTTCCCTTTTTATTTTTGTGGTTTATGTTTGAGCCCAACGAAGCATATTTATGGTAAATAGGGACGACATGGCGTATAAGCAACCACCGACCGAGCGTTGGGGTGCTCTGTACTCAGTCTGTACTCTGCGGGAGTGTGAGTTAGTTTAGAAAAGAGCTTAAAAGTTAATGCTGGTGCACTTGAACTGTTTTAGAGTTATTTTTGGGTATAAATAATGACTTTTTTTTAATGCTCCAACAACGACAGCTCCAGAAGCCTCTCACATCTCTGTATATAGGCTTCCTGCGACTCATCACCGTGCGCCAGTTTATTTAATTACTTTTGGTTTCTATGCTCTCATTCGCTCATAAAATGCACAAACACACTCATATCTACTAAAGTGAAGTCTTATTACTGATACTTAAAATGGTTTAGTTTTTATTTATAAATTTTTGTTTAATTTGCCCTCTTTAGGCATACGTGAACTCCCTTCCACTTAACCTTAATTAGATGCCACTGTTGTCGTTGCACTATGTAGATATACATACATATTTTACTATCAAACTTATTTTGGGTGGAAATAACTAGAAATTCTTTTTCATTTTTAGGAAAATTTAAGTGCTCTATGCTTTATATGTGACTTCCTTTGCTACTTAGTCAGAAGCATATCATGAGTCTGCGTCGAGAATGAAAAACTCATCGTGAGGACTATTCAGCATAACACGAAAAATCAATTAATACACTTGTAGATATCTAATCAGCAATTAAGTATGAAATAAAAATTATTGAGAACATTCACGAAGGCAATCAAGAGACTAAACACGACATTTGAGTACCAGGTTTTACATATGTTCATCTTTGTCCATCTACTACCTCAGACTTTGTGCCACAATGCTGTCTAAAAGAGTTGACGATGGTGGAATACCTAAGGATCTGGGCATTCCGGATATGGGTGTGCATGGCGAAAGAAACTAAAATTCAATAAATCAAATGTACTACTCGAAAAAGAATAATAGATATAAGGAGGGGAACGCAAAAACCTTACTGAATGTCTTAGTTGAGGCCACTTGCGGTTAGATAGTCAACCTCCTCTTTCAACTTGGTAAAAGATCAGAATAACAAAGCTCCAGTATTTTTATAGATGGTATCAAATTGCAGGCAAAGTAAGAGAATTTTTTCTAGTATTTAATGCATTAATAATCATCCGTTGTCTCCGTGGCCACTCCGATAATGATTCTGAGTGCTTACTGGCTGTGTGAAGACCTCAAGAAAAACCTTTCGGTAATGCAAAGGTTACCTCGGATCTAAAGCATTTTGAGGTTGGGTTCATTCTATAAAAGTTGTATTAAATGTTAGAGCGACGGTAGAATGATTTTATGCTTCCTGATGCAGATTACGTGGGGAATAAAATTAGTTTTTGAACAAAGAAATTAACTTTTAGCTTTTCACACCATGTGTTTCTTGGCTAATCCGTTTTAATGGTTTCTGATGAGATGCTAATTGCACAATTTCATACCAGAGAGTAAGATTAACTTTACTAAATTATATTTGTTTGTACTCTGCAGAGACTTATTCAATTTATTTTCTTATATCTATATCTGTATATATATTATTTTTTATATTTCTTTATATTTATATATATATTTGCATTTTTATTTATTACAAAAGTTCTATAATAATTCAGTATTTTTTATATATGAAGAAATTTATATATATATAAGCCAAAATTGAGCGCAGTGAATGGGTGCAGCCAACTGAATATATTACAGATTGAACATATCGGATAATAGCAAGCGACATTGTGAATATAGTGGGAAAACGAGAATATAACTGTACCCATATATGCGTATATATATTTGTATATAAAAAAATACATTTTCAGCCATGAAGAGTTCAACCAAAACACGCGCCACTCCCCTGTGTGGATACATGAGTAGCTCACTTCCAAATCTCTACACCGGAAATAAATGAAAAATCAAACTCAATTTTGGTCTGAGTGAGGGTAAAATAATAAAAAAGAGGGCAAAACACATAAATATTTATGAGTGCACATAATTTGAATTCAAAGATTAATCGAAATTTTCGCGAACTCACACGCCATCATTTGCATAGAAAAATACAAATAAGCAAATGGGAAAAGGGTGTTTAAATCTCATAAATTCAGCAATTCTATGTATCTACTGAAGCGTCGCTGCAAACCAAAATTGTGAAGTGGGGAATCTTTTAAGCATTCATTTTTTTTTTTTTTGGATGCAAGCGAAGATGAGGTGCAAAGGTGAAAGAAAAAACACAAAATTTCAGTTTATGTAATTTTTTTTTATTACTTTTGCATGAAAAATATTCAAAAATCAAAATAAAATATAAAATACAACAAAACGATAGCAATCACAGAAAGTGAAGTGAATGCCTCCTCCTCTCTTTGCACACCAGCTTTTTCTCTCTTTTCTTCTCTGCTCACTACCGACTAAAATGCAGCTCGTGGATTTGCAATAAAGTAGATTTTTATGTATGAATTTTGAATTTCGCTGCTTCATTTTTATGAAACGCTTATACTCGTGCAACAAAGAGGCAATAAATCTCAGTCATTCTGTACGGGTTGTGGAGCCACACTTTATTGATTGTCAATTCATAGGAATATTGCCATAAAGGCTTCATAAATTCTTATGTTTTCTCTTTCTTAAACGATTGTTGGAAAAACATGAAAATTAACGAGTTGAAATTGATCGCTCGCAATTAAATATGATTTTTTAGTATTGATCTATTAAAGTAAGGATGTTTGCAATGAATTCTCTGAATATATTGTTTAATAGTATATATAACGGTTATGGGTAATAAATATTAATATTATGATCTTATATTAATGGTAGCAAAATTTATAGGGGATTAAATGATTCAAGTAAAAATTTGCATGGGGAAAGAGGAAAAGAATCTGCATAATAACAACAACATTTTTCACAACCCAAAAACAAATAAACACTAATAAAATTAAAATGCAATTTTAAATTGAAATTGCTTTTGATTTGAGTTGGCGAAAATTTAAAAATATATACATACATATATACTGCTATTCATCTTTTGAACCCAAAAATTTTATGTTTTTAAACAATTTATTGAAATGTAATGACAAAACCACTGAAAATTCACTGGCATTCAAGAAAGGAGCTGCGTTGGTCCAGCCATCACCTTGAATCTTTTTCGATTTTCACTAGAGTTTCACTTAGGTTAGGTCAGGTTAGGTTGTAGTGGCTATGGATCTATCGAGGCCTGACTAAAACCCATTGCGATGCCATAAAAACTTGACCATTAGGTTCCATTATCCATCTAATTTGATTCTCTAATGAACCTCATTAGATCCATGACTTTGACGTTAGCTATCTACGATAGACTCTTCATTCTCCTTGCAGCTTCTGCAGCATTTTGTGTAGGCAGCCTCTAGTCTTTCCGCGCGTCGTCCTATCAGACAGGCCATGTGTACCAGGATTTCCAGCATGTTGTAATGTTATTCCACCTTGTTGCGGCTTGCACATATGTAAATTCTTTGAGAAGCAATAGGCAAGTGGCAAAGGCGTACCAATCCAGTTTGTGTCGAGAAGAATCTGGTTGGTCGTACTTTGTCTAGCAAGTTCATACGGATTATAGTTTCCCTCGATGTCCCTGTGACCAGGGATCCACCTGGGAGACAGTCTGTTCTGTTTGTCCATCATCTGTAGAGATCAGCGACAGTCGAGCACTAATTTGAAGTCTAGCGTAAGCGAGTGCAGTACTATTTTTGCTGCCTGTTTACCGCTGAAAATTGAAATATCCTTCACTTTGAAGCTGGCACCAATTTGCTTTGCAGCTACCATGACAGCAGATATCTCCGCCTGAAAAACACTGCAAGGTGTCAGGTGGCGTGAACTAGAGCGATTTTTGAGAAGACAATTCCGCCAACTCTCTTCTCAAACTTTTACATGTTCCTGCATATTTCCAGGCAAACCCTTGAAGTATTGTAATTATATACCCGTTCTTCCCTGCTGGAAATTCGTATTCTGAAATCCAGTATTGCTGAGTGCCCCATGGCTGAATAGTCCATTGATTTGACTCTCTTAGACGAACTGCAGTCATTACATTTAGAGCTTCACTATAAGACAAATATTTTTATATCGTACACAAGTGTCCCAGATTCGGTAAACTTCGATTCGTAAAGTCTTCCTTACTATTTTATATTTTCATTTCTATTATTTTTCTACTGTATCTTCTAATGACACAATTAAGTATTACAAAATTTCTGTTTAATCTGCCATTTGATTATGATTTTCAATGAGAAACTATTAGTTGGACTCATCCCCTCCATTTCTTTGGTCACCAAGTTGCCATTTTCTTCAAACTCAACTTCCATTCTTCCGCTTAGACAATAATCAAAAATATCGCACAATCAATTTCATAGTTGGAAGAAGCAATTCACTTTGGCCTACTTTTGTATTCATATTTGATTTGTAGAACTGGTTGCCCTCTACCTCTTCCGCTCTGCGCCACAAGTGAGCATTTAAATAGGAAACCCATCAATTTCGAAGCGAACTCGCCGACTTTCATCATAAATTTACTTCCGTTCGCCGCAAACGCAAATGTGCAGAGTGCGGAGAGGAGAGAGGAGAGATGGGTGTGGAGAGTGTAGAGTGCATTGGTAAAGTGTTATCGTTTTTGTATTATTTTCTTTTTTGTTTTTGTTTTTAATCTTTACCAAGCGCGCTTCTTCTTCCTTTTATATCGCTACTGCAACCACTGACCCACAAATAGTTTACGCTTCGAACAGCCCAGCCCCCCTACCGACCGCTGCTTGGCCACTGTGGTGCTGGCGGTTGGCGCTACAATCGGCATGTGGCGTGTGGCATAAGTATTCCATCGTCGGAGCCAGCCAGGAACCGCAAAAGCATGCGGCTGCTGTGGAGTGCAGCGATAATTCATTGAATTTCATAAACCAAACGAAGATGGCACAACGAGTGGTCACTGTTGTAAGTGCTTTCGTGCTATCTTACATCATCCCCTTCTTATGCACTGGCTGCAGGTCGACTGTGGAGGCTACTTATCTGAAGCCCAGCCAGCACACTCGCTTTCCTACCCGCTATAATCGTCATAAATCGTCTTAAAATTCTGACCATGCAAGAGAGTAAAAATGAAGAAGAAGTAGAAGAAGAAGAAAGGATTAGCAAAGGGCAGGAGGTGTAAGAGGCAGTGTAGTTGTAGAAATGCCAACAGTTGGTGGCCGTTTTGTCACCCAAATGCATTCAGCTGAGCCTGTAAGGGAGCTCAGTCAAAAATCGAAGTCGACGCTGACTGCGACTAACATCAACAACAATGCAAGTGCATATTTTATCCTGAAAGGCGCACAAATTTTCCTCTCGACTGCACCGCAAACATAAATTGCAGCTGCTGTTTGAAAAGCCCGCAAGCCAGCTGGAGTTTGAGCATACAAGGACGTTCCGAGACATTCATTCTGTGGATTTTGTGTGCAGACGTGAGTGTGTGCGTGTGTTTGTAGACGAATGTGTTGTGCATGTGCGCTGCTCTTATTGCTTAAGTAACCCACAACAACATTGCGGCTCAACGCCACCCTTGCGAGACTTCGATCTGCCTTGTAATAGCTCAGCCACCCCTCCGTCACTGCGCTCAACCCGGTTGTTGGCTTATCCGGAAGTGCATTTCAGTCTCATCCGCACATTCATCGCAATGGAAAATTCATAATCGCAAATTTATGAGTGAACTCATACGGATTTTATCATACGCTCAACTGCCAACAACAAAGCATTGCAGCTTTCAACATATCTGCGCGCTCTCGCTTGCACTTGCAATAGTCTTTTCCATGTACTCTTCGATTATCCTTTCATCGACACCGCAGTAAACGCACGCCCACACACACACGCCAAAGTCTGCAGAGTCTTAAATCTTCCCCACAAGCCAAGTCTTCTTCTTTGTGCCATCCTTTCGAAACTCTTCCTCCCGCTTTTCCTTCTCTCATCTTTCAACCGCCGTTCAGTCCACTCAAAGTTCAAGCTCTTTACTTATTACATTCGTCTGCTTGCATTTGAAGATTTCTTTCAAGTTCGAGGATTTCATAAAGCAAACCCAGAAGGAATGCAACGAGGAAGCGGAAACCCGATAGTTGGACGCTGAGGACACAAATGTCGGGAACTTTTTAATTCTGCGCATTACTACATACTTGTGTGTATACTCGTTTATGTGTATGTGTGCGTGCGGCAGCGTTGGCGTGCGATTGCTGCATGACCGCAGATAAAATACTTTTGGCTCTGAACTCTAAAGCCGCAATTTGCAAAAACCTCATCCGCACGGATTTATTTTAATATGTATGGATGTGTATTAAATAAATTTATATTTTACATTGCAATTGTTGTACAACTGGAAGTGCACACACAAACACGTATACACCCTTACATATTTGCAATGACATAAATACTTAAGTTTCATTTTGTAGCCGATTGAGTGTGAAATTGTGCCGGCAAGTGCTTCTCTGAGCGGAAGTAGAGTGGTAAGCGCTGAATGAAGTTGTGGAGCTTCCACTGAAGAGCTCAAATAAGAAGAAAATTTATTGGCAAGTATTGAAGTGGAGTTATGCATAAATTGTTATTGTACTAATAGAAAATGTAATGAATAAGGGCTTTAAGTTTTAATTCTTTTTAAATTATAATGACTTCATCTGAAATGAGGTTAGGTTATACCTACACGTATTGTTATTAGTGTTACGTGTCGCATCATGTCATACTATACGGCGCTAAAAACGCTTTTATTCGCGCTAAAAGTTTGTCTTTGACAGTTTTTCGGTTAATTGACTCAGTGCGTTGTGAGCGCTCGTCAAAGATGGACACCAGCAAAGAGAAAATTCGCTATATTTTACAATTTTTCTTCGATCAAGGCGAAAAAGCAGCCAAAGCGGCTGACTGCTGAAAAAATTAATTTAGTTTACGGGCCCTATACTGTTAACGAACGTGTAGCACAAAAGTGGTTTGTTAGGTTCCGTTCCGGTAATTTCGATGTCAAAGATGCGCCACGCGTCGGAAGGCCTGTCGTCGAAAATTGTGATAAAATCATGGAAATAGTGGAAACAGACCATCACGTGAGCACTTATTTAATTGCTGAGGAACTAAAGATAAGCCGGAAAACCGTTTGGAACCATTTGCATAAAAAACAAAAACCGAACGAACTTTTTACTACATCAATAAAAACTTTGAATTTATCTCTAAATGTTATGAATATTGTCTATCAGCTTCTCATTTCAGTTAAAGTTCAAGTTTCTGATGACCTAGTAAACCGAATAATAATTAAAATATTGCTGAAAATTGAATTTGCTAAAGGTGGCAACCTTATGAAAGTATAATTTACATTTAATTAATATTTGCATTTCTTTCTCCAGTTCTTTTTGCCAACATTTTGTAAAAAATTTTCCTTCGAAATTTATATTAATTTCAAAAAGTATGGCAGCCCTACCTACCTAAAATAGCTTCGTTAAAGACATTCTTGCACATATTCCGATATTTTGATATTTTTCCCTGATGGAATCCTTTAATCTTTATAATTTGCGAAATATTCTTAGTTTGCGGCCATTCGCACTCAGACTTGTTAAACTTTTTTGGGGGTTGTGTAGTGAATAGTATTCATCTCAGCATACTCTTCAGTAATAATTCAGTCAGCCGAAAATCGCTTCAGCGGTTACAAAGCGCCCATTATATATACGATATATAATTTTAAGTCACTTTTAATGTCTTGGATAGTCATCTGATAACAATTTTGTCATACCCAAGTGATATTGCCGGATTCAATAGGTCAGATGGGAGCTTTCAATTATCGCCCCTCTTATTGCAGGTTATTGTCTTCAATCGGCTCCTAACAAGGTTTGAACATATCATGGTCCTCCTATAGTGAACTTTTGAAACTCGGCTCTTACCTATAACTATCCACTCCCCCATTCCTGAAAAATTCTGATTCCATTGAATCCAGAAGGGAATTCAATATGTTTTGAGGCGCAATTTAGTGAACACCCCAAGTATTTTTATAAATACCTACATGATCTCACATAAATAAAAATCCATTAACAAGACCCTGTTGACCACTCGGCTATGTGAAGTGTGAAGATTTTTGAAAGAGAGCTTATGTTAACGTACCATAAATAACGCAATATCTCATCAACTCATGGATAATACAGAGGTCGCATATTTTGTTGTCAAAGATACATGACAATAAACAAAAGTTAAGCCAATTAATAATCGCTAACTCTTCCTATTTTATATGGTGTTTACGATATTATAGCCGAACCAGCAATAATGCGGAAGTCATCTCTTCTCTTCTCCGTTCGGCGCCAATTAGATGTTCCAAGTGAAGCCAGGTCTCTCTCCATTGGATCTTTCTAAACGAGTCGCGGTCTCTTTCTTCCTCTGGTTTTCTCTGCATGAAAAACCCTCAAAGCTTGAGTCTCGTTATTCAACCGGACATTATCTAGCTGTAGGTGTCGCGGAGTTGAGTCAGTGTTGTCTCGTTGAAGCTAGTCCTTAGGTAGATGAAATTATATACGACTTCAAATTTATGATTGTCAATAGTGATCGGGATACACGATCTTACAGAAGAATATTCCTACTCTGTTTAGTTTCTCAGTTCGTGTTATTTTCTTCAGCACTCAATTAAATGAAATCACCCGATAAAAGGTTTCCTTATCTGAAACCCTGTGTAGTTTCGACAGATACTTAGTTTAGGCATTACACATTAGATGAAACTCCTTACTAATCTTTTATAAGATTTGTCACATAGTAGAAACCAATTGCTAATTTTCCACGTCTGAAGCCATACTGATAAGGTTCAATCTATTCGTTGACGTTTGATCTTAGACTTTCATGCAGTTTGTTCACTTCTGACTAAATTTTGCAAAGAAGAGGATGCCTGCCATCGATACAGGTTTCCGATTTACCACCATCGGATATTTCAATTTTACTGCAGCTAAGGAGACTGCACAAATATTTCCTGCATAAATTGGATATACTCTGTCTGTCATACGTAGTCGTTTCAGTTTCTTTTCTTGTGTAAGCTCTTTTCGACCTTGTAGGACCTTGAAATACCATCCTATAGTTCCCTTAAGCAGAGTTGCTTATGAGTCTTCTCAGAGAACAGGAGTGTAAATCGAGAAGGAAACCATTTGGATGTCCTTTGTCATGGGAACTTTCCAACGTCGTACCTATCTTGTGTTTAAACAGAGGCGAGAAAAACTAAAACATCAGCTTCTTCATTGAAATCGGCTCTCTTATAAAAGCGGAGGATTTCATTAGGGAATGGTGGCAAAATTTCACCCTTCGAAGTCGAGCCCTCCGAATATACTTCTGACATGAAATAAAGCTCCCTATAAAAAATTATCAGCCATTCTGAGGCGTCATGGTATAAACTGTAGGTCCCTTTAATTGTTGGGAAAGACGCTAAGCCGAAAATCGCTCCAGCGGTTACAAAGCGAGAATTATATATGGTATTATATAATCAATCCGGTAAGTGGTCCTCGGATCATGTTTACAATTCGATCTTAATAAAATGAAAAAAGACGCTGCTGATGCTATGAAAGATTATGATAACGAAATTAGTGATTCCGCCAGATGGCGCTACAATTTTTTCTCTTTGTGATCTGTAGATTGTACTTACACGTATATTGCCCGATTATAAGGACGAATATTTCTAACAACTTAAGGGCTCCTTTCGCCAGAACCTTAGCTCCGGAAAATGCTTTTGAACTGCATTAAGTTGATATTTAATCTCAAAAAACTTCCCCCAAGCTAAGTTAGTAACACTTGAAAGTAAATTTTAAACTCAGCTAAACACTTTTCAATATTCAAAAGCCCTTCAACCACACCTCTTTTGTTTTTAACTCATTATGATTATCATTCTCCTTGGAATTTCGATATGAGCTTTGCAGTAAATTGAATTATACGTGTACAATATAATACTATATTGAATTTTTGATTGCGTCCTTTCTTAGGAAAAAATGCCAATTAGTTGCAAGCAAATTAATAATGATGACCGTTATCGAAGCGCACACAAACGCACATATGCATGCAAGCCAACCCATGCAGCATTTCATTCAGCTCATTAACATTTCACTAGAAAACAACTTCTTGCCTCAACGCGCCCTTTGAACCCTAAGCCCTGAGATATTATACTCGTACTTGTGTGTAAGTATTGTATGTGTGTATGCTCGCCAGGCATTCAATCACTTGAAATTGGAATTTTTTCTCCACTTTAATTACATGCAAATTTAAATTAATGACTTTCTCTCGAAACGGCGCGACTCGAACACGGCTACACTATTGACCCACAACAGGATGCTCTTCGAATGCTTATCGACAATTGAGCCCAGCTGAGTTGAGCTCATCCTTTACCACCCACGCTTCCAAGTATCCAGAAAGTGTGCAGTTAGAAACATGAATATTTTTCTATTCTTTCTATTTCTGTTCTTATGTTTTTGGTATTTGGGCTGCTGCCCTGCTCTTGCCACTGCTGTGTGTTGAACGCTCTGGAATTTAATTAAAATCCAATAAGAAACGCCAATCAATGCTAGCGAATCGCTGAATATCCTCTTTACAGCTTGTTCGTCGTTAAAAACGGGGCTTGCATCGAACGTGTTGAAGTTATGCTGAGCGTGAAGATAAAAAGGATTTCTCCTCAGCACGCAGGGTGATATTATCGATAATTATTGAGACTGTTTTGAGGAGAGGTGGGGGTGGGGTTTAGCGAGCTTTCTTCAACCCTCAGAACTTTCAACGCTATAAAGTAACCGTTTTTTTCATCACCATATGTGTAATGACCAAATCATACGACGGGCGACTTCATTGCAAGTCTCCAAATTTGACGAAAGACTAAACTGTGTTGCTTTTGTTCAATGTTTTAATCAATTCAAAAAAAAAAAAATATGTTAAAATATTTTTCACTGTACTCAAACCAGCTTGAAGAAAACTCTAATTTCTTTAAAAATATTTAATAAAATTCATTGTCTCAACACTAAACCGTTACATTTCTTGTGCCAGCTGTTGCCAAACGTAAACTGTCTAGTACTTAGCGTTGGCGTAGGCGCTGCACAGTGGGTCGAGAATAGTAAAGAAAGTATGATGAGAATACTTGTTCCGAATATATAAATATTCCTGCTTATTAAGATCATTTAAATTTGTTTGTTTGTGATTTATTTAATAGTTTGAGCTGTGTTCTTCAGCTATTGTTTAGTTTCGGAAACTAAAACATGTAAGACTCATCAAAGCCAGTCTTCCAAAATATTTTCTAAATTCAGGTCAGTCTGCATTTAAATAGAAACTCACATTTGAAAAATAGAGTAATTGGTAAATCCGTTTAACTTGGCGAGGTGTGCTCCCTTTAAAGACCCGACTTTATGCAGCCTCGTAGAAATTTCACTTTCTCTGCCTAGCAAAATATGCGGCACGATTAGGTGAACCACAGTTTTTCCTAGCGAATGGTTACAAAGAGAACAAAAGAGTATGAAAGTTACCAACTTGGCGTTATTATGCTTGGAGTTTAATGAGAAGTGAGTCGCATTTGCATACAGATAACAAAAAGGACAAACTGCGTGAGTACGTAAAGCTAGAAAAACTAGCCGACAGCGAGAATACTCGAAACGGCGACTGATATCTGCAGAATGCTGAGTTTTTGGAGTGAACTCTTCTGGAACCAAATGGATGAAAGTGAAACAGACTGTAATATTTTCCAAAAGGTTACTGGCTATGCTATTCAAATGGGGCGAAGTACTGACAAAAGACAATAGATGCATAAATTATTTTCAAAATTTCGTCGGATGAGTACATGGCTGGCGATAAAAACTTTAGTCTTTCCCTGCCAAATCCATGCAAAGGGGGCTCTCACTATCGCCAATTATCGTGGAATGAGCTTTCAATATACGCATTTAAAATCCTGTTCAGCATACCGAGTGAAAACTCACGACAACGAACAGATTAGAACTTATCCGTGTGACTTGAGACCTGGCAAATCTACCATTCACCAGAAACTCACCATGCACTTAAACTTGAAAAATACCCATGAAAAAAAGATCGACACACACCACATCTTCGTTGACTTCAAAGCAGCTGCCTCCATACTGCTGTGTCGGAGTTTTACTTTTGCTTCCGCCGGACTGGATAAAGAAGCAAGGCAAACGGACGATATGCACAAGAGAAACGAGACGTTGTTCAGCGAGTTAAGAGACAGCGACTATGCTAGGGAGTTCATGTTGTTCGGTAGATTTAAAACACTCGTTTTTGAAAATAATCGGCGCAGTACCCGAAGTGTAAGCATAGAAAGAGGAACAACTGCACTTTGCTGGAAAGATATGTTGGATAAGCGCTAAAGCAATTTTCGGCCGAGCTTCTCCTCCAATTTGTGGTTTTGTTTTTTTTTATGAGGAGCTTTATTTCGTGTCAGAAATACAGTCGGAAGGGCTGACATACCCTGCCAAGGGGTGACCGCAATTAGAGAACTTACCTAATTGCGAAATTAGATACTAAGTAAGACTAAGGGACAGAGAAAAGAAGAAAGTTAAAAAATGTCCGTTCTTTTTCCTCATAAAAAAGCTCCTTTACTGTCCCCTTTAGCTGTAGGTTAGACGGCGATGGACCAAGAAATTGGTGTACAAGTCCTTCCCCTCCCATTTACTGGAGGTATGCAGAAACAGTTCTGCTTATTCTGATTTCAATGAGAGCTTCAGATTTAAAACTCTTTCAAACATATTTCTATCATGTTCCGATCGGTCGCCTTTGAATATCACTGATCACTTATTTTAATTTTTTCAGAATGGACAAAATATTACTAAAAAGTATTTGAATGCTGGACTTTAACCCTTAGGCTCAAAGTAATAAAGCGTCCATTAAATATTTTCTCAAACTCAAAATTTGTGAGTCCACCATTTTTTCATTAACTTAACCCACCGTATGGCAAAGTGTATAAAATGTAACTTCGCTAAGCCAGCGTGTGACGACGAGACGCTTGAAAACTTCAATTAATTTCCATTAAAATGCGCTGAATGGAATTTAATTTCTTTTCTGACATTTTTGCCAAACAGCGAAGACAGTGCGTGTAACGAGGGTAGCTGCTGACTTTTTGGGTGCTCTGTAAGACTGAGGGCAACAAATACTAAGACACACATAAAAAAGTGTTGAAAAAGATGTCTATCTGCTTACAGCCGCCTCTTAAAAGAACTTCACTCTTATCACACTTGGCCAACAGCACAGCGATTGAGGATGAGTTCAAAGCAAAAGTCGCTGGTAAAAATGCAAAAAAAAATTCTTTCAAAAGCACTTTAAAAATAAAAGTATTTGTTTGTATTTGCATTTAAAGCCGTTTCTTTATATTTTTGGAATTTTCCTTCTATAATCAAAACAAAAACAATGAAAAAGTTAGCTTTTCCGCATTTCACTTCAAACTGGTTTATTTTATGTTTAAGGGATTTTTATGTTCGGGTTCGCTTTTACTTCACAACAGAAAGTGCGTGTTGACCTTTTCGCTAAGAGAAAAAGATTTCGATTATACAAAAATTTCGAAATTTTTTTTTATTCTTATTTATCTTGCAGCCTTTTTCCTTCATTTCGTTACATTTTATGGTTGATTTTGGTTAAAGTCAATGGTATGATTGAAGGGCTCAAGAGCTGACCACACAACCTTTGTTGTTTTTAAGTTTCAAATAATACAGCACCACTCAACCCCAATCACTTTTAGTACTTCAATCTTTTTCGTTTGCGAATAATACCAACTTTAGACGAGACGCAATTACATTATTGAAATGAGTTTGCTGTTAGAATACGCAAAAATTGTGAGCACTTCACGAAAATGCATGCAAATTGAGGCGGCAGTAAGGATAAAAAAGTAATAGAATCGCAGCTTTGAAGTCACACAAAAATTTGTTCGAAAATCCACCGAAAATTCCAGCATTATAAATCTTGAGTACATATGCAAATATATGTATGTACATACATATTGGAGAGGAATTCCAGCCCAACTTGCACTTCAGACACCACTTGCTTGCAGCTGAAAAACGCATTTGAATAAATGTATGTATGTCTATATGTATAGTATATAATATTGCTCCCACACTCACATTTAACTCCACACAATCAATCGACACAAAGTGGTTGAGGTAAAAAATTTATATTTTATTATAACGGTTTTTTTTTTTTTTTTTTTTGAAAATCCAGCTAAGTAGCTTTCCTAGCTCCACTAAGCGTCAACATTTCGGCATCTGAAGGCGAATATTGCATATAAAAATATTTTCTCCCACGTCTTTCTTCTTTGAAAATCCAAGAGATGGGAAAAAGTTTACACGTATATGCGCGAGAGCTTTTCGCTTATTATGCATGCAAAGTATTATAATCTTCGAGTTCAATTTCATGCCGCAGACATATTCAATTGCATTTTTCATGAGACGAAAATGTAATGAACTTCTTTCTTCTGTTGAAGGCGAGTGCATTGAAATATTAGTGATCACTTGCAAAAACCTTAAAAGCTTCTCTTACAGGAACTTTAGCATAAAGAGAACCACACCAGAAAATGATGAAAGCTACCACAGATGGCGCCATAGTAGCCAACCGTGAGTGCTATCATGCGAAGGGTTCGATAGGTGCTCCGTTCATCATCATCAGCCGTTCGGAGGCGGTTTAGTATAAATCGAAGGTCCCTCCATTTCCATCCATAAAGTCGCGAAACCACAAATTGGCGGAGAAGCCATTAAATAAATAAGTAAAACTTTTGCGCTGAACCAAATAATGAATAAATTTATTTTATTGCATAATTTTTCGGGCTTTTAAAAAAATTAAATAAATATAAAACATAAATTTTTAGTTGATTTTCCTTTCTTTGAAAATAAATTAGCAGCCTTAGGATAATTTGCTTGCAGGATTCTTAAAGTAAGAAAAAGCTTTCCACTTAGAAAAATTTAAGACACTCTTCAGAAGAAAATAAAAATCGTTGTGGATCTTTGACTATTAGAATTTGACCCCAGCATCAGGAGCTCTTCAATTAAAGATCTACAAAATCCAATCTTCTTTTCTCTCTTAATCTTCTATCAATGGATCTTCAATAATAGATCCTTAATAATACTCTCTTAGTAGCATCATTAGTGTTAAAAATTTCTAAAATTTTAGTCAAATCCCTTACTACTTCGTGTGGAGCAAACGAAAATTTTAAAGATATTACTCATCGGTAAAGAGGCATACTCAGAAATATTATATAATATTTTAGTATTTACTACCGAAATGTCTCCCCTCACTTCATACTAAACTCAAGCGTTTGCCGAGCCACAAGAGCACATCAACGCCTCTGGGCTTAATTAAAGGTAGTTTTGTTAGCAGGAATTCCTTGTAGGCAACATAAACAGAAATAACTTTACCACCACATACATACTAACATTTGTATACACATAAATATATACATTGATATACATGGAATGCCACACAAATACGAAAAATTAAGCGAAATGCGAAAGGAATAGGAAATCTTATCAGCAGCAGCATCGGTGCTAAATGCTAAGAATGGTGAATACCGTTAGTCGTTGCGTACGTAGGCGCTTCAAGCTTCAAGCTAAAAGAAATACCAACAACTAAGTTTATTTGTATGAATTTAAGCATTATAAGTATGTACGTGTATGTGTGTGCGCTTATCTGTTTATTTGTCTGTTGTTGTATTGAGAAAAGCGTAGAAAAATGGCGAAATAATCATTCCGTTGCAATCCCACAACAAAGTTTTCCATTTTCATTTTCTTCAGTTCACTATTTTTTTTTTCTTTTTCCAATTTTCTTTTACACCTTCTTGCTTGCCCACCGTCGTCCAGCTCGACTTTTATCACGAACACCTTCAGACATGAATAATTTATGACACAATTCGTTTATTTACAAGTACGTACGTATATACATATATATGTACGTTAAGTCAGATACTGAAGCTGCAAGCCGCACGTACGACCAATTGTGTGCATGGATATGTATGTGTGTGTGTTGTTAGTGTGAAAGCCAGCGAAGGCATTTACAACTTTTACTGTACTTCTTCCCCATCCGCTCTTTGGAGAGCGAATTTCTCAGTTTGCTCGCTGCTTAACTTTGTCCTGCCCGGCTTTACTGGTCGCGCGGCTGCTCGCAACAGTTACGCCGATAATGAAGTAGACCAAAGAGAAAAATTCTGTCGGTGCCTACCTACATATCTACTTCTTACGCCATCTCTGCCTCGCACTTTACATTTCGTTTTTCACATTTCCTTTTTTTTTTTTTTTTTTTGATACAAGAAAATTTACTGCTGCCGCGCTTGCCATTGAACCATTCACCGCTCGGTGGCAACGCAAAAGAAAGCAAAAGCCACCACAGACAGGCATAAAATAGAATAGCATAAGAAATAGCAGAATACAAATGACTTGAAAAAGAAATGAAAGCAAAATAAAAATGGACAAAAAAGTCAGTCGGGACTTCAATGGCAGAGATGTGAATAAACATTTTTATGGAAATGAAGTAGATTACTCCGAAGGTAGGCACTCTGCGCAAACACAACCGGAAAAGCCAACAAAGGACTCAAGTCAACTTGACTTTGTGGTGTGACATGATGTTAACGGGAATTATGAAATAGTAAAAAATATACTTCAATAAAAATTTCAGCGCAAAATGAGAAGTTCAAGTGAATGTCCTTTTTAAATGCAATATTTTCTTATTTATACTTTTTCAATTTACGAGTACACACTATACGTTCTAGTGATGTTGAAAGTTGCAATATTTCTGTATTTTAGTTTGCACATATATATCTATATACAAATTGTTTACCGCAAGCCTTTTGTAATGCACTGCCGTCACCTGCTAATAAAGTCATTATATTAATAATGTTCGTTATACTTCTTTTGCCACCTTTGAAAATTGGGTCAACTTGTTCTGAAATTGGCAGCTATGCGCATACAGGATGAGGTAATTTACATAATAAGCATTTAGTTATGAAGTCGACTTTCAGGCGTTCAACGGTATGCACTGTGAAAAAATAGAAATGATAATATTATGAAAAATTTGATTAATGGAGTAAAGTCTCGACAGAGCGAAAATATGAAAATATATATTTATATATAAAATAATAAAAAACTCAAATGAAACAAATAAAAATAAATAAAAATAAATGGAAAAAAAATAAAATAAAATAAATTAAAGTAAAATAAAATAAGTAAAATAAAATAATATAAAATAAATTAAAAAATTTAATTAAATAAAAATAAAATAAACACCAAAATTTAAATAAAATAAATTAAAATAAAATAAAATTAAATTAAATTAAATTAAATTAAATTAAATTAAATTAAATTAAATAAAATAAAATAAAATAAAATAAAATAAAATAAAATAAAATAAAATATAATAAAATAAAATAAAATAAAAAAAATAAAATAAAATAACATAAAATAAAATAAAATAAAATAAAATAAAATAAAATAAAATAAAATAAAATAAAATAAAATAAAATAAAATAAAATAAAATAAAATAATATTAAAAAAATAAATAAAATAAAAAATAATAATATAATATAAAACATAATAATATAATATAAAATAAAATAAAATAAAGAAAAGTAAAGTAAAATAAAATGATATTAAATTAAATTAAATAATATGAAATAAAATAAAATAAAATAAAATTAGAAAAAATAAAATAATATATATATAAATTAAGTAATATGAAAAAAAGAAGAAAATAAAATAAAATAAGATAAAATGAAATTCTTTTAGAAATCGGTGTAATCTTTGATTAAATTTCGCCCCTCAGTGAACCTTATATATCATATATGTATGTATGTATATAATTATTATCACCATCTTAATGTTTGCGGCGACGCATTTTTATTTACGATGTAACTACAATATGTATTTACTTCGCAGTATATATGATTATAAATATTAAATTTTCTAGAATAAATTTTTTGCAAACAGCTTACGTCATATACATATATAAAAAAGGAAGGCGCAAAACTAGTCAACTCTTGTACGGTTATTTTACCAATTTCCGCTAACCATTCATTAAAGAACAGCCCAACAAAAGCAATAACAATGTAAACAAATGAAAAAAATACAACGAAACTAATAACTAATAACAGCAACAGGCATAGTAATTTGCTGCACGGCGCCTCCACTAACCACGAACAACGAAAATTACACATACGTGCAAACATAGCGGTGTACTTTTAAACAAATGTTTACGCTTAAATATGTGTCAAAAAGGGTTGTAAGTGTGTGGTATGCTTGTATAATTTTCAAAATGTTGGTATATTTACACCGCGATAAAGTGCTAAGGGGACTCATATTTTTTATTTATTTTTTCTCATTTTTTTAGTTTCTTGTTTTCTTCGCAGTTTTGCTAACAAAGTTTTTGTGCATTCATTTCATTTTGCTATGCAAAGTGCAATTATTTTTATTTTGTACGCTCATTATTCAGTGCGCGATAATGAACAATAAGCCGAGCGAAAAAAAAAGCTACGAAATAAAATTAAAATAAAGAATTAGGCAGCAAAGCGCACCGAGGCACATATGTGTGTTCATATGTATGTGCGTACGTAAAAAATAACCCAACAAAGTCAAAGCGACAGGCGTTGCATATTTACAGGCGCTTGCACTAGGCTCCTCATGTCACATTATTAAAACAACAACAGCACACGAGCGAATGCAGTTGACTTTTTGCAGACACACACGCATCTAAGTTTATAATATGTATGCTTTGAGTATGTTTTTTTCTTTGCTACTATTTGTTTTTGTTGTTGTAAAGTCACTAATAAATCACTACGTAAATTACATCATAAAAAGTGTTAGCATTTTAGAGTCGTTTCGCTAGTAATCGCATGACTGTCGCGAAACTATAAAAACACACAAACACACAAACACACACCCGCAAGTGCAAACGGCAGTGCAGCATTGTGTGTGGCATGCCACAGAACAGCCGTGCATGCGTCGTGTACTCACACAATTTTAATCAAATGCCTCACACGCAACATTATGCATGCTTGCAACTGCCATTTGGTGAAGTCGCGCTACTTTTATGTGCCACACACTTACTATATATAAATGTATATATTTATGTATGTGTACATATACATAAACAAAGCTCAACAGCTCCCCGACACGCATCGCTAGTGAGCTGATGTGTCAGTGAAGTTGACGCTTGAAATATGCGCACGTGACGTGCGACATCATGACTGACGCCTTGTTGTTGCAACATGGCAATAACGGCAACTCTTACGTCACACCCTGCACGTAGCAAGCTTTGAAGGAAATAAGCGCTCTTTTTTCGGCAATAACGACGTTAAATGCATATTTTCTCTCATACATACACAGGCACATGCAAAACACTCATACACAAGAATATTTCCATATACGACTATGCCGCATGAGCATTTTTTTCGCAAGCTAGTGTTGAATGTTAACTAGTGCCATTCAGTTTAATTGCATAATTATGTTGCACGTACATGCAGACGTTACTCACGTATGTACTAATTTATCTTTATGCGTACATTTGTATATCTCTTTCTTTATTAATACATTTTATATATATATTTATATAACAATTATGCAAAATATTAACATACACGTATATATACACATACAGCCTTGGCCAAAAGTATAAGGCACCCCACTAAAATACAACTATTCTCAAATGTGGCTCTTTATAAATGTCTTACATGGGTGTTTAACTGTTGATTAAACGAATAAATTGTGTAACATTAAAAGTCATAGCACTCTGAGTAAGCTAAGCCTAAAAATTGTCATTTTTAAGAAATTCATAAAATATTTTCTCATTTAAAATTTGAAATTGAAAGTGTAAATTACATTTAGTGAAAAATTACCAATCTTATAAAAGCAGTTCATATTTACCGAAATCTCTAAACAAAAGTGAAGTTAGTTACGATGAGATAGTTAGAATTCAAGTTCTAAATGAAGAAGGTAAGTCTTAAGTTGAGATTGCCAATTTGGTGGGATGTTCGCAGTCCAATGTGCTATCAGGCCATTTGTGGAGACGAAATTCCACAATAATAAATCAAAAAATTGAAGAAAGCGTCTAACCAGTAACCGAGAAGACCGAATACTTATACCCGAGACCAGTTAGTACTCGAACAGCTAGAAGAATACTTCTGGAAGCAGGTTTAAAACGATGTAAAGCCCGAAAGAAGCCATGGATCTCAGAAAAGAATAGGGAAAATCGTTTGGAATGGGCTCGCCGGTACCAACATTTCACGGAAGAAAATTGGTCGAATGTTCTGTAGTCTGATTAATCAAACTTCGAGGTAAGTTAAGATAGTTAAGATCGTCTCAAAGTATTAACAGTCATAGCTTCTTACCCTAGAGAAATTTTGAAGACATAATACAAATCTTATGAAAACATAATTTTTTCTTTTCTACAGATATTTGGAACACCTGGTGTGTCGTTCTTGAGGCGACGGGTTGGGGAAGAATATCATCCAGATTGCGTGGTACCCACTGTTAAGCATGGAGGAGGCAGCATTATGATATGGGGCTGCATGACTGATGATGGTGTCGGCGAAATGTTTGTTTGCGAGGGTCGCAAGGACAGTCAAAAGTACATAAATGTATTAGAAGCTGTTCTTCAGCCTTCGTTAATGCGCATTTTCGGCGATACTAATTTAGACGGAGTTCAATTTCAGCAAGACAATGCTCCTTGTCACAAATCAGCGACTACGATCTGTTGGTTTAGAGTTAACAACATTGTTTTGTTAGATTGGCCTGCACAGTCTCCAGATCTTAATCCCATTGAGCATATGTGGGCTATTTTAAAACGCAAGACTAAGCAACACAGTATAACATAAAAAACTGCCTTAAAGAACGCTTTAATTAACGAGTGGTGCACTATAAGCGCGGACGAATGTGCAAAGCCTGTACGGAGCATGCCTAAGAGAATGGTTGCCGTTATTAAATCGAAGGGTGACCTGCTAAATATTAATGTTATTATCACTAATTCATTGTATTTTCACTGTTTTACTAATAACACTTCATTACTTCACTTGTTAAAACAAAAAATTCAGTATTTAGTGGGGTGCATAATACTTTCGGCCAAGGCTGTATATATGGCACATGTGTGCTCACTGGTCGCTTGGATTTTTTTAGAAACCAAGAAATATAGAAGAAGAAGCATCTGATGTATACCATGAAATAACCGATAATCAACTCAATGAATTATTATTATATTTCTTTTTTTTGCTCTTGAGTATAAAAGATCAATTCTCGAAAATTTTAATAAAATAATAAAAACCGTCGAGTCATGTACTGTTTCGCATGCCCAGGTACTAAATGTTGCACAAAAGACAGCTTGCGGCCGCTTGAAAACCCTCATGGACCGAATTTACATCCGTGAATCGCTCCTGAATCCTATCCAAATTGATTCATTTCCGTAAGCGGTTGGTGAATAGTTATGAAAAGCGTGAAATGAAAACGGTTGTGTTCAAAAAGCTGTAAGTCGACACAAATAGTCTCCAAGTCAGCACTGACTGCCAGGAAGGTTTTGGTTGCTTGTTTGGTGGGACTGGCAAGGAATCAGCATTTTAGTTCGTCGTCTTAAAGGTAGCAATCGTCCAGAGATGCTCAGAAGGGCCCAGCTTTAGCCAACAGCAAGAGAACTGCGTTTCATCAAAACAACGCCAAATTCCGTACATCGATAGTGCCTCATCCAAAGCTACGAGAGCTTGTTGGGAGGTTAAAGTCCGGACTTCGCACGCATTGATTACCAGCTGTTCCTGTTTATGGCGAATTATTTGCCTGGTTGAGAATTGGCCTCAGGAGAAGCCTGTGAAAACTGATTTTTCCATATTTCCAACGGGACAAAGGTTTCCATGGACATAATGACACAATCTTTAGAATGGCAAAAAGTCATCGAGAAAAGGGGTGTTTATTTCACAGAAATTGGATAATTTTAACCATGATAAGTAAAGCCCTCAATTTAAGGCAAATATAATAGATTAATTTTTACTACGAATACAGGCTCCTTAGGTAAATGCATTCATAGATTTAAGAGGTCGGGGGTGACTTTAACACTTCTCCCGCTCTCGGTGACCACATCAGACACGAAAAAGTAGATCCTTTATCTAATTAGAAGTTTAATGAGAAAACATGGTATCTCCGAAGCAACTTTCATTTTTGCCATTTTTTCTGTGTTATATAAAAAAATAATTTAATATAAATACATATGTTTTAGTCACTAATTTAATCAGAAACTAATAATAGCTTAGGGCATAGATGATATAACTATGGTATATATATATATAACTATACACCTCATACGACCAGGCGACACTACTACACTCTTTGTGCCTATAGTGTGAAGAATAGCAATGTTCTTTTCGAAAATTGAAATAGTTGTTTAGCCCCTTGATTATTGCCGATTGAAGGTCCTGTAGCCTTTCTGCGCCAAATAAGCACAGCATTTGTCTGCCGAATGTTGGACACGCACAGATTATGAGTTCTACTATCTCCACACACATTGCCTAAATTTTCTATACTTGCTGTTCACAGTCAGATCTCTATCAAAAGCATACAATGCCAGAAGGCACTGACCGCGAACATTTCAACCAGCAGCCTGGAATCCGACCTCTTTACCGCTAGTAAAAACTTTCTAAGCATCATAATTTTCGTGAGTCTGCAGCCTTTAGGTGAGTCAGTCGTTGAATCTTCTACTGACAGACTTTACAAGCATACTCTCGAGTATAATTAACACTATTTGAGTGAATTCACATACATTTAAAGCATATTCCATTGGTTGCAGTAAATTTGCATAAAATTATCTTTCGCTCCTCTCGTGTTTAAGCTGTTTAATGCCCAAACACTTGAAACCGGAAGTAAGTGAATGTGTTCCAAGCGATTTGCTAATTTCAAGAGCATATAGAGCTAGAAAACTCACATAGTTTTTGATAAATCTAAAAGTTAAAACACATATGCAATTATATGTACGTACAAATGAACACACACACACACACACACACAGAAGCGCACAGATCGACGGGCAATGACTTTTCATTGCAGGAGCGCGGAAATTACTATGCTGAGTTAATAGCAAGCAAAATACCACATTTACACATACAATGTACTCCATGTATGTATGTATGTGTGTATGTATGAATGTACGTAACTGTGTACATATATATGCATGTATGGTATATATGTGCTAGCTGTACAAAGTCATGAACGCATCTAACCAGGATAATGGCAACTGGAAATGGTGATTGCGTCATAAAACACGCCGCGCAGCGCAGACAAGTGTGTAGTGCAATAACAACAATAACAACAGCATATACTGTTGCATATCGCGCCAGAAACTCTGTTCCAAAAACCAAACGATAGCCACACTTAACCAACTGAGTGCGATGAGTCAAAGCAAGAGCCGTGAGTGCGGAGGTGAGGAGCATCCATTGTAGGGCTGCGGCAATTCCTCGACTCCAACGCTGCTCCGTAAACATGTGGATTAGCAAAGTTTTACGCTAAAAATGCAGAAAAAACTGAGTTACGAGTAATGGCTGGCCTTTTTTGTGCTATTATTGCAGGCAAACTGACGGCAGCTGACCAACAGCAAAACATAGACAACAATAACAACAACAACTACAGCACACTGCGTTGCAATACAATGTTTGCTGCAGCTTCTTTTAAACTGTTTTTGTTGTTGTCTATGATGCTGTGGCTACGGGAAAGAGAAAGTAGCGGGGCAACATTTAAGAGCCGCTTCTGTGTATGCGCAGTGTGCATGTGTTTGTGTTTGTGCGCGCGTTCAACAGAGAGCTATTAAAACTTTTTCCCCGTTTTGTTTGTGGCCTGCAACATGGTCCATTAGATGCACAAATTGCTCAAACTGCAGTGACTACTGATAATTGCACAATTTGGTTTCTGGGAGCGTATTAAAGTGCAAAAACAAAGAAGAACTTTTCGAAAAAGGAATTGTTCAACAAATGTTGAGTTTCGAAAAAACGTGTCTTTGAAGTTTTTTCAGTCAATTTGAGTCGATTTATGAATTTATTGCGCACGAGAAGAGTACTCGTATATAGAGCGTATTCGGTGAATTTTCAAAGCGTGTTGATGGTTAATGGCTTAGAAACTATTAATAATATTTATTTGCAAATTTTCAATTAAATGATTTCCAGTTGAATTTTACACGAGTATACCACAAATGGGTCTCATAGAGTAGCAAAGTAATATTAGACTAGTCCAAATAATTAAAAAAAGTAAATAATTAAATGTATGAACGGTTAACATAATTCTTCTACTTCTTTGTTGCAGTAAGCAGGCGAATATATCCGCTTTCAAAACAGTGGTGCCGATAGGAGAGATGAAGCGAAGCCAACTCACTCTCCATCTGATCTTTTCGACGGAGTGCAGATCGTTCTCTTCTGCTACCACTGAAGGAAAATGCAACGATGACTTCCAAAGCTGAAGTTTTCTCATGCTACCACAGTGCCAGTGTAGTCGCTTCCTATGCCAATGTCGCCCTTTATCTCAATAAAGTTCCATCGTTTCCAGTATTCATCATTCCAATTTATGTCATATAAACCCTTGCCCCTGTTGACAAACAATTGGGATAATCGATTTTCACCGGCTTTTCTTGAGGCCAATCCTTCATCAGCCAAATCATTCGCCATAGACAGGAATAGATAGAAGGAACACTTGGCGGGACATCTGAACTATAAGGCGGCTGCATCAGAAACTCCTAACCAAGCTCTCGAAACTTCTGGCGAGCCACTATGTGTATGGTCTGGCGTTGTCCTGAAAAAATAAAATTCCCCTCCAAATCTGAGTTCTTCTCGGCTCCCTTCAGACGGTCCAGTTGTGGACATTACACTACCGAATGAGCCTTTCCTTTCCAGCCCCATCAAACACACAACAAAACCTTCCTGAGCCATTTGTCCCAGCTTACTACCATTCAACTACGACTGTTTTGACGAACCTGTTTGTTCCGTGCAGCGTCAATATACACAGCCCTATTGGGTTCTAAGGATGACTTAAACTCCACTGACACCGCAATCTAGCTTTCACAGGTCTCTTTTAGGTTTGGCACCAGATGAATATTTGGTCAGTAATACATTTGCCGGGTCAGCTCTTGCGTTATTCGCCACAATATTTGAATAGCTGAACTCGCTCCCGCTAAATTGCTATTCTTCAGGCGAGCAATTCGGATGGGACAATAGAACGACAGTTCCATTAGTTAGTCGCCACATCTTCTCTTCGAATTTCGAAACATTAACACTGCCGGCCAGTTTCTTAAGTTCCTCATAACCACTTGAGATCATTAGTAAAAGGATTTGTAAAAAAGAAAGAATAATTTTAGAAAGCGTCATTCAAAGTAATTAAAAACTATCAGATTGAATTGTAGATAGGGAAATAAATTTTGGAAATCTTCATTGCGTTTTATACAATAGGTATACTGTGGAAAAATTTAAGAAATTTAAATCTATTTTTGCAAAATCCATTCCAAGTTATTTGAAAACTAAGCATAACTAGTTATATCTGCCCAATACGTAATTTTTATTTAAGATTTAACCTTCAAGCGGTCGCGCGGTCGAAAAGATATATGGAATATATTAGGGAAATAAAACACTAATTAACTAAGAATCGCTTATTTTTTTTGTATTTAGATATATTATCATTGTGTTTAGACTCAAATTGTCGAAAAAAAACTAAATTTAAATTAAAAAAAAAAAACAAACAATCAACGAACGAAAACATATTTACCGCGGTCGATTCGACACCGCGTGACCGCTTGAAGGTTAACACGTTAACTACTTACCCATACGATATTTTCGTTTTATCCTCAACAAACTTTACAAAATGCACTTTAGCAAGCAAAAGTCAGAATTCCGTATAAAAATACAACTATAATTGCAAAACTTCTTTGGCCAAAATTCTTTGCTCCGATCTCATCCCTGGTAACACACTTAAGACTATAGAAAAATAGTTGAAAAAAGAAAAAAATAAAACAAAACAATAAAAATTATTCAAAACTTTCAAATAAAACCGTATCTTTTTCTTCTTCTTCTTCATCTTCCTTCTACAATATTATTGAACTTTTCAATTGCGCTCAAGCAAAGCGCTCCGACTTGCCCGTATAGAAGCGGACCACTTAATTTGAACTTTGAAGTGTCGAAAGTTTTTGCAAAGAATTTTATCAATTAGTTGTGTTGTGTTACTCAATTAAAGTTCAGCTCATTCATGGAATCTTCAATATAAATGAGTTGCAATTAAAAATAAATATACGTATATATGTAAATGGTCATATATGTATCTACAAACCATTTATATATATGTAAATGGCTCGTACTAAGTTCGAAAAAAGAAGATTTTTTGAAGTATTTTGGATACAATTTTTAACCAGTTTTTGGTATGAATTGTGTAAGTGATTATGTATACGTATGTATGTGCTACATGTACGCGGCCGCGGTACAGCCATTCGGAAAGCTCGGGTTTAACTCCTGGTGTTGTACTAACATCCAAAAAGTTATAGAAAATTTATTTAAATCAAAACGCAAAACCACAAATTGGAGAAAGACCTGGGCCGAAAATCACTTCATCGGTTACAAAGCGCCAAATATATTTGTATGTATGTGCTTATATATGGTATGTACGTATGAGCATGCTTTATTAAAATTCTAACCATAAGAGCCCAGGAAATTATTAGTTAGTCACCAGATGTTGTCATTGCATTCAACTCAAGAGCTAGGTTAGCAAGAAATAACAGATGGCGCTGCGATCATCATGTTTACTAGCTCACGAGCAGTCGTATAGTATCCTAAAACTCAAAAAAAAAAAAACTTAGTGCTAATCACTAGTATCTGAAATGAGTCCACATTCCATTCAACCTGTCAGATCTATTTCCAATGGGTTCGTCTTAGTGAGCTCAGGTCAGAAACATCTTGCGATCACGAACATGAGTATGGCTAGCTTTCGCTGTGCTAAAGGAAGATCACCAAGCTCACCAGCTTTGGAGTAACCAGCTATTCCGTTGTAACTCGACAACTAAATCAATATCGTCATCGCAGAATAGAGACGAAAATATCCTTAATACAAATGACCATACGGAGTATAATATATCCAGCTGCAGTTATTACTACGTTTTCAGGTGGGAAAACTTTGAACTAATCAGGAAGTCTAAGGTAAGCGAGTGCTCGATAGCAGACATAACAGCCAGAGGATCAATAAGGTCCCTTGGGCTCAGGAAATTTGACTCTAGGATATTTTTCCATCCTGGCGTAATGAGGAGTAATAAAGGATTCAAAGATAAATAATATAATAGGCACTACATCAAACTATCTTGCTACTCTGCGGTCGTTTATGGTAAACCTCAAATATTAGCAGTAGACTGAACCTTCACAAAGTATACCTCCTTATAGACTTTGTTATGCTCAAAATTACTACAGCTTGGTTACTTTGTAAAATACCGAGCTCTAGCTGTAGCAAGAGGCAAAGAATTCATGCACCCCAAAAATCATGAAACAAAGGAGAAACTGCTCTCTTCTTCTATAAAAGTAAATTTTCTCTAAAAATAAATGGTACTCTTTGCTTTAAGAAACAATTTTGTGGACGCAAATCAGGATGTATTGAATAACTTCGCCTTAATGCATATTGTAACCAGACGTTCATCTACTGAATGACAGAAGTAGGCGAAAGAGTCTCTCTTCCATTACTCATCATGGCCGCTGTAGTATTTAGTATATATCACAGGAACACATTCACAGCGCGCAAACTTACCACGTGAGTAGGTAGGAGTCACCTGCCCGCAGCCACGCCTCTGGAGAAGGGACACTGCGAAAGGACTCTAACGAATCATCCATCTGATTATGTCGAAGCAAATTTTTTCTCATATCTTATAATGATAGACATTTCTTCCCTTTTTCCCTGATTCGCTTATACCATTCAATCTTCTAGCTTAATACTATCTCTACATTAGACGTGAACTTCAGAACTCACTTAAGTAGTTACTCTCAGCTTCACCAATATCTCACGTTTTGTAGGCTTCGACCTGCACTTGTACTCCCACTCTCATCAACTATCTGCACATACAAAAGGCAAGGGTTAAGTGAATATGTCTTGCCAGAGCAGAAATGTTTTCATAAACAGCACAAACTTCAAGATATAATTTTGTATTCCTTTTCTGAGCATTATTGCTTATAGTTGTTGTTTTTTTTCACAAAACTTTTGTTTCAAGAAGCCAGAATGCGCAAATACTCGTACTAACAGAGTTGCTTATGTACATATGTGCATCTGTATAGTATATGTATGTATGAGTGTGTATAATAAACCTCACACACTGTTGCTGTCTCTTTCAACACTTTCGTAGCAATAAATAAAGCGTAGCAAATACTAAATCCCACAAGCTTGAAAAAGTGGCAAAAATGCTATATAGATTTACGTATGTACTATATGCATTTATATGTATGTTTATAGACATACATACGAGTATGTATATGCTGGAAAATGTAGCAGAAAAGTCAGTGAGGAAGAAAGCAAATAAAAATTGCGCTCGTAGACAAACTGACGTTGATTGGAAAATTTATTCATGCCCATGCCAAAGGACCAACTTGTCGCACATACCTATGTTTGTGTATACAAACACATACACATACTCGTACATAGTACCGGACGAAAGTGAAAGACCATGAGCAAGCAAATGAAATACGCATGAAAAAAATAAAGAAATAAAGTAAAGTAAAACAGAGAATTTACGTGCAATAACTTTTCGGGCCCAAACTAAACCAACTGCGTTCGAGCTGTTTTTTGTTTCGTTTTTAGGCAGGATTGAAAAATTTACTCACATAGTTACTTAGGGAAAAGTTGTGCAAGAAATCAAGTTTTGAAAGGAAAAAATAATAAATATGTACATAAGAAGAGCCAGCTTTTTGGCTATGAACTAAATAGGCTTATGTATGTATGTATGTATGTAGTATATACATATATACGCTTTCGATTTAAGGCATCAAATTTAACTCAAAGCAGATAAATAAGAAAAGAAATATAGTAAAAGTTACGCCAGCAACCCTTTCGCCAAACTCACCACACCAACGCACACTCTTCAAAACTCACTCACTACTACATATACCATACACAACCTTTGCATTCATTATCCGTTCTCTGCTGACTGATTTGCCATGACGCAACTTGACTTGAGCTGACTTGATGTAACTATACTTGTACACTTCCTCTCTTTACGCTCGTCTTGTTGCTACAGTTATATTTGTTGTTTATTCTATAATGTTGTTGTTATTGTTTTCTATTTGTATTACATGCAAAATAGTTAGTTAACTCAAACTGTTTGTCATCGCCGCCTCCCCCTCCTCCTCGCTCAGCCCCTGTTGCATCATAAGTTTACAAATTTACAAATACAACAGTGCGAGTTTAGTTTTCTTCATCAAGAAATTGGCAGTAAAGATGAGAGAAAAAATGGAGAAAATCAAGAAACAAGCAAGAAGAAAATATTTACAAGTGCTCTATGAAATCCATGAAATCTCAAATGGTTTCTTGCTTCATCACTTTTCTGCGCCCTTTTCCCCCAGCCTCCTCGCCAAATATTTATGCTGGCGTAAATTTCACTTCTACAAAAATAGAGAAAAGGAACTCTTTACACAGCTGCACGTGATTTTTAGGCCTGTGTGTGTTGGTGTGTTGGTGCTTTGGTCAAACTGTGCAATTTAGCTGGAAAATATTTATTCGACTTTAACTTTTAGTTTCGTTTGCCGATGTTTGGTGAGTGAAATGCTTTAAAATTTATTACTCTTTCCGACATTCGTTATTCTTCTTTATTTCTAGCTCTTTTCGTTTAGTAATATCATTGTAAAAAAAAATAATAATTAAATAGTTGTTCGTATTGTTAAATACAATACCTCCTAAATGTATGCATCGTATTGATATAGCTATTCGCTGTTGAATGAAAAATATAGCCTACATTTTGGATCTAAAACTGCTCTATATTTTTTCAATGACTTTATTGGAAATCGGAAATTTTAAGAGAAACAAATTCTGAAATTAATTACAAGCTTTGATAAATTGTTTATTTTACAATGGAAAAGACTCATCCATCAAACCAATACTATAAAAATTTGTTCCAAAATAAGAAACTTGAACTCATTGAGGATAAAGATATAATTCAATGAGAACCACTTTAGTGATCTGAGAGAAGCAAGTTGTGATAGAGAATAACTCAAGTTTGTTTCGTTAAATTCGAAGGCTTCTTTAATCGAGTTCTACTGTGCGGAGAGCCGTGGGCTCGAATTTCACTTAGACCCACATTCAACTTTATATACAAAGAAAAATTTTTTAAGTGGATATCACCTACGGCAGTGTTGAAAGTCTGTCCTAGAATTTTTTGGACCTGAAATAAAATCTTTTAGCAAGAATCAGATGATCGGAGGCGGCTTACATAGTGATAATATATTAGATTAAGTACAAAGTTCGTTCGGTTTATTCATTGATTTTTCAAAATATGATAACTTTGTGTACATTTGTCCGATTTAAGTCAAATATATGCCAACTTCATTATACCCCTCTCGTAGAAGGCTGCGTCCCTATTGGCAAAAAACTCGGAGAGCCAATTTTCATATTCCTCTCTTGAGGCCATTAAGGTCGTTCGCCATGGACAGGAAAAGATGGTAATAACTTTGTGCCAGATTCGGACTATAAGGTGGGTGCATTAGGACCTCCCATCCGAGCTCCTGGAGTTTCTGGCGCATCACCAAAGACGTGTTGTTGTTGTTGTTGTAGCCGCAAAAATATTCCTCAAAGTAATTTTTGGGGAATGTTGCGGGAATGATAGTCCTTGGCCGGATAAAAAATCCGGGTCGTTCCGGTATAAAGACCCGACTGTCGCGGGAACTGTTGAATTTTAGTCGCCTCTTACGACAGGCATGCCTTACCGCGGGTAAATTCTTAAACCCCTAACCCGCAGGGGCACCCAAAGACGTGTGTGGCCTGGCGTTGTCCAGATGGAACACAATTCGGCCTCTGTTGATCAAAGATGGCCTCTTCTGGATGAGAGCTGCCTTCAAGCGGTCCAGTTGTTGGCAGTAGAGGGCCGAATTGAGCGTTTGGCCATAGGGGAGTAGCTCGTAGTAGATGATTCTTTGCCAATCCCACCAAACACACAGCAAAACCTTCCTGGCTGCAAATTCTGGCTTGGCCACCGTTTCCACCGGCTAACCGCGTTTCGACCACGACCGATTTCGCTTGACGATGTCGTAAGTGATCCACTTTTCATCGCCAGTCACCAAACGCTTCAAAAATGGGTCGCTTTGATTGCTTTTTCGCCTTGAACGAAGAAAAATTGTAAAATTTAGCGAATTTTCTCTTTGCTGGTGTCCATCTTTGACGAGCGCTCACAACGTACTGGGTCAATCAATAGAAAAACTGTCAAAAACCTACATACTTTTAGCGCGAATAAACAAGTTTTCAGCGCCGACATGATGCGACACGTAACACTGGTACTATGGACAATAACGCCATCTGTTAGATAAAAACCGAACGACATTTTTACTTTACCTGATATATATATATATATGTACATATATTATATATAATTAGAGCTTTGTAACCGCTGAAGCGATTATCAGCCGTGCTCCTCCTCCAATTTGTGGGTTTGCATCTTGATTTAAATTAATTTTCGATAATTTTTGGATGTTGGTCGTACCAGGATTTGAACCCTGGCCTTCCGAATGGCAATACAAAATACTAAACACTCGACTATAGCGGCCGCCACAGTTTATGATAAAATTGTAATAATGTTGATAAACTCGTTTAAAGGTAATCCGTGTGTCCACTGCTAGTAATACTTATGTACAAGCATATGTAGACACTCTTAGTTTTTTTCTATGTCCTGTGGTAAATTCTTTGCTACACTCTTTCTTGTGGTGAAATGATAATGACAACTTTTTAATTGCAATTTTTTTAGCGTGTTCAGACAAACATATATATATACAACTGTAGCAACATTTTTTCCTAACTCTTCACTCTCTAACACATAACATACTCGTACATGCAACATACCCCGCGGAATATATTGATTTTTTTTTTTTTTTTTGTGTTGACACTTGTTTGTTTTGTTTTCATACTGTGGCAAGTATTGTATGCAAACTCGTTTTTTTGCTGCTTTTGCTGCTGCCACTGCTGTTTGTTGTTATTCTTATTTATCTTACCGTTATTGCAGTGACCACCATTGATGTCGTTCATGTCACTTTAACTGATATGAAGGTGTCCTTTTTGCGGTATTTGTCATGTGGTTTTTAACGTGTATTTTGTGTTTTACTCACGAAGTATATGTGTATACCTATGTGACTGTATGTGTGTGTCTCATACAGGACGACTGGCCGCGCTGAGCATGTGTTGATATTAGTGCGGCGCCATTAACTCAAACACAAATCATTCAAATTGAGGCGACCATCAGCGGTCGTGGTCGTTTTCTCTGTTGCTCTTGTTGTTGTTGTTGTTGGTTAGTTGAAATGAGTTTAAATCGGTTAGAACACGTTTAGCCATTTAGTTTTGTTTGTTTACGGAGTTTGTTTAATGTTTGCTGGTAACTATTTCACGCAACTAATGAGGCAAATATTTTAACTTTTAAATTATGCAAACTTGTTTACCGTTGCCGTTGAAGGGGCATAAGGAGAGATGCTTAATTCGGATGTAAGCTTTTTTAGTGGGAAATTATATACAATTTATTTGCTGATTCTGTTTTTGGCAAAAAGTACATTTTTTTTTAATAAAGAATGGATCATGGTGCACTTAGTCGTCCAACTGCTCAACAATTGGTAAAATTGAACAAAAAGCAGGAGGCTTTCCGACAAAATTTCTTTCAAAGGCGAGCCGCACTTATCAATCGAGGTATACATATTTAAATAAGCAAAATTACAAAATTTGGAGATCCACGAATTCTGAATTGAAGAACACGACTTGGACATCCACATGCCACACAACACCAATATGGCTTCATTGCGAGAGAAAATTCCCTGCCGCGTAATCCCTCGTCTACCGAAATCGTGCGATTCAGCATCGTTGCTATGAGAAGCTACATTTTGGAAAATTTTTGAGCATAACTTTAGGCGCAAGCACTAAGAATAACACTTTAAGGCCTTTTAACCTAATAGGTTTGCTTCTAACTAATACCCTTACACTTATGCGTACTCTATTCTGTTTAAGATCTTTTTTCTTCACTCTTCCCCCTCTAATTTTTTCTCACACATAAGATTGACTATTTCCTGTTCGGTTATTCACTTTTTAATTGTCGTTTTAATGCAACATACGCGCTGACACATTTGTGCGTTGTCTGCTAACCTCAGCAGTTTGAAGGCAACAGCCGTTGCAACATCCCCATCATAACCCAACGCACCCCGCAACCTGGCAACCTTTGATTGGGTTGAGCGTAAATTTCACACATTTGACAGTGAAATCAGATTCGTTTAGTGCAATAAACAGTTGATGTGGGCCTCATCACATTATATGGGAAAATTATATATGTATGTACTCGTACATATATGCATAGAGTGAAGCTCTAGAAGATTGAGCATCGATGCGTGGATCCGTTGTGACAGATGTGACACATTATGAGTTTATACGAGTATACGTTACTACGAATAAAAATACAAAATATAATAAATTTAATATTTATATATACATATATACATATATTTAAAATGAGAGAAGACTCACCAAAGCTTTATGACAATATGCTCAGAATAACGAAGATATAAAAATACAGTTGCGTTCCAAGTACAGTAAGCGATAATCCAATATTTTGCATTAACCATAGTTAGAATTATTCGATTTTTATCAAAATCATGCTGCCTGTAAGTTTTAGCAAAGAGAGGCATAACCTGTCTCTCAAAGAAAATCTTGTATCTATTGGCGAAAAATTGGAATAATCGATTTTCACACGCGTCTCTTGAGTCCAATTCTTCACCAGCTAAGTCATTCGCCTCTGCCAGGTACAAATAGCAATCACTTGGTGCGAGGTTCGGGCTAAAAGTTGAAGGCATCAAAACCTCCCAACAAAGCCCTCCTAACTTCCGGCCAGTAACTATCGATGTGTATAATCGGACGTTGTCCTAATTAAACACAATTTCCCTCCTATTGGTCCAAACTGGACGCTTCTGTTCGATTGTATCCTCGATGGCGAGCTGAAATCGTGGTTCGTAGGTGAGCAGCTCATAGTGGATGACTACTTGCCAATCCCAGCAAGCACAAACAAAACTTTAGTTGCTCTAAATCCTGGCTGGAATACCGTTTGTGTCTGCTCACTGCCTTTCAATCACGACCGTTTTTGCTGGATGTTGCTTTAAAAATGGTAAATTTTGTTAAGATTCAGCAGATGAAAATTCCGTCCATGAGGTTATCGCTCGTCTCATGTGGCAACCATACATCAGGCTTCTTTGGGTATCCAGCCTTTTGCAAGTGATTCCAAACGGTTTTTGGTGCAATGCTTAGCTCTTGGGCAATCGAAACAGTGCTCGGCGATTTCCATTATTTTAGCGACATTTTCGTCAATTGGCCTGCTACACCGTGTAGTTTACCCGAAATAAAACAAGCACACGCTTCTACTTCTCACATTGAACTGAACTCTTTATTTTATAAATCTCCTTAGGAGCATATATGGTGCACATATATTTTTACACATACCTACAAGTACAACAATCATGGTACATGCAACATATATGTATATGTATAACGAGTCATGAGCATCTCAAATCTAACGGCATCATATTTACATAAACAAGCCTATACATGCCTACACATACATACAAATACAACAATAAATGGTACATACATCACTACAGTCTGACCTACTACAACCGTGAGATATCTTTTAAATCAAAATTACAATAACTAAATCGACGAAGGCAAAATTGTGCATGATTGACTCTTACAGCACCAGGACCATAAACATTATTTATATTATTGTGCGACTTTCGTTTCCACCTTTATCGAAGAAAAATTGTAGAATATTTGCTGCTGGGCAGCTTTCACAAGCCCCCAATCACAACAGAGCGATGAAATTAACACATCTTCCATTATCTTTTTTAATACAAAATATCATCTTTCCAACGCCAGTCCAATCGCACCCAGAGAACGCGAGATACAGATCACTAAAGCCTTCTATTGCCTTAACAATGGGTTACTTTTTACTAGACATACTAGATACTTTATATAAATTGTGTTATACAGTCTCCAAAACTTAACTATTGTTTTATGTATATGTACATGTACATCTATATATAACTAATATGAGGCACAGTCAGCCTTCAAATATCCTAACCACAACTCTAAACCCAGCTCTCGGCGCTTTCATTTTCACTCCGTGGCTACTTTCGATGGTAAAACGTCATTTTGGACCTGCCTCCTGTCACACAGTGGTAGACACCTGCCTACGTTCCTCTTATCCGGAACTCATATGCAAATGTCTGCAAAAAAATCATGTTTGTTTGTTTGTTGCGTTGCTCTCGTTTCTTGCGTTAAGACCATGAACGCCCAGAGAATTATCAACATTGCAAATGTCAAAGTCCAAGGGGCGATGAGAATGAGAGAATGACGCTGTGTGTGTGACAGGCAGTAGTCAAATGAAAGCACAAAAAAACACAAATGATTGTTAAGCAGAAAGGACAAGTACAAAACCAATATCCTTCTCTTTTTCGTTGTTGTTAGTATAAATGTATCCTTTCACAGGCAAAGGTAGAGCAAAAACAATAACAAAAACTAGAGAAACTTAGTGGCACCACCGCATAAAGTTGTATGTATGTAGAGCAGTGTAGTGACTAAAAGCGACAGTTACAACAGTCTTTATGGCACAGCAGCCAAACCCAAACAGATATTGGAGTGTTATATGGTACAGGCTACAACTCTACAACTGCTGCTGTGCTCCCAAAAGGCACCTCGACAGTCATTTGCATAAAATTTCGTTAGACTCGTGCGTCACCAAATCGAACCCTTTTAACAATGTGTGTGGATTTAATCATACAGATGTACGTACGTATATGGTACTCGTAAGTGAGCGATAGCTCACATCACTCGTTTGTATGTATGTACCATATGTTGCAAACATGTGCATATGTAATTGTTTCGGCTTTCATTTCAACTCTTTTTCAATACCCGGCACTTCGTGTTGGTATTTGTGTTTTCTTTTGCTCCTCAGCAGCCATTTTACACCACTTTCCAAAAGTCGTTTTGCATATATACATACATACGTGTATATGTACATACACATATGTGACACGGCGATTGTTTGCCTTGAATAAAGTGTTATTTTGTCCCCACAAAAACTATTTTTGGTTACAGTTCACTGTTTTGCCTAACTCAACACACACATGAGCAAATACTTCGAACAACCGTACGTTAAGCGTCCTCGTGGCTGGGAAAGTATCACCTGAGCAAAAGCAGAATTTCGGTTTTTTCCGCTTGTGACATTTGCCCCTCTCTACTCACCTTCGAGTTTACGGCCTGCCACATATATACTCGTATCGATGTAACTGTCACTCTTACTATTCGCTACACACCCATGTACATATGTAGGTTTCTACATACATACAAAACTGGGATGTGCTAATGACACTTTCAGGCGATGTTGTGTCTACTATAAAATTCTTGCCTGATTGTAATTGTATGCCTGCCACTTGGCACTTTACCTGTTTCCGGTCGCAATTCGTTTGGATCCTGAAGAAATGGGAGTTGGGAGTTATGGGATGTGTTGAATTAAAATAGAAAAACTTTTATTTATTTTGTCTCATTTCAATACCTTTCAACTTTTATTATACAGTTAGTAGGCAGTGGCATGAAAAATGAAAAATTAATATTTGTATGTACATACATATATACAGCAGAAATTCTTTAAATAACTACTGCCAGTTTGACAGAAATTTGTTTCTATAAGTGGCAACCCTACTTTAAAAAATTCGCTTTCAAAAATCAATTAAAGCCGTTCAGTTTGATCATCTCATTGTAAAAATCTTTTATTTTACTTATTGGTTAGGTATGTATGTAGACATTCAAGTGCATAGTATAATATACCAGAGTTTTTTACATGAGTTTCCTAAGCCGGTGGTAAACAGCCATATATTTTTCTCAACCGAAAACGTATTTTACACTCATATTATCTCAGTTCTTAAATTGTATATGATATTATATACCCAATTTTCAAACAGGTAACGTTTTTGTGTATCAGAAAAGGATTGAAATAATTCTCATATTTTAGGTATTTTATTGAATTTAAATTCAAACTGGTGGCAGCCTACATATACTCTTATATTGTGCTTTAAAACGGCATTAAAAACTTCAAAAAATTTCATTCTTCTTTTTAATGAAATTTTCTTCCTCGAGTCGTGATTTAAAAACTTACTGAGACTCAAAATACTGATACCAATTTGCATGCTTTATATCGAACAATAGTCAGTACAACTTAAATAGAATGCAGGTCAAACCATAGCAACAATGGTAGGGGTTTTTTCAAAACATATTCACATACATATACACATAGTACACTGAGTTTATTTAAAAAATTCTATTTTTTCCAAAGAATTCATTTTTTTTTTCAAATCATCAACGCCGCAAAAACAAAGAGCCGCGTGTCAACTAAAGCCAACAAAATTTAGTTTTCCACAGCATGCCAGTGTGAAAAGTGTGTGTCTAACGGTTAGGCTGTGCCTGCTGTTATGCCTCAGCTGCAGCTGCAATACTGGAAATGTCAGTTCGAAGCCATAACACGCGCCTCCACCGCCTCCACCGCCTGCGTTGCCTAGTTTTGCTGTTAGTCACCACACAATTATATAAATACAAAATACCTATACACACATAAAAAAAAGTTGGGAAAATAAAAGCACGCGCTTTTGAAAAATTCTAAAATTTTTATTTCAACTGAGCTATTGGGTTTCGCCAGAACAAAAACTGTAAAGAAACATACATACGAATGCATGCGAAATTGGACATGGCTTAACTTAGCTGATTTTCTAATTTTAGAAATATTGAACCATATTAGGAATTTGGAATTATTTATTTGTCAATCGAATTTAAGGAAGCTAATTTTAACTCCTTCTATCATCTTTCATTCAAGCACACTTGGTATACTATTTATTTGTAAAATATCAGCAAAAAAAAAATTCTTATGCAACATGTTTTGACGACACCGACAATTGACGCGGCACAATAACTGTTGTTTTATTTTTTTTTTTTTTGGCTTTTACTGGCATTTAATATGGGAGACAGTTAAGCACCACAAAACAGTTCAACGAGACGATGTTAAGATCGAGTCCACTGCCTTTGATTCGTACAAACAAACATTTGTTCAAGCACAGAATTTACATGATCATTTGGTCACTTTCGCAAGCGTATTTGCATAACGGGAATTTGAACAAGCTCTGCCCATCCGAAAACGAGATATTAGAGGCTTTTAATTAACTTGTTTCATTTATTTTGTTATATTTAAATTTTTTCCTATTTTTTACTTATTTTTATTTTATTTTATTTTATTTTATTTTATTTTATTTTATTTTATTTTATTTTATTTTATTTTATTTTATTTTATTTTATTTTATTTTATTTTATTTTATTTTATTTTATTTTATTTTATTTTATTTTATTTTATTTTATTTTATTTTATTTTATATTGTTTTATTTTATTTTATTTTACTTTATTTTATTTTATTTTATTTTATTTTATTTTATTTTATTTTATTTTATTTTATTTTATTTTATTTTATTTTATTTTATTTTATTTTATTTTATTTTATTTTATTTTATTTTATTTTATTTTATTTTATTTTATTTTATTTTATTTTATTTTATTTTATTTTATTTTATTTTATTTTATTTTCTATTACTTTATTTTATTTTATTTTCTATTACTTTATTTTATTTTATTTTATTTTATTTTATTTTATTTTATTTTATTTTATTTTATTTTATTTTATTTTATTTTATTTTATTTTATTTTATTTTATTTTATTTTATTTTATTTTATTTTATTTTATTTTATTTTATTTTATTTTATTTTATTTTATTTTATTTTATTTTATTTTATTTTATTTTATTTTGTTTTATTTTATTTTATTTTACTTTATTTTATTTTATTTTATTTTATTTTATTTTATTTTATTTTATTTTATTTTATTTTATTTTATTTTATTTTATTTTATTTTATTTTATTTTATTTTATTTTATTTTATTTTATTTTATTTTATTTTATTTTATTTTATTTTATTTTATTTTATTTTATTTTATTTTATTTTATTTTATTTTATTTTCTATTACTTTATTTTATTTTATTTTGTTTTATTTTATTTTATTTTACTTTATTTTATTTTATTTTATTTTTGTTCTTTATTTTATTTTATTTTACTTTATTTTGTTTTATATTATTTTAATTGTTTTTATTTTTTTTCATTTTAATTTTTTTAATTTAATTTTATTTTATTTTATTTTATTTTATTTTATTTTATTTTATTTTATTTTATTTTTAATTTATTTAATTTAATTTATTTTTATTTTATTTAATTTATTTAATTTTATTTTAATTTTTTTTTTCATTTTAATTTATTTAGTTTAATTTTATTTTGTTTTTATTTTATATGATTTTTAATTAAATTTATTCTATGCTATTTTTAAGATTGTTTATATTATTTCTGAGCAGTTTCGTTTTCCATGGGACAGGTCTTATGCATTTTTGAGCTTACCCTGCTGGCATATTGACCAGCTAAGCGCAGCTACGCTGGGGCAGGCTGTGCGTTCGAGCGTTCATTGTGTTTGTTGGCAATTTTATTTACAAATATATGTACCAGAACTGCTATGTACATATGTAGATATATGTAAATGCAAATAAATGCACGTAAAGCACATGCTCTTACAAATTTGTACGTACCGTATTTGTCACTATGTGTGTACGCTTCTCGCCACTTCCTCACTCTGAATGCGTTTTTGTTTGTGTTTAGGGATGCAAAATGCAAAAATCCTCGAACAGCACATCAAAGTGCAGCGCACACAAACCGCTTCATGCCATTTTACCACCAAGTGCTCTAACAGCCGGCACCCAGCGCCACCAGATCACACTGCATTTGCCGGAATCATTCCTTTACAACAGTTAAACGCATATTTTTGCTGGACACTCAGTGGAGCTTGTATTTTCTGTTCCTGAGTTCCTCTACGCTTTGCGTGCGTTGATTTTTTGCGCTCTGTTTCGCTGTTCTGTATACTCAGCGTGGGCATGTGTTTCATATATATGTAAAATTTGTAAAAGTTTTTTGTAAGTCTTTTCAGCTAATGTAAATATTTGCTTCCCAGCCGAGTTCTCATGTGTGATGCGAGTCGAACCCCTGGGCCATACTATTGCTCTCAGCTCTGGTTATTACTGTCCAGTATTTTTCACTTTTCACTTACAAATATATTTTCATATGTATGTATGTATGTATGTGTGTGCGTAAATTTTCTTTTACTCATGCATTTGTATTTTTGCGTGCTTTACATGGTTATGCAAATGAGTCTCTTTTGCATATTTACTTATGTACATATGTATAGGTATATGAATGTACATATGTTTGTATGTCATACGTGTGCGTATGTTTTACATTCGTTTTTGCATGATTGGATTCAAGTGATGCTTTTGTATGCGTATGCAATTACACGCAGTTCAACATTTGCCCACTTCATTTGGTTACTTTTGAATATTTTAATCAAAACGGCAAAGCTTTCCAAACTAATTAAGTGTGTGTGCATGTTTTCCCACAGATGTGCATTATGTAGTTATGTCTTTTCCATATCTTACTAAAATTCGCAAATTTTTGTTTTACGAAATTTTCACCTGTTGAGAGAGCAAACAGAATTTTTGTTGTTTGGAGAGATAAATGAAAGCCGAAAGACGAGTAGGATCCCCCATTTAGGGAAGCAGGTTCATTATCTTACCGCCACCGAGTCAACTTATGTGTTTGAAGCCCAACGTGGCTTTCTTCAAAGTGCGGTGCATTCGTAGAGAAAATGTCCAAATATTTCAAACTCATCTCTATAATACTTACAGATATCCAGTCACAGTGCCACTGCATGTCTGATCACATGAAGATCTGAAATTACTGACCTCTTAGGTCGTTTGAGTGAATAACACACTCGGATACTTCTTTTGTCATTTTTATTCTTTTATTTAGAAACTTTCTGATGTGCCTTTTAGCCTGGAGGTGTGACTGGACCTTACTTCTTGGAAAAAGACAACGGAAGGACTTTCATTGTGAATTCTTAGCGTAATAGTCGTATGATAACCCACCTTTTTTGGGGTGTAAATGAAGAACACAACTTGAACAATATATTTTGTCCACAAAATGGTGTTACATGCCACACAATACGAGCCAATATGACTTTATTGCGAGAGAAATTTTTCGGCATCAACTTGGCGGTATCAACTGGTTATCGAGATTCGCTTAAGAGAGTTCTGGTCTGACCGAAATACCACTGCGCAAAACCTCTACGAACTTGGTAGAGGATCCTCCACAGATATGGAGCTGTACTTGAACCATTTTTTCCAGAGCGACTTAATTGATTTGGTATAAAACTTGAAGCAACATTTTTGTTGTGTTGGATCACATCTCATCTTCTTCAGTTTTCGATATTGTAGGAAGCATTTAAGATTACGTGCTATATAACTTCATAGATTCTTCAAATAAAAATATTTAAAACAGTTGGTTCCTTGCAAATTAAAATATCAAAAACTCTCTGAGATAGTAAAAAGCGTGCCAAGGTTTGGCCTACGATGGAGATTAATATTGGTGAAAAGAACGTTCTGCATGGATCTTTGGTGTTTCCTCATAAATTTCCTCTACCATCTCTTTAGGTAAAGCGGAGTGATATCAAAATTTCCTAATCTCTCAGAGAGACAACATTTCGTTGAACCAGATATTAGGTGGCTTATGGAAACTACAGTTTTAAGTAGACACCGAGCCGCTGCTGGGGCTTTATGAGAAGCAGTAATTTTATAATCAGAGAGGTATTCAAAAGTACTGGTAGCAAACGATGAAAAGCGAAACGTTGCGAAAGGATTTCTCTCGGATCCTGGAAAAAACCTTCTCCACTTATAAGGTAATGGATTGAAACCTTCAAAACAAGAATTTAAAATTTAGCAAAAATATAGTTTCGATTTAAAAAAATAAAACGCATTTTTAACGGCCACTGACATAGCCGGCACTCAACTTTTTTTGATGTCGTTTGGTTTTAACCAAAGAAAACGCGCTGAGTGTCCTTAAAGGTTTATTATGCACCCTCGATGAATCATGCCGAAGTCAAAAGCGAATAAATAAACAAGAAAAGAGGATGCAAAAGCAAATGCACTGATGCACTCTCTTTCATCTACAACAAATACATACACCCATACTAGTACTTACACATGTACAAAGGTATATACATACATCCATACTCGTATGCCGGTACACGCTATTGTGACGCTTGACCAACACATTTTTCTTCGTGTTGTTGCTCTGTTTGTTGTTGTAAACACAATGGATTTATGCGCTTTGAAGCGGTCAGTATGCTGGAATATTCATTTGCTCGCTCATTCGTTCCTTAGCTGTGCCGCCGCCCGCCTCAATTTCCCTCTCCCCTTGACTTCTGCCGCTTTTTGTTATTGTTGTTGTCATCAGTGCATTTTTTTTTCTTCTTCTTCTTGCCTTTGCGTGCTTTATGCAAATGGTAACGGCAAATTGCATGCGGCAACCCTCCACCTCGGTCCAAGTCAACAAGCTGTAAACACATTGTGTAGAGTGGGAAAGGTGTGAAGTGGGCTGTGGGGTCTGTGTGTATGTGTGTCTGTGTGTCGCAGGCGAATGCATATTGTCGTTAGGTTTAATTGCAAAAAGGATTAAGGCACGCGTAAAACGTGCACTGAGCAAATAGCAAATACTTCACAGTCCATGGACATTTGCCGGCGCCCGGTCTCCATACCGGTCAGCAGTGTAATGCGTGTGCATGTGTGCGTGTGTGTGGGTATGTGTGTGGTTGTGTGTTGCACGCTTGAAATGCATTGCGTTGTATATGCGTGTTGCAAGCATTTGTAAATGGCCTGATGGTTTTGTATTCGCATTTGCATTTGCATTTGCATTTGCATTTGTCTACGAAGCATTCTGCTTTCCGTTTCGATGCACTGCATGTTGCATGTTGCATTAGTGGCGTTGCGTGGCGTGGCGTGGCGCGGCGTGGCAACGGCTAACCAAATGCGGCGAAGATTTACGAGTTGTAAATAATCTAATTTCGAATTGTATGCCCAGCAAGGATTGTGAATTTCCAACGCTTGCCTCCCTTTAACCGTCGGTCGATTCGTGGCACTGCAGCAGCAACAGCAATAACAGCAACAAATGGCGAACAGCAAACAGCAAACGGCAACGGTCTTACTATTGTTTGATATTTATTAGCCCACAAGCCTATTTCGTTTCAGTTATAGTCATTACTAGAGGCTTTACTGAACTTTTGCTGTAATTGTTGTTGTAATTGACTATGTATTTGTAGAATTCTACTATTTGTTGCCTTTACTGTTATGCCTGAAATGGTGGCAGCAATGAAGTTTTCCGCTGGTCACTCCGGGAAAAATACAAAACATATTTACATGGACATTAAATGGATTTAAATTTGATGGAAAAAATTTTATTTTTATTTTAATCAATATAACAATTTTAAGCAAAAAGTTATCATCTTTCAAAACATCGAAATTTTTTTCCTGTTAATTGGGCGGGGCGCGACAAGCCGTAAATCCGGCCGCTCGAGCACTTTAATCGACTTTTTCTTGAAATCACGTTTTTTCAACTGGGTGACACTCTTCTTGAAATTATCAACGTTAACTAAACGGCTTTTTATTCCTACAATGTCTCTCTATTGTCGGTACTGCAACCAAAAATATTCACTTTATTTTAAAAAATTTATAAATAATTAAAATTGAAAAAGGGTAAAAAAAAATTATTTAATTATTATTAAATCTATGATTTTTTCCCCACAAACCTTTCTTTCTCTTAAACAATTTTAAAAATCGGCGTCCAAATCTTTATCCTGATCTCCAAGTTTTAAATCAAAATATGCGAAATATATTGCTTCAATATACATACCTATATATATTCTAAAAAAAGGAGCTATCAGACATACTCGTATTCACCCACGCCCGTACAGTATAGAATCAAGATCTGTAAGATTTCATCACCTTAGTACGAATTTCCGATGAAAATATTCCAATTAGTGCATAAAACGACAGTCCTCCACAGAATGACCTAACAACCAAACACAACCAACATTGACACATGCCAATAACGCACAGTTAATTAATTAAATCTCGAGTTGCGTATTTGCCTTAGATGAGCAATGTCTCGCGAGTAGCGAGGCGGAGTCTCCCGCTGGTGGGAATGAGTAAGACATGCAAGAATCAATAAGCCTAGCAATTACAAATACAAATAACCAGCAACAATAACACCACGTATTGAGAAATACTATATCCTTGCAGTCGTGTCATTAGCAAATTGACATTTATGAGACATGAAATTATAACAATAACAAAAACACACATTTAAGCCTTCTAAACAAAAGCAAACCATAATTTGAGTCGTGACCCTGACAGCGGCAGACATAATAGGAAATATTAGCATTGTAGTAAGCTGAAAGGTCAATGGCAAATAAATGAAATGCAATTAAGGAAAAAGCATAGAATTAGTTCGATAGCGAGAGAAAGAATGTAATAAATAAAATCAATAAAATAGAAACTGCCTGTGAAACTGCTTAACAGCGAATTTTGTTACTTAAAATTTTTCATATTATTAGCTTTTATCATCTTTGATGATTTTATTTTTTTTTTCTATATTATTTCATCTTATTTTATTTATTTTATTTTGTTTTATTTTATTTTATTTTATGTTATTTTGTTTTATTTTATTTTATTTTATTTTATTTTATTTTATTTTATTTTATTTTATTTTATTTTATTTTATTTTATGTTATTTTGTTTTATTTTATTTTATTTTATTTTATTTTATTTTATTTTATTTTATTTTATTTTATTTTATTTTATTTTATTTTATTTTATTTTATTTTATGTTATTTTGTTTTATTTTATTTTATTTTATTTTATTTTATTTTATTTTATTTTATTTTATTTTATTTTATTTTATTTTATTTTATTTTATTTTATTTTATTTTATTTTATTTTATTTTATTTTATTTTATTTTATTTTATTTTATTTTATTTTATTTTATTTTATTTTATTTTATTTTATTTTATTTTATTTTATTTTATTTTATTTGATTTTATTTGATTTTATTTGATTTTATTTTATTTTATTTTATTTTATTTTATTTTATTTTATTTTATTTTATTTTATTTTATTTTATTTTATTTTATTTTATTTTATTTTATTTTATTTTACTTTATTTTATTTTATTTTATTTTATTTTAGTTTATTTTATTTTATTTTATTTTATTTTATTTTATTTTATTTTATTTTATTTTATTTTATTTTATTTTATTTTATTCTATTTAATTTTATTTAATTTTATTTTATTTTATTTTATTTTATTTTATTTTATTTTATTTTATTTTATTTTATTTTATTTTATTTTATTTTATTTTATTTTATTTTATTTTATTTTATTTTATTTTATTTTATTTTATTTTATTTTATTTTATTTTATTTTATTTTATTTTATTTTATTTTATTTTATTTTATTTTATTTTATTTTATTTTATTTTATTTTACTTTATTTTATTTTATTTTATTTTATATTATCAAGATTTAAATTTATTTATTGATAGTAACAATATTAAAGGTATGAATAAAAGCATTTACTTCTACAACTTCTCTGGCATTTTCACATCTATATAAAGGCACAAATTTTGCATGTAAAGCATTCCCAATCTTCTCAGGTAAATGGGATACCTGTAAAGCACATAGCCTTTAACTATATAAAACCAACTTCATGTTGGCTTACCGCCAAGGATATGTTTGTGTTAGCCTTCAGCGCGACATCCGGCCTGACAAGGTTTACCAAATATCGTCTGCGAATGCACTCAAGCTCAGTTAAGTTTCACAAGTGCACATGCTCGTACGTATACATACATATTATATAATATTTGAAAAGTTGAATCTCGTTCTTGGGAATGTGAACATATGGAAAATGTGAATATTTGCCTCTGGTTGTTATTTGCTGTTGGAAGTCTCAGTCTCTACACCTACCTAGCCGCAAGCGGGCAGGTTTCATCAAATAGAATTCTGTTTGGTTTAGTGGCGAATTTGAAGTATTTTGAGACACATTTGAGATTTTTCTTTTAACTATTTAGTTAGGAGCTGACAAAATAATATATACATATGGACAGGAGAGACTAAAAATTCCAGTATGCTTAATGTAAACTTATTTAATTGAAGCAGACTTATTTACCTAGTGATTAACTCGAAATGAGGTGAATAATTACCAAAAAAAAAAGCGGAAAATTATGTGCTCTCGCAGTATAATTTTAATCCACAGAAAAATTATTATTATAAAAACTTACATCGCTCTACGTTTAAAGTGTGCTCGGGTATCAAATATAAATTAAATTACTTTCTTTTGAAGATGTACTAGATTTTGAAAGCGAATTCGTCCGCATGGAACTCAAATAAAAAAAATAAGATTTTTATTTGGTTTTTATGTTATTTACTTTATTATTATTCTATTATATTTTATGAAAGAGAATTAAAAATTTTCCGCATATTCAAATTTCAAGCAAATCGAACAATAAAAAGGATTTATTCGGATAGATATAAATAAAATTTTTTCGAATAGGTTGGTTCCAAGTCCACTTCGGAGGAAGAAGTGTTTGCAATGTCAATTTAGCAAAGAGTTACTTACGTGTATGTACCAAATTTCTTGAAAATCAAACGCTTAAAAAAATAATTTCAATTTTTTCGAACAGATCCACCAAGTGTATGCCCCAGAAATTTTTCTTTTCTGACACTGCCGAAAACCAATTGTTTCCGTAGCGGCAGTACGTAGGGAGATGCCGTAGTTGCTTTATACCGAGTTGCTGATGAGTGCTCTCAGAAAGCAAGTGTGCAAGTCGAGTAGAAAACCACTCGGTAGTCTGTTGTGATTGCAGCTTTTCAACGTCTAACCTTCCTTGTGTTTTTTGAGGGGCGTTCTTTGATACACAGAGGCGGGTTCGTATCTTCGCTGCGACAAAATAATGTTCCTAGTTAGTCTATGTTAGGACCTCGGAAGGTACGCACATCTAAAACACTGCATACATGTCGTCCGTCTATCACAACATGATCGATCTGGTTGAGAGTTTTTCGATCTGGAGAGAGCCCAGTAGCTTGGTGAATTTTCTTATGCTGGAATCTAGTGCTAGTGCTGTGTAGGTCTAGGAAGCAACGTACTAAAAGAACCAATTGTTTGTCGTTCGTTATTCGATTTTTTAACCTTTTAGATATCCTTATTGCGATCCCACCTTGTCTTTTCCGAGGATTACACACATCTCTACCAAAACCAACAAATTGAAACATTAAAAATTATAAAAGAAAAAAACTATCTCTAATGCCAGAGTCGTCAATTTCCTGTAATTTAAGTTAGCCTCTTCCGGCTCCGTCGCCCATTTGTCCATCAGTTTCCATCAACGGCATATCAGAAACACCTGCAAAATTCACGCCTCACAACCACACAAATCCCGCATGCACCACTGACAACTATCAAATAAGTATATGTTATTTACCATATATACTCGTACATATATGTGTTTCAAACGAGGCGTTTCATTAAACGGATGTACACCTTACAGTTATGTGGCGTCCACCAAAGCCAGCAGGCAAGCAGGAGCGAGCCCCAAACTGCCGCTGGACATGCTAACCGCGAGCAAAAGTGTAATATTTGATTAGCACCTGCTGCCTGCATAGCATATTATGGACAAGCTTTTTTCTACATACATACATACATATAAACATTGTGCGCCAGCTGACGCGTCCTTGTTGCATAAATGCATATGTGCGCATGGCTTGACGGTTGCCTGTCACTAATAAAGTTATTACAAAATCGAGTGCTCCAATTTAGTTTATGTACCTACATACATACATATGTGAGTGTATGTGTATAAATATTATATATGTATCAACAGTATGTTGCACGTTCGCGGTGCACAGTGATTTTCTGGCGCAAACACGTATCATCTGTGCACGCCACCTTGCAACAACTTCGACCGTCCATTTGCTTTAGCTTGGTCCTAGGTCGGTGCTGTGGCCAGCTGATGGTGAAAAAAATGGAAAAATGGTGGCGCCACACACAATATTTATATTTGTATTGTAGTTTTGCGGCAACTACGACCGCAACCACCAGCTGTGTTGGTATTCCACCATTCATGTGGGTGGAGTGTGCTTGGACTTGTGACTGAAGTTTTGTATTTTCTGGTCACAAAAACTCGTGAGTTTGAATGTGGTCACTTACCTGCATATTTCACCTTGCCACACTGCAAGCGGCATCCGTCATACGGCCTCTGTCCGTCGTCTGTTGTTGAAAGCAATATTTTACTTTATTTAATTTTTTTTTTTTTTTTTTGTTGTTTTACCCACCTTCTCCTGGCCACCATACGACAACTTTTCATTGAGGCTTTGGTGCCACAGCTGACGTTGCTTCCAGCGGAAAATGAAAATAAAACCGGAAGATGGCTTTGGCATGCATGAGAGTGTAAAAATGAGCAGACTCTACAACGTCTAACGGGCTAACTCGACAAACTTTCGGTTTTATGGAGAAAATATTGGTTATGCACATATTCATGCATGCCAGAAAATAGTCGGTCACATGACTTCGACTTACCAGTAGTAAGCAGAGCAGAGTAAGCCGAGCTGAGTAAGCATTCGTAGGCATGACAGCAGTCGAATAGGCTTCACCTGAAATAAAATTGTAAAATGTTCAGTTGGTCAGGGATAAATTTAAACACATCAGTCACCCACTCCACATGTCCTCTTGGTCGTGCACCGTACTGAAGAAGCCTCCAGATTTATCTATCGAATTCAAAAGTTTTCATCATCCCAGTTTTATGAGGTGAGGTAGTTGGCCTCAACTCAGAATTTTCAAGTTGGAGGAGAATTTAAGCGCAATCGGAACTAGACGTTACTTATAAAGCTACAGAAAGTAACCTGATATATGTAAAGGCTGGAATTAAAATCCACATGATCAGCATCACGGGGGCTCCGTTTCATGCAACTTGGAAGATTCTATCGTCGAGTTTAGTAGTTAAAAATAGGACACGGCTAAAGGATGCTCTCCCCAAGAATACGAGTATACACGCTCGTGACTTAGATGCATATTCTGATAACTACAATGAACGCAGAAATATAGAGTAATCGACTCTATCCCCTAAGGCGTTTCAAAGAGTCGAACTCTGCATGGAGACCCAGTGGGTTGAAGAGCACCTCTCCTGGATGGTCGCCAGAAATGTGGAGCGTCCACTACAACTACTGTCCCTGGCCAAGCTATTAAAATGTCTAGCAGCTGTAGCTGTCGACTGCTGTTTAGGCTACTTGGTCCAAATTTCGGTAGAGTATTTGGTTGAACATTTGCTTTGGGATCGGGTTGGATTGTCATAGAGTGGCTCTGATTGGTTCTTCTTAAGGAAACTTTTCTAAACTTCAACGATTAACTGCTAGTGCTTTATTTTCGCTTTACTATTAGCTGAGATGCCGGTCGCCTTCCCGAGGATGAAAAATACCCTCATTTTCCCTTGATTAAGAGATATCTTCCACTTTTTTCATGTGAATGAGGATAAGAAAATATCTATTCATCCACTTCGTACAATAGCAATTGCAAGATTTCCCTCCAACCCATTAAGGAAAGCATACATTGCCTTACTTAAGTCCCTCCACCACAACAAGGAGACCAACGCTAGCGGTGAGGACTAGTCCCGTAAGGGAGTTTTGCGGCAAAAATCTACTCCTAAGTATTTAAACGTACTTAATGAGCTCAAGGGAGAAGATATCATTATTATCGAGGAAGCCCTACATCTTTCAGAAAACATTTCTACTTCTATTCAAAGATTTCCCAGTCGAAAGAAACTTAGGCCATTAGAATTTCTCTTAAAAATCGCAAACAAAAAACCTTTTTTAGAAATTCTTTAAGAAAATCAAAAAAAAATTGGAAAAGCAAAAATAAAGCTCACAAGAGAGCATGCAACTGGCGTGTTGCGAGTCCAGCGCCTCAAGCAAACAAAGCGCCAAAATCATAAAACATGCATACACACACACACACAAACACACACACACAGCTTGCATAAAGTCTGCGGTAGTTTGCCTTTAACAGTTTGACCATTTGGTTCGCCTGCGTCGACACGTAAATTGCGTGTGTTGCACTAATGTTCCAAACAACTACCAATCATTTTGTTGCATGTGTAACAGAAAGCGATAACATTCGCGCCACACCTGATGCCGCTGAGCAACATTGTGTTGCACTTTGAATAGGCCATTGTATTTGTGTTTGTATATGTATGTGTATGGATACAATCAATATATTGACAGCAATGTATAAAGATACCTGCACACGTACACACACACACATATGCGTGTATGCATGTAACCACAAATGTCTTGTTAATGCCACATGCCGTTGCATGAACGGTTCTTAACCGACAGGAAAACAAGTGAATTGTGTTTTAATTACCAATAACATAGCAACAACAACAAATAGAAACAACAATACCACACGCACATACATACGTACATACTTACCAAGGTATTGAATAATTGGTGTGTGGCGTGCGTGTTGTTGCTTTACGCCTTGGCGTCCATTTTCTTTAGACCCTTTTTAATTACTACACACACATGCATACACAGCGTGTATATGATTTTGTTAATTCTCTTCTCTTTACTTGTATACATATATATATATATGTATGTGTGTATACACACCTACTTACGTGGGGCTGGCTGCCCAAGTTCCGCCTTTCTCAGCTCCCAACTGCCACTTGCTTGTATCCTTTTAATGAAATTATGTCAGCTGTCTTATGCAGCAATATGTTTCTTGTATTTATTGTTGTTGTGTATTCTTCTGTTCGATTCCTCCGCTATTCACTGATTTATTGACAGCGAACATGAACAGATGTACGAACGAGTACGTATACGTGTACGTGTGGCATGCAACAATATCGATATACGGCATGAACATCTTCTGTTATTGTCCGTTGTCTACTCAATTGACCCAATTTTATGGCTTTGTGATCCAGGTTAATTGCACATGTATTCCTTGTAATAATAATTAATAGTTTAATTAATTTAATAGTTAATTTTCTTAAAATGCTCACCATTGTCTTTGAAACTCCTATTGCTTCTTAAGATTGTCCTGGGGCACTGAACGCTGAGTTCATAAACATACTCGTACACATAAAAATTAAGTAGGTTATCAGAAAAAGAAAAAGAAGAAGAAAAAGATAAGTTTCATTTATAGGTATTTTCAAATAAGTTTTTCTGGAAATTAATAAATTCTAAAACTAATTTTTACGCAAGATCTAGGTACGAGGGCCGGCTGATAATGTCGCGACTTAAGGTAGTTAGAGATGACACATCATTTTGTTACTAATAATACAATTGCGGGACTCATTATTAGTATAAATAACACAAATTTATTTTATTAGGTTCATTAAAATTTCGTTCCTGGAACAAGCAACAACACAAAGTCAACGAAAACTGGGAATTCTCGCAATTTGGAGCACCGCGCTATGATTAAATTCCTTGTAAAAAAAGGAAGAATGCCGAAAGAAATTTTTAAACAGACGTCATCGGTTCTTCAGGAATCTGCCCCTTCATTTACGATGTTGAAAAAAAGGACTCGGCTGTTTTAACAAAAAAAGAGAGACCCTCTCGGGGCGCCCAGTGATGGCAGTGTTCAAAAAGTCGAAAAACTAGTACTGGTTGATCGAAGAACTAAGTTCGGGCAGATAGCAGAAGGATTACATATTAGCAAAGAATAAGCTGGAGAGATTTTGCATGAATATTTGAATATGAAAAAAATAGTGCGCGTTGGAGAGTTGTAAAGGTTTTTTGGAGTTGTGCCAAGATGATTTGGATGAAATTTTCAACCGCATTGTAACAAACAGAAACTTGGATTCGTCAGTATGATCCCGAGTACAAACAGGAGTCGATAAAGTGAACAAAAAATGGGAAAGACCAGCAAAAAAATCGAAGTGTAAAAGTTGGCGTCAAAGATTATGGCTACCATTTTCGGGAATAGCGAGGAAATATTTTAATAGAATATACGTGGCAAGTTGGCGCGAGAAGTACTGATTCTTCAAGACCACGCACCCGTTCACACCGCTCGGGTTAAGAGGGATGCATTAAAAGCTACCGAATTTACAGAAATTGGGCATTCACCCTACAGTACAGACCTGGCTCCTGGCTTCACTCCTCGAAAGGAAGACTTCCGAGTATGCTTCTGGCATTATATAAAAATTCACTATGAAAATGCTCCGTAAAACTAAAACATTTTTCAGTCGCCGTGAAACACCCTTTCGGACCACAGTACAGAAATTGGTAAAAAAAAGATGGAACTGGTGCGACAAGTTAGTGGTGTAAGGAATAAAATATTCCCTTCCTCGTCGTTCTCTGGAATTGGGCATTCCACACCAACCGGTCACCAACAACTCGGGCACTTGAAAAGCATGACATCAATAAGCAAAACTGCCGCGTCTCGGATCGGCAAACCCAAGATTTATTGCTGAAAGCATCTCCAGCCTCAACGTGTAACTGTGGGGTGCGGTTTATGATCCGGGCGTGGTCATTGGACCTTTTCCGAAAATGAGACTGAAGCATGGAGTTTAATCGAGAGATGATTAATGATTTTTTATGGCCCTAATTGGATGGCATTGATCTGGACGACGTTTACTTTCAACAAAAAGACGCTTAGTACCACAAGCAACGAAACCATCGATCTTTTAATGGAAACGTTTTCGAACCGTATTATCTCTCGAAGAAGTGATCGCAATTGGGAACTGAGATCTTGTGATTTAACACCTTGTGACTTCTCTCTTACGGCTACGTGAACAGCCCAATGTCGATTCAAGACCGCAGAGATGGAACTCGTGAAGCTATTGAGGTTATAAAATCGATACAGTAATGTAAGCGAACTCGTAGCTGCCATTTGGCTGATATTGTTTTGCATTATTACTGGCATAACTTCCTCTTAACATTGAAATAAACATCTGATCATTTATCTCAAAACAATGACCTCTTCTTTGAAAACCTTGTATAATGCCTCGATAATATTGTGAGCTGAATTTCTAGCTATCCAGACTCAATGTGTCTAACAAAACTACCTCCTTTCATGCCATCTAACACTACCTTTCAGACTTTCTTTCCCAGTTGTCTCGTTAAATAACCTCTATCAAGTTTTCCTGCTCCTAAGCGGGATTACCTAACGAGATCACAAGTCCCTACCGCCTAAGAGTTATGCATTTAACCTCATACAGAGCCGGCATTTATGGATACTGAATCCTATGTGTTTTCTTCTAGGAAAGTAACCACAACATTAGAACAGGACCATTTCATGGGCTCGTAACAAACTTCTTTTGTGTTGAGCGCAGTTTTTGCCTTAACGCAGACTTTTTGTGATGATCGCAACTTGATGAACTTGGCACTAATCAAATAACTCTCACCGCGGGTGTAGCCCTTTTCGGGTTCTGTCGAGCAAAAGCTCTATTTTTTCGGATCTTTCAGCTGATGTGAGTTCCTGGAAATGTACTACGAGGAGAAAAGTAGATGTCGGAAGCTCTGGACTCTTTTAAAACTACGAATAGAGCTTATACCTGGAAGAATACTCACGTTGCCTTTATGTGACGAAGATTAGAAATTTAAATAGAATTTGGATGATATATCTGCACATTCTGCGTTGGCTTGCGCTTCGGTTTGACTCGATGAATTTCACCTCTTAAACGTTTTGTCTTTAAATCGTTTAAACCTCCACTTCGTCGAAGTACCGTGATACGCACACATTTTTTTTTTATTTATTTAATCTGCCATTTCAAACTTTACTGTAACTATTTTCAGAATTTTTAACGTTCCGTGGCTTCGCCTCGACGCTGCGTGGTGCTTCGGCTAACGGTTTATACGCTGTGTTTGCCAATTGCTGTGTGTGCAGCGGTTGTTATTGTGGTTGTTGGCGGTCAAACTTACCGGGTATTAAATTGTAGTTTTAAACTCATTCAACGAGAAATTCACAACGTTGACGCCAACGTCCACGCAGCGAAGCGCTGACATGGAATTTTATTTTATTTCAACGAGCAGGTGAGCGTTTTTTTTTTTTGGTTTTGTTGCATTTTATTTGCATTTAAAGTATTTTATTCAATTTGGCCTGTGTTTGCTTGCAATTCTATACTTGCTCGTGTATGTGTGTGTGCGCGTGGGTGTGCGTGTGTGTGTGTTTGCTTCTCGATTTTCACGCTTTTCACTACACTTTATTTTAATTGAAATTTGAGCGCCACTCAATTTTTAAGCGATGAGTACACACACCAATGCAACGCACTCGCAAATATTTGAAAAGAATTAATACAAAAAAAAAACAAAAAACAAAAAATAACTGTGTGCGGGCGTGTATATGGGCGCTTACCGGCGCCATGGTGTGTGTGTGTGTGGGTGTGTGGATGTGTGTGCGTCTGGCCGTGTGTACAAACCGCAAAAATCAATCAAAACGCAATGAAACTGTCAATTACGCGGTAGGCGGCCGTGAGCTTCTCAATTTGTAACAACAAAAACAACAACAACAACAGCTACAAAAACCACATACATACAGTATCTACCACACGCACAGCTGGAGAGCCGCTGTGTTATGAGGGTGAGATTTTCATTTTTTCTTTTCCTTTTTTGGTTGCAGCCAGCCAGAGTTTTCCTTGCCACTGCTTACCCCCATTATAACCGTTATCACTCAACACTTGAACTGCAATTTTTAGGCAACAATTTTCCAGTTATTTTCTTTTTTCACTTTATTTCTCGCCATTCAATTTTTCGCTCGTGTTTCAATTTGGCGGCGTCGCGTGCGCGTCATTCAATGCGGCTGCCAACGTGCCACAGATCCAATTACACTTGTGTTGCCATTATAAAGTGAAATTTTGATATTACCACAAAGCCAACAACAAGCACACTGGCGCGCACAGTGAGTGTGTCGAGAGGTGAGTGAGTTGAAGTGCGCGCATCGCAGGAATCTTGCAATTTTCCGCGAAATCCAGGAGCTTTCCAGCACATCGTTCGCACAATTGCATGGGCCTATGTGTGGGTATATGAAACTGTTGTGTTGTGTATGTGTATCTGTATGTGTGTGATCCGCTAAAGCATCCGCCTTGCGTTAATTCAACAAAATTGCAGTTCATACAAAACGCCAATTTCGCCGCCATTTATGTCGCGCATATCCTTACTGCGGCGCACAATCAGCCAATAGTCACGCACGCACACACATTTATACATATCATCACACACCACACACCAATTTCAATGAGAGCTCGAGTGTGTGTTATCTTCCAGTGTCATCATCATCATCGTCAAACTGTGCTGATGTGTGTTGTTGCCACAGCGGCAATTGGAATTTTGACAATGCGACAAAACGTCCGTCCGTCCAATGGCGTACCGTCCACTTCCTCCGCCCCCTCAACAATAGCTGCTCTTTTGTGCAATTATTACACCAAAATTTTACTGCCTAACTATGCTCGCGTATGTACGTGTGTGCTTATGTGTGTTGGTACGTATTTGCACCTCGATGTGCTGATTCGCTTGTCTGCACCGCAATTTATGCATCAAATTTCGGTTGATGCATGTAAAACGTAAATGGAATATGCAGATCATCGATTGAAAAATTAAGTGACTTCCATTCTCGTGCGCCTCCAACAGTTGCCATACGGAATTCACGGAAAATGGGTGCCAGTGGTGGGATTACAGCAGGATTAATGCAGGGATAAAAGGCATTTGAATTGGTAAGCTCGACATGAAGATGAACATCAGTTTAACCAAATTCTTATACATATTTAACGGTACCTGTCAAACGATAACTGAGTACTGCTTCTTATAGCTGAACTAGCACTAGCGCGGCAGTCGTTTCTGCTTAAGCCGTTCAGCGGCTAGGAGAGCCAGGTACCTTTCCACATAATTCTTTCACCGGAGTGAAGGGCAACCTCTTCCTCACCTAGTTCATCGAATACTTTCGAGGCTGAAATGTTTTTTTTTCACCACCCGACATCACTAACCCGCTGTCTTTTAATTCTCTGAACGTTGTACATCTCATACAACTCATCCTTCCATCCTCTGCGGTATACGTGGCCACCTATACCCAGAGGACCATAAAACTTTCGCAAAACCTGTCTTTTGAATACTCTCGAAGCCAACTCATAGGAAGTGGAAAGCACTAACGCTTCTGCACCATAAAGTAGGACAGCAAAGAAAAGCGACTTGTAGAGTTTTGCCATTGTCCGTTGGGAAAGAACTACACTTTTCACTTGGGTTAGGTTTTTCCACAAGAAGACGTTCCTTCAATTCGAATCTGTTAGAAGACAACATAAGCACGAAATACAGGGAATGTGGAGGATGTAATCTATATATGGCCGATGCCGAGACAATGTAATCTTATTTGGTGATAGAAGGCGACCAAATGGACTTCTTCAACTTACGAAGTGAACAACAACGTTCTTCAAACTGGTAGGTGGTCCAGCAGTACAGTTTTGTCGCATGTGGTGTAGCTTGTAAGGCTATGAACATAATATCATCCATATTGGATTCCCAATGGAGTCAGCCAGTTTGACTTAACCTGGTTTTAAGTCTTAAGGAAATATTTAGTAGACTAAGATGGAAAAACGTAGTGAACTTCACATATGTTTCGGGTCGCACGGATGTAGAATGCGATAGGAATAGGAACTTTCAGCACTTTCAAATGATATCTAAAGATGGAGGAAAACTTAAAGACCTAGGGGACTCCCACTGTGAAATACACCACATATATGAATCCTACATTAAGCAAAAATAACTTGGAACCTTTGTAGATGCGACATTCACGCCTTAGATATAGTATCCATAAGTTGGGCAAGATGGAATCGGCTGTGTGCAGAGCGTAAACAAAACATATTGAAAAAACTGAAGTATTTTGCGAGTGCGCAACAATTAACCGATTTAAAGGTTACAGTTTTCATGATACATCGTCCGACATGCTTCACGTGAGTAAATGCCGACGTCGGCCTAACCTCACGGTACTCAACAGAGAGGATCTAATCAATGCATTGATCAGCGCCCCATAATGCAAGCATTATGATACCAATTGAAAGTGTGGAGTGGACACAATAACCATATTGGTGGGGTTCGAGGCCTATCTAAAACCTCTGCGTTTAAAACACAGCCACCACGATACTCCCCGAGGGGGCCTATCCGCATGAACAGAGCGGAGCAAGCTCCAATGGCTCCTGTTCGTCGTGGTACCAGATTTAGGTCTCCGGCTGAACCTCGTCGCTGAAGCTACTACCAGTTGAGCTTCCATACAGCTCCGGACTGGTGACCTGGGGTTGGGCCTCATTTTTCTCGTACCGACGCAAACATGCTCATTCATACTCCTAACCTAATGGTCAATTAAACCTCAGATGCCTTCGCCGTCTAAACACAGCCTATACCGTCCATCTGTCCTAACTACTCTCATAACCCCTAAGTCCCTAATGTCTGGGTACATCGGGCATTTTCGCAACACATGCATCCAATCGTCTCGCTCTATACCACACTCACAGCTCGCCGTTCCCCTCAAGTGCCTCCCATGCAGAAAGGTATGACCGGTTAGCAGAAAACTCATACTCAGAGAAAATATGAAGAGCTTTCATGATACAGGTAATTTCAGCCTTGCGGAGTTATATGCCATGAAATTAAAAAAAAATTAATATGTCCAACCATTTAATAATTTGCGCTTTCGCTTCGTTTCTAATATGTGGTGTGAGCTTTAATATCTTCCCAACAAATGGAGGGACGCTCAGTTTATTCTATGTCACCTACAAGCAGCGTCCTACCGTTTCATTTTCTAATTGCTTTCTTTTTTAAACGAAATTTTCTTTATGAAACCTCAATAAAGAACATGTGTGCCCGCTTCGACAGTTCGTAAAATAATTATGTTAATTAAATATCACAAGCAGCAACCGTGGCTGTACCACATAATAATTGACTGCCACGCGAGTAAGCCACATAGACACACGCGCCCGCTTTCAACAGATACATAACTGTAACCTTGTAGTAAAGGGAATTATTGGTGTTTAAAAAACCTAGTTTGAAACTAGTTTGTAAAGGATGAAAAAGAACAGTTCGCTCGGTGACTTTCACAAAGTGGGCTGTGAAATTCACTGTCCGCTGATCTCAATATATGTGGAAATGAGACTACCAGACTACTTGCAGCATTTTCCAAGCAGAGCTTTTCGCAATCATGGAAATCGCCGAAAGGCTGCCCAAATCTACTGCAATGCAATGCAACAACATAAAACAACTAGTATTTCACTGGTATGTTTCTGATGTATGCACGAAAAGGTTAAATTTCGTTGGTGAACATTGAAATCTGTTGAATACTGAATTAGTTAATGTGAATATACGAGCTAGTGGTATTCCAGGACTCAGCTAGTAGCCTTCTCTGCAGGTTTCTTACACTAGAAAAAGCACATAGATGGGTATACACATACATATGTCACCATTAATATCTTTATATGCACTTCAAAAGACACTCAATGAACCACTTAAGCGACAATAGCTTGAAGAGTGGGAATAATGGCAGGAAGAAAACTCACTTAAAGGTTAATATACTTACATATACGACTATACGAGTATATGTACACACATAAGAGTATACATATATGTAATATAGGCAAAGTGCACGTGTGATTAATAGCGACACCCACAGGTGTAAGCAATGTGTCATAAGCGCATTACCTGTAGGAAAATCACCGATAAGTGGAAAAGAAAATATTGCGAGGATAAAAGGGAAGTACGAGAGGAACGCGCTTGATAGCAAAGAGGAACAGCTACCTCGCTCAAGAGGAAAAGGATTTTCAACGCCTCCGAGCACACTTTAGAGTCCCCAGAAATCAGCAGCACCAACAACAATTTCCCCAGAGTTCTCCCTTTCCTTTTACTTTGGCTTATAACCCAAGGTCTCAGCTGCCCCAAATTAGTCAAATTCTCAGTAGGGAACTTTCTCTTGGCTTACAAGCCTCCACCACTATAACACTTCAATGTTAAAGACATAATTACACGCAGTGACAAGGTGACAGTACCAAGCAGCTTCAAAACTTAAATGCCTTCCTTCGAGGTAGAGGCTTCTGCTGGCAATTGAAGAAGACGATGAGGCATAACTGAGCGGCAAGAGCCAATAAATAGATATAATTGGCGCTTTGTAACCACTAAAGCAATTTTCGGCCGAGCTCTTCCTCCAATGGAGGGACCCAGTTTATACTAAGCCACCTCTAAACGGCTGATGGTTTCCTTATGAGGAACTTTATTTCATGTCAGTAATACACTCAGAGGAGTTGACATTCCCTGCAGAGGGGCGACCGATATTAAAAAGTTTTCATTGAAATTAATTTTCTATAACTTTTTTTTGATATTAGTACGACACCAGGATTTGCACCTGAGCCTTTCGAATGGGAGTACGCAATCCTAGGCACTCGGCTACGGCGGCCGAGCCAATTAAAGCAGCAAATTCAGTGGCAGCCGCGAAAAATATCAAATTAACAAAAAAAATAAAATATTAATAAAAAACACACATACCTACATGCCCCTTATACACCAAAAGCGTAGAACGGTAATTTTATTCCGACGTTGAATGAATTGAATGAAATTCGCGACTTAATGTATTTATCCCTGCAAATTATGTGCATTTGTATGTGGTCGTGGGCTAAAAAGTATCTCCACAGCTTTCACTCTGCCAAGGAAAGTGAACATAATTCACCGTTATTTCTGCTTCTGCTTACAATAAATATTCAATCAAGCTTCCAGCACGCAATCACACAATTCTCTTTCTTTCTCCTTCACATTCCACGCATATTCGCCAACTCTGGTGAAAGTGTTTGTGCTTCCGATGATTATGTATGTGATTGTGTGTGTGTGTGGGTGTGTGTGTGTGTGTGAAAGAGCGTTTAATAAGTGGTATGAGTTACGTTAGCTCCTTTCGAAGACGTCCTTATTGTGGTTCATTATTGTGAATCGCGGTTTTTGCCATCAATCTCTCACACACTCTTTCCACTTTGCCATTGTCATGCCGCGCCATCCATTCACCTCCCTCTACCCGCGGAAGTGTTCGTAAATCGTTTCATGTTGATGACACATATTTTCCCTAATTGACAAGGCAACACCACAATAATACATCACAGGCAGCCCAGGCATCACAGGAAGGCAAATCGCGCAGCTCACCTGCTAGAGAGTGGGTGAATGTGGGTGAGAAAGTGCGAGTACCTACACTTTTTATGGCTTTCCTCTTTTCTGATTCGCATTGACTTATGTATGTATGTATGTATGTACATACTCGTATGTACATAAATTTATAATTTGCCCCACATAATTTTCTGCGAATTTTTCCAACTCAGTCTCACCTGAGATGGCGTTATTCAATACTTAAGGTATTTATATAATACATAACTCTATGTATGCATGTGTGTATGTATGTGTGATTAAATTTTTTTTTACCTCTATATGTAAAAGCAGAGTGTAAATTCTTAATCTTCCATACGAATTGCGTTTTCTTCTTCACTATTGTGTTTTTAAGAGTGAGAGTGGAGATGGTATAAATAAATTTGCGGTTTCCTCCTTGAATGTCATTGGTTGTTTACATTTTTCTCAGCACTCCGCAATTTCATCATTCAATTATAGCTTTGCATATTTCTTTTAATTTAGGAGGAAATCGAATTTCGCACAATTATCCGTTGAGGAAATTAAGGCACTCACCTTCGCGAGTTGAAATATTGTTAATGATCTTATTGTGGTATGAATTAAGGAAGGAACTTAGTTATGAGCTGAAATTGGGTTAACAGCAAAGACCTTCAGTAGAAAATGAATTCATTGTCATTTTATAGGAGTGTTAAAAGACGTGAAGCTGATAGTCTTTCCGACTAGTAATAGTGGAAGTTTTAGATGCTATTCCTAGCAATCTCCACCCTCTCTGCATAACCCGGAACCATTATGTTTGAGTTGAGAAATAAGTATACACTTTTCATTCTACAACTCGAAAGTGATCACTATAACCTCTAGCAGTGATGGAGATGTTAAGAGAATACCTTGAGGGAGACTTCCGTGAAGTACTCGCTTTACTAGTTGGCTCGCAAAATATTACTATTGAACACGTCATCACCTTTAAGGAATAATACATGATTTTCTGAAATTAGTCAATCACATTACCTATGAGGTCAGGTAGGCAATTGAGTGGAAAGAGTATTGATTAGCAATATTTTCTGAATTGGCTGAAGCACTCCACATATTATAACTTAAATAACTTTGCCAAAAAGTTTCCATGAGAACAGAAGTTTTATAGCTAAAGTAACGGAAATCATCTCGGAGGAGGGTCCAAAGTACAGCGCTGTATGTCGACATGTGTCAAACATAACTTTAAAACCAAATATGTTTTGTTTTAGTTAAAAATCAGGCATTTATTGGAAATCGCTTAATAACCAAGCAACGTTCAATCTTAATGGAAATTTTAAGAGACTGGTCTGGTTACAGATATTGTAAGGCCTGTGCATCATCGTTTTTCGCGCTCCCGTTCACATATCGCTACTGTGAGTAAAAGTGTAGCCGAAGACCCGAATGTGTCTATTTCTCGACGTTCTCAAGAGCTGGGACTGTCGTATTTTGCAATTGGACTTACACCTACATCCATATAAAGTCCAGCTTACATAACAACAGAAGCCAACTGACCATTCACAACGCCATACATACGTCAATTGGGTGGTTGAACAACGAAGTGCAAACTGAAATATCAAAACGAGCATACCAGTAAAATTTCAAACCGATGTGCTTTTTCTGGAGGTCTGAAAACAGGCAGCTTTCGCTGAGAGCATACCTGGCTTCTAGTAATCTAGCCATTGTTGTCTCGATGTAAGACAATGCGGTCGTATCTATGCAATTTCGCTTCGTGGTAGTACTCTTCTCAAGATAATCAGTGGAGTTGTTTACTGTGCTTCCGCCGCTGTGGACGAAATTCAGAAGTTACTGTTTACTCAGATGGCAATCGTTTTGATTCCAGAGTGAAATGATGGATTCATGTTTCATCCATTCTCGCTTATCGGCGAGAAAATATTTGTTTATCACACTTAAACATGGTCAAACACTGCTCAGAAACAACGCCACGTTCAATTATGTTTGGAGGGCTGTGAGTAAGTGCGGCACCCGCATAAAGCAGACCCAATTGTGAAAATTACTAGTTGTTTAATACAACGCTATTAGCTAGCATTCATCTGCCGACTAGTTCATCTTCCATCTCTTTCCTATGTTAGCTAATGGCTTAGCTTCATGGGATAACCATTGGCTCGGGCTGTGGGCATCCCAGGGTCGAATCCAATTCGAACAAAAGTGTCTGGATAAAGAAGTCTGATGAGGAAATGTGGTGGTTTCCGAAATAGCAGCTATAAACTAAAAACCCAAAAACAATTCAACAGAATTCTAAAATACGAAAAGTTAGTACTAACAGAAAAAGTGGTGAATTCAAAAAAACTAGCGCCATCTGCTTTGGGCCCGTCTCCTTTTAGCCCAAGTTATGGTTTAAGAGCCTGGTTTTCTAAGTTTACCAACTTCCACTGTCCTTAAATACATATTCCTAATCGAAATTCTCAACCTTCAACTGGATAATGTTCACAACATGACACCAAAATGCAATTCTGCATGTGGAAAATTCCTAGAAGCACAAATCGTAGTGGAACAATCGAGATATTGAACTTCAATGGCGCTGATAATGCCTTTGATTGTTTTCCAAATCAGCGCTTTATGCGTAATATTCCGAATATCCCACTATGGGCACGCACACAACGAATACCCACAATACCCGCGCATGCAGCGGAATTTCCATATAAATGGAGAAGCGCGTCAAATAAACATGACTGCGTGACTGCTTGCGAGGATATGCAAGGACATGCCATAACTATCGTATATAACTGTATAATTGTATATGTATTTGCACTCGCATATCTCGTTATGTCTCCTCACGCGTATTTGCATTATTTCCAAGTGCATCTGAATTTATATACATATACCCACTTGTGTATGTTTATGTGTATGTGTCACACTTTGAAATATGAAAATTCATTGTCGTGTCATCATTGATGCATCAAAAGTGCACACACACACACATACAACTGTATTTGTATATTTGCGCACTTATTGATCAGTTACTGGTTGGTATATGGCGCTCTCACGTGATGTAATAGTTACAGTTATGTGTAATTACAATATCACTTTTGTAATCACACACACACTTACTCACTATTCCATACACACACATATTTGTACAAATATCAATGGAATGATGATACATAATGTCAATTATCAAACTTTCTAATAAAAAAAGAATTTCATAAAAAATAATTATTTTAAATTTTACGTACGTTTATTTTTCGGGACAGCAAAATGTATAACCCTCTATGTGCATTTTTTTTTAATATTATTTATTTTATTATAATTTTAGTAACTTCGATTTAATTCCGTAAATAAGAAATTTATTAAAATATTGATATTATTAAATTTATTTCTAATAAATTTCTAATTTAATGCCTTAAGCCAATGTCGCTGAGTAATAAAATAAAGTGTAATAATCACAAAAATGGATATAAAAAACAGTAAAGAAATTAATAAGCAAAAATAGGTTTTTGTTGCAACAGCTTGGGGCAACATAAATCCGATCAACAAGCAAAACATGCCGCACAAACCTCACCTGAAAACCCCTCACATAGCAATACGTATATACTTAATAACAGTAAAATATCCAAAGGCAGAGGAAGATACTAGTTATGTAGTTATGTATGCACGCACGTGCAGCGAATGCCACCTTATTGCAACATTTTATGGCACTTTACAAAAATTAATCAATTTTCAAAGCAAAGCGCAAAGTTTCATTAAATTACAAAACAACAAAACAACTGAAGATGCTAAAAGTGGCAATACAGGGAGAAGAAATAAAAAACCAAAATGAGGCAACATTGCAATAATGTGCTCTGTGTGTGGCAGATGCCTTGTGCAGCAATTAAGCAGATTTCTTACGACGCCACCGCGGCTTGGGGTGAAAGGTTGCGTTGAGTTGGGTCAACGTGTGCTGTTTGATGTCAAAGGCATGTCTGTGTCGCGTCAGATGCTTGCGACAAGCGTTAAACAGACAGCAGCAACAACAACAACTGGGTGACATTTATTGCATTCATTGACACCCTCACAAGCCCGAGCAGACGCCACCCCTTTGAGGCTGAACTGCGTGCACCCCTCGTTGATTGTAATATGTTGTGGCTTTTTGTTTTTTAATTACAATCGTGTTAAGCGTTGTAGTTGAATCTTATTTCCTCCAGTTTCTTCCCCGGCAGAAGGTATAAAGCCACACACTAACGGTAAACTTTAAATAAATGACAACTTGAGAATTTTCTCTAAAGACAATGAGCCTTTTAAAGTGAGCAAAGTTAATTGAAAAGGAAGAAAGCGGAAAACATTAGGAATTATTATAAGCGCAATATCATGTTATCCTGCCCTTAAGCTTGCTTTATGTGGCAGAACACAGCACTTTTTTAAATAATTAAATTCTTGCATATTAAATGCACTCTTCACCGCTAAATCCGATTCCATTTTATGTTTATCCGTGTTATACATGGATGAGAGTTAAATGAGTCGAGGCGAATGGAAATGTTGGCTCTTTTAGAAGACTTCAACATCCCTTTATAGCCGGTCTTCCTTCCTTCATTAGAAGTAAATGGCTAAGAAGCAAAACTAGCCAAAAGCCTGAACATGGCTAACACCGCGCTCAAGCAGTCAGTATAGAACCAAATCTTCAAAATCACTGCAATGAGCTTGAAGTCCGCTTGGAATGCCTTCGGGAGGAATAACAATATTCACTCTGTAATTCTATTTCAGCAAATCTGTAGAAGATTATAACCAGCTCGTTTCGAGTGCTTACCAACTTTGTCAAAGATTCTGCAGATATTTACTCAAAAAAGGAGAGTCTTCAGTAAATATTCCGCAACTTCAAAATACACATATTGCCTTATAAATATATTTCCGGGTGACTTACAGAAGGTTTCAAAACCGGAGCAAACTTTTGTGTGAGCCAAAAAGCTGATCTAGTAATTAATGCCCAGAGTATACTGAATTTATGGAAAGAACACCTCTCCAACCTGCTGAATGCCGGTGAATATTAAACCCCAAACCCTTTTCCCTAATCGATCCCCATGGAACAAATGTTTCTTTGCCCGACATGAAGAAGTTCCAACAACAATCACCCGTTCGGAAAGCAACAAACCAGGAGAGCCGCTGTATTGCCAGCCGAGCTAGTCAAATGCGGCGGTGAAGAACTGATAAAGTGCATGCATCAGCTAATTTTCGAAATATAATCGGATGAAAGCATGCCCGACGACTGGAACCTTCGGTAGCCGCTACAACAACAACAACAACAACAACAACAACAACAACAGCAGCAGCAGCAACAACAACTGGAACCTTCGGTAGCTGCTACTAAAACAAGAACAACAACAACAACTGGAACCAAAATGTGTTCTCCGCAATTCACAAAGTGGGGACTCCATCATCTGTGCCAATTACCGTGGAATTAGAATAATCAAAATCACATATGAGGTCCTATCGAGTGTGCTGAGTGATAATTAAATCCCACCGCCAAACAACTGACCCTTAGAACTCTTACCCTTTGGACTTTTAGACCTCTTAATAATGAGTCAAATCTTAGAAAAGACCCGTGAAAAGCTTATCGACACACACCACCTCTTAGTTGATTTTAAAACTGAGGAGTTGCTTCGACGCCATTTCTTCGGAGTTCGGTATCCCTACAAAACTTATACCGCTGTAAACTGACTTTAGACAACACCAAAAACAAGCTACTTTGGACTGAGCCAGGCAAAAGTCCATTCTTAACAAACAAAGACTCTAGAGCCGGTAGCCTTTAGCAGATCTTTAGACTTAAATTCCACGAATCACAAAGATAGCCCAAATTTAGGGCCTACCTTTAGGGGAAACATCTCATTTCAGTTGTGTCATTATCAGCCCGTCCGTAAAACTTTCAGAAGTATATTTTTATAGAAACTCCCATACTCGTATATCAAAGCAATTACCCATGGAGTATTATCAAGGAAATTTGTGTGAAGACGTGCTAAAACACTCAATCGACACTTTGCGTAATTACAACAACTATATACCTATGTATGTATGTGTGTATGAAGCGTGTTCCAACTGCAGTTATCGTTATTTGTTTGCAATGATTGCAACAGCTACCGAGCTCAATTCTTTCTCCTTATTGCCACTTAAAGACCTCAATGTTGCATTTGTTTATATTTACGCAATTGATAAAAGTTTATAAGCATGTAAGTATGTGTGTACACAGAACGCTTTTATTTTCCAATAGCTTGCATTGAAGCGACAAGCTGAAAAAGAGCTCTGCAAATATATATTTATTTGTATTTATAAGCCGCAATGCTTTCTCAGGCGATTTCCACTTTTTCCGACGTCCTACCCTCGATATGTATTGTATTTACTTGTAAAGCGTAATTGCCAACCCTCCGTCGGATGTGCACTGACCGTGGTGTAGCGTATTTTGCCTGCTACGCAGTCGCACTTCAAACCCCATCATTGCTGCATGTGGCATTGGGTTAAGTGGCCTGCCAGCAGATGCTGATTGTGGTGCGCACAGAAGCACACCCACATCTACCATTCCATGCGACCGCACTTATCGTGACCCACTAATGTGGTCAAGTGGCAGTGCAGTTAAGATTTTACTTATTTGTTGCAAATTGCAATTGCATTGCAACATTTCAAAGACGACGAGTGGCCGAAGAAGCTGTTGCCCATGGCGTTAGGCTTTTGTTGTTGGTCAAGTGGCGAGGGGGCAAGCGAGCGGGCATGTAAAGTTGCAGGGCGACCGCATACTTGGCATATTTGCTTCTCTGGTTGCGGGCGAAATAGTCAACGCATAAATGCCATTGTAAATATTGTGTTTGCAATTTTCCAGCTCAACAAGCAAGCAGCCAATTTTCTTAATTAATTCCTGCCTTTTTCTCCCTTTTTTCATTCACTTTATCAATTTCTCAATACTTTCAGTGCACATTGATGTTGATAAGGCGATTAAAGTGGCTGCAATAAAAGCAATAAAGGGCTGTAAAGCTGAGTAGCTGACACTTTGTGCCTTAGAAGTGTTCAATTTTAATAAAGACAAGTGCTCTGAAGCTTCAAAAGAGCAGTTTGAACAACTTTTAGATATGAAAATTTACATTAATTTAAGCAAGAAAACATTATAAATAAAACTTCGACAGAAATATTGAAACATGGAAAGGATTTTGAAAGCTATTCGCAAGTTGAGTTGAGTTGATGGGGATTCCACTTTGAGATTTCACTCACCTTCTCAAGCGCGCGATCCATTTTGTGACCCTGTTAAAACTGAAGCTAGCTCAGCTGCAATAGTCGAATGGAGAGAAGTGCGTTTTTTCATTCGGAAAACATAATCTTTCTTTCTAGCCCATCGTGTGTATTTCTCGCACTAAGCCTGAGCTCCTTTTATAAATCAGACGTTTGGGGGCGGGTTAGTATAAACTGTAGGTTTGTCCGAAAATATATCAGCAATAACGAGCCAAATGTTATCTTTGTAAGGCCTTTACGACTTTGTAAACTAACGCTAGACAACACCAAAAACGCAGTCAGAATTGGGAAGCACCTCTCTAAGCCGCGTTCGATACCAAACGAGGTTACAGACAGGATTCTTAATCATGTGAATTCTTAAATTTGATGCTGGTGAAAATAATAAGAGCTGCAGAGTAGAATAGAGAAGATACAATATTTTTATCATAGGCCTTTACAACCGCGCCGTGAGTTCTGCTTTCTCCAGACTTGATAAGGAAGCTAAGCGAATAGGTCTGGTAGTGAACCAGGACAAGCCGAAATATCTTCTGCCATCAAACAAAGAGTTCATCAACAAGCATTAACACCAACAACAATGTCAGCCTGGAAATCCAACGCAGAATCACTCTTGCCAACAGGTGCTACTTTGGATTGAGTAGACAATTGAAAAGTAAAGTCCTTTCTCGACGGACGAAAGCCAAAGGGTGGACAGTGACAGAGGTAGGGTTTAACAAGAAATTGTACCCCGTTGGAAAGATCTCGAGAACGGTATTCTCAAGGTTATAGCCTGTTATACTGATGGAAAACCGGTCTAGGCACGTTGCACAAGATCGCAGACACCACATTACGGCTTTGTTACATTTTTCAAGAGCCTACTAAGAGTACTGCTGCATTTTATCGCTACTTTTGACGTGTTACATTTGCAATATAAGTAAAAGTGACTTATGACTGATAATTTGAGTAGTAAGTCGGCTTTCGCGATGAAAATGAGTTCTGCTTGGAAGACGCTGCGGCGGTCTGGTAGCCTCATGCTCGTTCGTACTAATTGAAAGTATCGGCGAGAGGATTCCACAAAATCAGCCATGGCTACTTTTCTCTGATCCAGAACACTTGGGTTTTCCCAGTTCTTCTTATATGGGATTCTTGCGGTAAAGAGATTATTAACTCAGAAGCTGGCGATATTGAAGTCCAGCTGTTTCGTAAACTGTGCGAGTGGATGTATTTGATACGATGTAGTATCCTCCAAATTGAGAAGAATTTTTCTGACTTTTGAGGAAGTAGATGAAAGTGCCTAGTGCTATGAAGATAGATGCAAGCCGTCGAACTCTTTCTAGTTTGCACCTGAAAATATTTTTCCGAGTGCCGACATTCATACGGTCACGTCGTAGAGTATGACTGGCAAGACTACCGCTATGCATATCCTAAAGACAATATTCGAATCTAAATCCCACAACTTATCTCGACTTAGTGCCGTATTTCGTCTCTAATTTGCTTTTTTATCTTGAAATATCCCGAGATATTCGACTTCCGTAGAGAGGGGTATTTGACATTTTGAAAATATCATTGAGGGGTGCCTCTTATAGTGTGCCTGTTGCTACAAACACTCCATATCAGTGAGATGATAATATATCTAAGAAGAAAATGTACAAGCTTCACTATGAGCATCTCAGGAGTCACTTCTTGAAGAGCTTCTAATACGCATTATAAAGATTATTGTTAAAGACCGTCTATGTCAACGAAGATTACTAGCGCGTATTCCTTCATAATATGCACGAAACCTTTTAGGTAAAATTAGGCACTTTTCGAAAGGGTCTAGTGCTAAAGGCAGAGAAAACATTGCCAAGTATATAGGAATCAATCAACGAGGTGGTCTTCACTTTACGTCTAAGCTATGTGCTTACATGGTTTTCATCATTGGCGGCAGATCTCAGGACGGAAACACTCCAGTAAACAACACGAGTACATACACTCAAGGATTGACACTTTGTGGATTTTCCTATTTCCGAAATTGATCATATGAAACCAGAGCTCGCGAGTGCAAGTAAAAGATTTGCTCTGATTCTAACTTCTCATAAGCTTACAATATAATCATTGATTCAAGTAAAGCAACTCGTTGAGTGATTCACAACTGTCAGCGATGACAGCGGCGAGTGGCTTGCCTCTAAGCTTCTGTTGAACGCGTGGATGATTTGAAAAGCTGAAAGCAAAATAAGAAAATAAAAATAATAAAAACTGAAACTGCTACCAAGCGTGATAATAGTTCCAGCTCGCAACAACAAAAACGGCATTTTCACACACCAACAACAATCAATGTGCAATCAGCATCGCAGCCGCTTTATAGCCATCAATCAAAGTTGTTGCTGTATGTCCAGCAATTTGTAAAATATATTTTATGGCTTTCTTCTCCATCAACTCTTACAAGTGATCAACTACCACATTTCTTCTTAGTCTTCTTCTTCGTCTTCACCCACAAGACACTGATTGTTTGGTGCGCGCTGCTAATGAGTCAACAAGAGGCTTTGGAAAGCAGCAAGTTGTCATTAGTGGGTAGGAGGCGGACTAGATGGAATTTACACAGCCACTAAAGGAAGTTGGTGTGTATATAATTCAACGTACCATAAGACGGCGGCCTACTCTGCTAGAAAGGCATTCTCATATAAAAACAAAGATCATGAGTTGTGCGATGAAGCAGTAGCAGAGTTGCGGAAAAGGAAGATGTATTTTCATGAATTATAAGACAGGGAGAACACACCTCTTTAGCATCTTCAATACATTTATCAGGGGCAATTAAGAACTCTATAGATTTCTGCGCACTATTTGACATTGCGGAATAAAAAGTAAGCACTGATTGTCCATGGGCTGAACATGGTACAAGAAACAGTTTGAAACCCAAGAAACTCGATGTATGGATGTCATGTCGATGTCAAACAAAAGCGGTCTGGGTCGAAAGGCAGTGAGCCGTCGCAAAAAAGAAATGACCAGGAAGGTTTTATTGAGTATTTGGTGGGATTGGAAAGTAATCATCTACTATGAGCTGCTCCTCTACGGTTATACTCTCAATTCGTTTCTCTGAAGGAAGTAATATATTAAATTCAAGAAATATTGTTTAAAACTGAGAAGCGCTAACTTATTCCAAAGATTTCCTAACGTAAATATTTGTAAGATTCTGCATGGCGATCTCCTATCAAAAAATGATCGAATATTTCAGTGATCTCGACGCGATCTGGAGGCAAATACACCCATACCTCTATGCCTGCTTTCACGCTTTATGGCATAACTCTGATTAAAGTGGGAAAATAAAATACTAAATATAACTAATATTCTTAAATGTCTTATCACTGGTCCATAAAAAGTTCCATTAAACGAAAAGCTTTACTAGGTTCTTTTCGTCTTGTTTTGGCTGAGCTATAAAACAAGATTTTCTTTACAATCCAGCAATGCGTTTTTTTTTTTTCATTCACAAATCTAAGCCAAAAACTAAATTTAGTAACATATTATCAGTAATTGAGTAATAAAAAATAAAAATTGACCAAATTGAAAGGAAAAGAGGTCGCTAAACTTATAGATTAATAATTATATTGTTTATATTCCTTATCGTCGCTTAAGTGTTTCACAAAAACGCATTTAAATTTCTTTCGCTGATAATTCGACCATTCCATATGTGAATGTTTGCGTACCAGCTCAATCTGGTTGGAGGTAGAGGTTAAAGATTATATATTTAGTAGTTAAAAGCGTCATTATTTGCACCTAGAGCACAAGTGGAAAATTATTCTACACGGTTTAAGAACGTAGAAATAGAAAGCAAATTTGCAGGACCCTAAATTGGGTTGCGAGCTTCCAGTTACTACCTTTGATTTTGTTACGAAAAATCTTGCCACTTATAGCTAGGGATTTCTCAAATTTCTTCTCAATTTCGTAATAATAATTTATATGACCGCTGAAGAGATTTTCAGCTTAGCTCCTCCTCTAATTTGTTGTATACGACTTACTATTTATACTAAACCGCCTTCGATCTGCCTTTTTGGAAGGACCTTTGATGTAATATTAGAAACAAGCTCGGAGTGTGTAATGTTTCCTGCCGAGTGACGACCGCAATTACAAAAATTAACTTTCAATAATTCTTTGATGTTGGTCAAACCAGGACTCGAAGTTCGGGTTCAATTTGTAGTACGTATTGCTAACCACTCGGCTAATGCTAGCCATTTACGTCTTAAAATTTAATTGTCATCGAGACGCCCCATACCATAAATCTTCTTTTTCTCAAAAACTTCTAATGCCGACTGACAGGATGTCGACATCATCCTCGCTTCTGCACTAGACAGAGGGGCGGGAATGATCTTCTTCGAGAGCGGAAGCAGGCTTTCTTTTTCAGGCCAAAGCAGCGCCTGTTGGCAGGAATAGTTCTGCGTTGTTTAATGCTGAAACTAAAATTGGTGTTATGGTTCATAGACGATTTTGTTCACGACTTCAAAGTTATGACTTTTCAGTGAGTACGCGGACTGTTTGTTTAATATTTCGTCTTGTACTCGTTTACCTAAACCAGACTCGTTCACTTTCATCTTTATCTCTCCCACTCTATAGCAGCCCCTAGATTTCGACTACTCACCGTTTTAGTCCTTTACTAATTTCTTGGTTGCTAGAAACGTTACTCGAAATATATTTAAAAAAATAACAATTGTGGCATCTTTTGAGAATCCAAAAAAAAGTTGCTGATTATAAATATGAGGCAATAAATTTTGAAAATATTCCAGAAACCACAAACGCAAAGCCTCTCTAATTTGTATGTAAATTGTTTAGACAAAACACGCGCTGCTCTCCAACAACAATTATCTAATTAAATTAATCTACAAATTATTTGTGAGTAAAAAATAGTTTATTAATAAACCAAACCAGATTCGACCGGTTACCCTCAGACGGTTTTAAATAAAACAAAAAATAATTACAAATTTACTTAGATGTGCCCTTATCAGGAACTGAACAACTGTTCAGATAAGAAACGATGAGTTCGAGGTGCGTAAAAATATAATCAGTAAGCAGCAAGCAATCAAGCGTTCAACATTCTTTCAGTCTTCTAATATTTACTTTAGTTTATTATTACTTTGTGAACGGTCTAACGGTGTTAAAATGGCTTTATTTATGACTTTTCTACTAATCTGTTGTCTTGTGTTTGGATTTACGACGTTTGGAATTTTATATCTGCGTTGGTATTTCAACTACTGGCAAAAACGCGGCGTACCAGGTCCTCGACCGCGGCTATTGGTCGGTAACTTTCCGAAAACCACAATGGGGCAGTGCAACATACTCGAGGAGTTGCATGAAATCTATCTGTATGTATTTTTTAATTTTCCTTTTGAAAATGAATTTTTTCATTTATAAGAAAATAAATTTCAAATAAATTTTAGAAAATAAATTTTGAGATAAATTTTAGAAAATGAAATGCTGAATGTATAAATTTTTTTCATTGTATTAATATTATTAAATTATTATTTTTTAGTGAATATAAAACAAAACATAAATTTGTTGGCGTTTTTGCTGCGCGCACGCCCAAACTGCTTATCTGTGATCCTCAATTGGCTTTGCAAATTCTAACGCAGAACTTTAAAAGTTTCCATGATAATGAATCTTCTCAATGGGTACGTATAAATCGTATATGTACATACCTACATAGATACACACATAAATACACAAGTACGTTTAATCGCTAAATTACTAAATACGTAGAAACTGAGTTATATCAATTCAGTAGTAGTAATAATAGTAGTAGTAGGAGTAGTATAAGAATTATTATCAATGGAAGAGAATTTTTATCTCACAGAAAACAAGACTGTATCTATGTATATAAATATGTAAATAATGAAAAGTGTGGAAAAAATCTAGTTTCTAAAAAAATTGACGAATAAAATTTATGGAATATTTTATGGAATTAATAAGGATAATGAAATGAGTGTCCCACGGAAAACAAGACCGTAACTAACAAACGAGATTAGCTGAGTAGCAAGATTTTTTTTTTCGAATTCGGACAGACTACTCAAAATAAAAAGGTATTAAATTAACTACAATTGAATCATTAAGTGATTTTGCATAGTTTTTACATACCTACATAAAATGCTCATGTCAGGATATAGATATCCTTGCAAAAATATTTTGAAAGAGAGTACGACGGGCACTTGGTTGGTGATAAAAATTAATTTTGCACTAGAAAATCAGTTTGTTCTTGTATTCTGCATCCTTTCAACGTCAGCTTTATTAAAAAAAAATATAAAATTTTTAAACAAAAAATAAGGATATAGTTATCCTTCCAAAATGATTTGAAAAAATTTTCAGCTAACATAAAGAGGAAACGGCACGCACTTAGTTGGTGGTAAAAAAATAGTTCGCCAACATATCATTTCATTGTTGTGTTTTGAATATTTTCAACGACAGGATAAAGTCATCCTTGCAAAAATATTTTGAAAGAGAGTACGACAGGCACTTGGCTGGTGATAAAAACATATTTTGGATTAGAAAATAAATTTTCTGTTTTTTTCGAAATCCTTTCAAAGTCAGTTTTATTAAAAAAATATACAATTTTTAACCAGAAAACAAGGATATAGTTATCCTTACTAAATTATTTTGAAGGGATTTTCAACTATGTAAAAAAATCTTTGAAGTATTTTATATATTTGCATTATTTTCAGAGTAGCCCCAGGGTTGAACAAATGCGTTTTTGCAGTCCTTTCGTGTCTATTGGGGAAGATTGGAAAGCCAGACGTTCAGAGTTGGTGCCCGCATTGACCGTAAACAAGGTAAACACATTTAGGAGCTAAATAATTTTTAATAATATTTTATTATTAAAAAAAATTTTAAATACTGTTAATAAAAAATATTAATTCAAATATTTAAAATAATTAACATCAAGTGTTTAATATCACAATAATATAACATCCGTTCCCTCCAGATACGCTCATTTTACACAGCAATGCGTGACAGCGCTCAGAAGGCCTGCGACTACCTCACAGCTATGGGTCAGCAGCCATTAGATGGCAAGGAGGTGTGTACTTAGTCCTTACTCCACCACATAGTGCGCATTCACCTTACTGTCTTAACTTAACCTTTTTAGCTCGCCAACCGCTTCACCGCACAATTCATGTCCAATTTCATCTGGGGCATCGAAGGCAACGCCTTCACTGTACCACAAAAAGCAGCAGCCACTGCAACACTCTCGCCCGTACACCGCATGGCCAGAGATATGCTTCTGCAGTCGTCGGATTGTGTACGTTACTACAGCAGCACAGCAGCTTGGCCTTGGCTGCGTCTGCTACGTCCCGTGCGCTTCTTTCCCATCACCGCAGACCGTTTCTTTCAGCAACTACTCACTGACGCGCTCAATGCACGCGCCCAACAGACAGCGGAGGGCGGTGGAATGCGCGGTGATATGATCGATCATTTGCAACAGCTCAGGGAGAAAAAAGCCTTAAACAGCGTACAAATCGCTGGACATACAACAACAGTTTTGATTGATGGCTATGAAACGGGCGCGATACTGATTGCGCATTGCTTGTTGTTGGTGAGTGAGAAGCATGATGATGATGATGATGACGAGACTTTTTCCTCATTGTTAAAAAGTTGTGATTTTACTAAGCGGCAGTTTTAAAATGTCTGTTTTATCATTCATTCTTTACTCTTTTTCTTACCGCTGACAGCTAGCGCGCAATCCACGCGTTCAACAGAAGCTCAGAGAAGAGCTACTCGCCGCAGATGTCGCTGACAGTCTTGATGCGCTCAATGAGCTGCCTTACATGGAACAGTGTCTGCAAGGTGCATAATTTTATAAATTTTTTATATTTCTAGATTTTTAATAATTCTTTTTTTTTTTTTTGTATCTCCGAAATTCTTCAGAAACCTTACGCATATTTCCGCCTTTACCGACGCTATTCAAAATCTGCACTGAAGTCAGCACTTTAACCAATTCGAATGGATCCACACTGACTGTGCAGCCCGGCGACGGTATCTACATCTCCACCTACTCTTTCCATCGTGATCCCGATTATTTCGAAAATCCCGAAGAGTTTTGGCCTGAACGTTTCGCCGAGGAGTTGGGCGGCGTGCGCAAGTACCGAGATATGGGAGTGTTCATGCCGTTCGGTGATGGGCCGCGCATGTGTCCAGGTAATGCTTTCATTATACATATATGGATCTGTATATATGTGTATACACAGCTCTCATGAACTTTTTTTCATTTTCTAGGCATGAAATTAGGTTTATCTGAGGCGAAAGTCGCTGTTTCTGAGTTGACCAGGAATTTCGAGTTATCGGTCGGTGCTAACACTCGCAATGATAACAAAATTGCCAACGATTCATTTTTGTTAATGCTCGATGGTGACATCGAACTCGAATTTAAGCGTATACATTGATATTTGTAGAAAATATACCTAAGAAATATGTTTTTGTGATAATACTCTTAATAAAAACAATTAAGGCTTTACAGCTTATAAAATAATTTATTCCATTTTTTTTAATACTCTCTCTCTCTCCATGTCTTGTTTTCGCGGAATTTGAATACTTAGAAGGTTTGTAACAGCTGAAGTGATGTTCAGCTGAGACTCTCCTCCAATTTGTGGTGTGAGCCTGATTTTTTTTTCCATAAATGGAAGGACCAACAGTTCATTTTAGGCCACCTCAGAATGGCTCAAGAACTTTTTTTCTGAGGAGCTTTTATAATTTTTGGACGTTGACCGAGCCTTCCGAATAGCAGTACGTAGGCTGCTATATATGTTTCTGGCCTAATAATGAAATACGAATATTTATCAACGAAACTGTTTTTTTTTTTTTTTGATTTGGCTCGTCTTGGAAGACCCACACGGTCGATTGCTGTTTTGTTTCGGGGTCATATGCATAGATCCATGAGTCGTCACCTGTGACGATCTTATAAACGTCTTTTGAAGCACCGCGATCATATTTTTTCAGCATTTCTTTACACCAATCCACACAAGCCTTTTTTGAGCGATTGTCAAATTTTGCAGGATCCAACGAGAACAAACCTTTTTTACGGCCAGGTGTCCATGCAATATCGAATGTATGCTTGTGGGAGAAATGCATAGGCATACCTCTATCTGAAGGTATGTTACATGACGGTCTTGCATTATCAGTTCACGTACGGCATCGATGTTTTCTGGCACAACGGCTGTTTTTGGACGACCTTCACTGAATTCGTCTTTGAGCGAGCGTCGGCCACGATTGAATTCGTTGTACCAGTTTATCACAGTGCTATAGGATGGTGCTTCATAGCCATACAAAGATTTTAGTTCATCGATGCACTCTTGTCGTGATAATCCACGACGAAAGTTGTGAAAGATGATCGCACGAAAATGTTCACGAGTTAATTCAATTTTTTGGCCGGAAAAGTATTGCCTCAGTGAAAACCACACATCTAAAAGAAAGACCCTTATAATAGTCGTATTGTACCCAAAGAGCATCCAACATAGACACATAAGTCAAGTCTGTTGCAATGCCACAAATAGTAAAAAATATCCTGAATACTAGACCAGTGCGAGAGTGCATATATAATTCCATTTCTACTTCGAAACATTTCCGACAGTGGTGATACGGAAAAATCTCAAGTCTTACTGCGTAAATTCCCACTAGGCGAAGCTAGATAAGAATTCCCACTATGCACTGTGTACTAGAGTTTTTCTCTTTGGGTGGAACAGAGCTTCCCTAATCTTCCACAGTTCAACTTAGCACACAATGATCTCGCTGCGACTCATGCTGACCTTACAGATCAGCACTCCCTGTGTTAATTAAAGGTTTATATGTCCAGAATCAGACCGCAGACAGAGGACCATTCATTTTCGCTTTTAAAGGCATTTCTTGTCCATGTTTCTTTGTGTAAATCAATTTTGTGTCATCTGCGCATCATAAGCTCTCTAATATTCAAAATTGTTTTATGTTATGTTTCAAGGCGGCTGCAAAAGGAAAGGCATATACCTACATAGTAGATCACCACTAGTAGCCGGTTGTTTGTTGATATGTAATGACATTTCTCTTTGTAAGATAAGAATAGAATTTTTTTATTATTCTCTACGCAAATTGAATACTCGTATCAGCAGCTAAGCATGGCAAAAATACTCCTGACCTTCACTCTCACTTAGGGAGGTAAAAATAAATATCATTAAATAAATAAATCAAACAATTGTATTTGTTCATTAGAACCATATATACCATAAACATACATAAATATTTACGTATAACAACCTGTATAAATAAATATTTATTTATATATGTATACATACATATATAAGTTTGTATGTTCGCCCCATATCATTTCTACAATGTAAACAATGACATGACAAAATTATTAATCAGAAATTATAATAAAATAGTCGACAGAGTCGAGAAGTGCATTCGTACTTTTACATACAGTATATACTCGTTTAATTTACCATAATAACAATTCATCCACTTATATGTATATACGAGTATATAGGTCTATTAAAAGATAATCCATTATTATGAGTATTGTTAGTGATCTGTATCTCGCGTTCTATAAGTGCGATGGGACTCAAGTAGATGGCGTTAGAAAGATTAAAATTTGTATTAATAAATAGAAATGAGAAAAGTGTTGACTACCTTACTCAGAAGGGTTTGAGAGCATATGAAATATGGACACCAGGAAAGAGAAAATATGCTATACCATATGTATAATTTTTCTTCGCTAAAATAATGGAAATCGTCGAGCCTGAACTTCAGGCGAGCACTGTTTCGATTGACCAAGAACTAAACATTTTACATAAAACAGTTTAGAACAACTTGAATAAACCTGGATACACAAAGAAGCTCGATGTATTGGTGTCACAGGAGCCAACGAGAAAAAAACTTATGGACCGAATTTCCATCTGTAAGCCGCTGCCAATCCCAATACGGACAAGGGTTTCTTTGAGAGAGAGAGGCGTGATGACATTACTTTTAAAATATCAAAAAGTTGTCAAGTAAAACTATGGATGAAGAGCAAATGACGGATGACTTGTTATGCGACCTAATGAATGATATTAACCAAGCCGAGTGGTTAGCACTGCATGCTACCTTAGGAAGGGGTAACAGTCTCTAATCCTGGTCGGACCAACCAGCAATATTATGGAAAACTTATTTAAAAAAAAACATTTAATTTTCCTAATTTCGGTCGCCGCTCGATCAGGAAATTTCAGCAACTCCGAGTGTATTTCTGACATGAAACATATAAAGAAAAGGGAAGCCATTGGGAGGCAAAGAAACCGAGGGAAGTTTAGATTAAACTGTATGTTCTTTCAATTGTTGGAAATATTAGCAATCGGAAATCGCCTATTTTTACATCCTTATGTTTGTGTAAATATTTTTCAAATATTTTTTCCTTGCAACTCGACAAGTTTTAATTTAAGGCGTGTTCCGCTGAAATAATAAAAAAGATTAGCTTTGAAAAGATTTTTGTTCACACAGATGTCAATTTATGCAAATAAGATATGCAATTGGAAAAATTTTAAAATAAAAATATATATATGTATGTATATACATTATGTCACTCCAATTTACAGAATTTTTCCACTCATTTTTTATACAAAAAAAATTAATGCAAGGAAAACTTTTTATTGTCTACTTAAAATGTCCCGATTTTTTTTTATCAAAAAGTAAAATTTTTTTCTTCTTATGGAATTGCTTAAACACTGAAACAAATTCCAAAATAAAATTTATTAATTTTTTTAAAACAAATTCCAAAACTAAATTCATTAGAATTTATTTAATAATAAATTCATTATATATTAATAATATAAAACATTATTTTATCTTAATATACGAAATAAATAGTTAATGAAAATATTTTTCATTTTTTTGTCACTCTCTAATAATAGCAGACCCACCCTCATATAATTACATATACATTTCGAAATGTTCAATATGCAAATAAATATTATGATTGCAACGTTTTGTGAATTAGAATCACTTAAGCGAGACGACAAATAAACGCGCAATGACAAAAAAGGTATTCACAATATACCATAAAGCAAATTATATATACAGACACCTGTGTGGCGTGTGAGTATATTTACAAATTACCTCTTATTAGATAAAAAAAATAAAGTAAATAGTAATGACAATTCAAAAATTTAAAAAATACCTATTAATTATGATAAACACAAATTATTTTAATATAAATATTATTTAATTTAATTTTTTCCTTTAATTCCGTTGGAGCCACTTAGAGTTAATATCTACATAAGTATGTATAAAAGATAAAAATTAATAATAAATGCTACTTTTACTCGTATATATAGGGTTATCAATTTCTTGGTTTCAAAAATAATGCAGCCCTGCATTTTGGCATCTGTCAAACTTAACTGTCAAACCAAATATGTTTTGTTTTAATTGGAAGTCAGGCAGTTACGAAAAATGATCGCTTAACAATCGCCCATGGCGTTAAAATCGTTGAAACCTTCTACAAAAATGGTGACTCAATCGGCCTGAGCGAATATGGCTATATTTATTGTGGCGAAATCTCTCGTCTTGGCGATGTCAATTGGCCACCGAAAACCAGCATTCGTCAAATTATGGGTAAGACACCGCCAAATATATACCAAAACGTGGTTGAAAACTACTTCAAACGAATCGAATCTTGGAAATATTTGCGAGGCGCTCATTTGAATGACTTTATAATGAAAAAGGAACTTCATAAAAAGATTTATTTTAAATGTATTTTATTTACGTTTATTTTCGAAATCGGAAAATAGATTACCCTGTATACACATACATGTACTTATGAACGCACCTTTTCAATTGCTGATAATGAATACTAAAGTGGTTAAAATGTACATATAATATACTCGTATACAAAGTGTAAATTTAGTGCAATTGATGCTTTATACCGAGATTGAATCTTTTAGGTGGCACAGTCTCGAAATGGTGCCGCTCATAGTCACATTCGTTTTAATCGCCGCAGTCGCTTTTCTAATACATAAATATTTGACTTGGCATTATGATACATTCAAGAAATTGGGTATAGCCGGTCCGGAGCCAAAAATTTTAGTCGGAAATTTTTCTGGTAAACAACATTTTGTCTACGAAATCGATGAGATATATCAGTGAGTGTCTGTGAAAATCGTATTGATAATTATTATTATTTTTTTTAGGAGAAAAAATATACAGAAATACGTGCTCCACTGTTTCTTTATGTTTTTGGGAATTTTTTAATTTCTTTCACGAAATTAATTTTCCCAAAACAAAAATTAAATTATTTAATAATTAAAAAATCTAAAAAATAAATTAAAAATCATTTCCAAACTCAACAAAAACTTAGCACAAAAAATTTCGTTTCCAAAAAATAAAATATAAAATATTTTGAGAACATAAAATATTTTTGGAATAGAACGATAGCTTTTGTTAACCAAAAGGTCTCTGAAAAAATTTGATACTTCTAAAGTGTCATAAGGGAGTGTTGTCTCTTTCGTCAGTTGACACTTTAACACTGAGGTCTAAAATGATTATTGATGTTGTTGTTGTAGCGGTCTAAGTCATCGAAGTCGTCCAGCGAGAGGTCTACGAAACGAACTATGTAGACGTTTGGTTGGTTAGTGTCGTGCGTGGTCGCATGGCATCCAGTACATAAATACATTGGATATATCGTGGACCAGTCTGGATATGTAGGAATTAAGTCGACTGCAATATCCACACTTTAATTGTGCCAGTATTACTCCGATCCCTCGAACAGCTCAAGCTCTTATTAGGTGGTACTTGAAGGGGTGTTCATAAAAGTGTTGACGGACTCTAGGTGAATGGCGTTGAAGTCGGTCAAGACGCTGCACTGTCCAGCGATAGCACCACAAATAAGGTCTACAAACTATAGTAACCTCAACTCCTACTTATCCAGACTCCGCCTTAAATATCCATCTTATGTCCAGTATGCAATGATTCTCCGTACGACAGTAATCACTCTTCTGCAAGCCCACGAACACCATTTAACAAAGCTTTCCTTCTGCTCCTAACCCGGCGAAAAAACTGTTATCGGTCCTGGGCATAATTTTTTTTTTAGATCTTTACTTTACTTACTTTTAAAAATAACCTAAACTACATATATGTTAAAACTTAAATTTTCTTTCAGCAAATACAAGAAAAACCACCAAGTGGTCGGTGTGTTTATATCCCGAGAACCACACTTCCTGATTTTAGATCCGAAATTGGCACATGAAATCTTGGTGACGAATTTCAAATGCTTCAAAGACAATTTGGGCAATAAATTTGTAAGGGATTGAAGTAAAAAATACTTGAAAAATGTAGAAAATATTTATTTATGTTACAGCTCTATAACAGAGAAGAGGAGAAAATGGCGTCAGTCAATCCGTTCCTCAATGTTGGCGATGTATGGAAGACGAGGCGTGCGGATGTGATAGGTGGTGTAACGCAAAATAAGGTATAAAATTAATAAAACAACTCTCTTTAATAAATATTAAAATTATGTATTTTGTGTAAGTTATTCAGCTCTCCTTAGCTTATCCCATTTGGAAGAGTTGTGCGCAAAAGCTCAGCAATCTCTTGAAGGCGCAAACAGCCAAAGGCAATTCCATAATCGAAACAAAGGACGTAAGTAAATTTATACTGTGGTCAAGCAAGCAAAGCTTCTTTGTGTTCATCTACTTTCTCACTCAGCTCGTTACACGCTTCACGTCCAACGTAATGGGTGAATTCCTATGGGGCATTGAAACCAACACGCTGGCAAATCTCGGAGAACGAAATGCGTATCTAAAAATGTGCCACAAAATACCAGAACAAGTATTCCAATCGATCATAAGCTACTTTAAGTTTATAGCTTTTCCTTGGTTCCGACGTTTCAGCAACTATCGCGTATTCGCACTTGAAGCGGAGCATTTCTTCTCACAGCTCACGAAAGACGCATACGCGCTACGTGATCGGGATGCGAGTAATAAGGATAGAGTTGATTTCCTAAACTACATAAGGCAATTGCAGGATAAGAAGAACCTCACGCATGACGAAGTTGTTGGTTACATGGGAACCGCTTTGGCGGATGGTTTCGATACAGCGGCCTCTGTCGCCTTTCATGTGTTGTTCTATGTATGTGTGCATAGTCTTCTTGGATTCCGAAAAACTAAACTAATTTCTAATATATTTCCGCAGTTAACACATCATCCAGACTGTCAGGAAAAGGTGCGCAAGGAAATTTTCGCAAATCTCGAGACCGATGGCACTGTTGCTTATCAAACTCTCTCTGGTCTACCTTTTTTGGACCATTGTGTGCAAGGTACTTACCACCAAATCTAATTTATTTACTAAATGAAACTATTTTTTTTTATTTTTTATTTTTCAGAAACTCTGCGCCTAATGAGTCCACTCACGTTCGCATCGCGCGTTTGCAGCGAGCCCACCGAGATAGTATTGGATGACGGGCGTCGTATACCCATTAAGGTGGGACAAGTTATTACCATACCTGCTTTCTCATACACGCACGATGCCGAGTATTATGTCAACCCATCGCGATTTCAACCTGAACGTTTTGAAAATGTTGACGTTTCGGAATTGACGAAACGTGGCATTTTTCTGCCCTTCGGTGATGGGCCACGTATTTGCTTGGGTAAGTATAATTGCTTACTTATGGAACTTTAATTGTATGAAAATCGATTTTTTAAGGACGTCATATGGCTCTTTTGCAAATGAAAACCGCTATCGTTGAAATACTTAAAGGCTTTCGATTGAAAGTCTGTGATAAAACTCCGCCGGAAGAAAGACTGGAATCGCAAACTCTTATTCTTGGTGTAGAGGGAGATTTGCTGTTTGAATACGAGAGGTTATAAAGCAACACAAAAAGTCATGAGATTTCTCTTTTTATATTTCCAACCCAACTTTTGTAAATCAAAGAAATATTAATAAAAAAGTGAAAGTATTCTTTGTTTTCCTTGAGATTAGTCCTTTCCTTCCTTTGACGATGACTGGCAATTGAAGGCAGATCCATCGCCCTCGCCATCCTTACCCTTCCAATGGAGTAGAGGTCTTTCATATGCCCTAGTTCTCCTAACCGGTACCCCAGCAAATACTTTGAGAGCTGGCAAGTTTTCGTCTACCCAGCCGACATAACTACGCATGGGAAACTGATATATATAAATTCGCTGAACTATGTATGTCAATGCCAGGGTATATCTCACAAAGATCGTCGCTCCATCGATATTTGACATCGGTAATAGTGGGGTATAGTGGGATATAGTCAAACTTCTGGGTATGCAGTTACAGTCGTGGGGCTATACTGAATTCTTACTCTTGCGTCCACGCTGCGGACCCTGGACTCGCCCAGCAAGGTTGTGCGCTGGGTTTGGGACCCGTCACGTAGAAAAATTTATAACGCCTCGGATGAGATACTTCTTTCTGATGACGATCCCGGCAAACGAATTGAGAATTACGATTTGAGGGCGTGCACCTGTAGATTTCAGTCCCTTAATTGGGAAGGTGCCGCTGTCCAGCTGGTTGATGTTCTTGTAAGAATAAAGGCTGACATCACCGCCGCCCAAGAAGTGGATGGGACAAGGACAGAAGCGAGTAGGTCCTTGTGACATTTTCTACAGCGGTCATATAAAGGAGGGAAAATTTTGTGTCGGATTTGTGGTAGAAGAGAAACTCTGTCGCCGAGTACTGGTATTTTCATTAGAAAATGACATAGCATAAGGGACAACTGTCAAATTGCGGACATCCTAAGTCAATGCATGTTGACACCTATCGGGCTTTGGCATTGCCGCTATTTATTATTTATTTAACTTACTTCAACTACTGAGCTAACTTCTCGTAAATAATCAAAATTTCTTTCTGAAAGACTTTTCTTGGCAAAAACGAAGAACTAAAAAGAAAACTGAACCAAATCAAACCAGATTTTCTATACATGAACACGCAGATTATTTTAAAGTTCGTATTTGTAGAACTTTTTGGGATAAGACATTTAAATCACTTCCTTTATTTCTCTGTAACAGTCGATTTATTATTGGCATTTCCCCATCTCTTTCAATTTTATAGCAGCACATTTATTTTTGACCGAAAAAATGTTAAAGAAAACCCTGACCTTATTGGAGAACCTGTATTTATGTATATGCATAATTTGGTATATTTGAATCGTCAAAACAGAAGGCAAATCAGAGTGAACAAAAATTATAAACAGAAAACCATATGGTGAATTATTCCTTCTTATCTCATTGTTTGTGAATTTAATGATTATGGTACACAAAATTATACATAAATATAGAAATCATAGCATAGCATTGATAAGCGCACAATCATTATGTTCAAATTGTCCATATGCTTGCACTAGTCGATTTATGTCAAAAAAGAAAAAAAAACGTAAGTAACCTCTGAGCAAATTTCTAGACAAATGACTGTTTTTTTAATTTATTTTATTTTATTTTATTTAATTTTATTTAATTTTATTTAATTTAATTTAATTTTATTTTATTTTATTTTATTTTATTTTATTTTATTTTATTTTATTTTATTTTATTTTATTTTATTTTATTTTATTTTATTTTATTTTATTTTATTTTGTTTTATTTTATTTTATTTTATTTTATTTTATTTTATTTTATTTTATTTTATTTTATTTTATTTTATTTCATTTTATTTTATTTTATTTTATTTTATTTTATTTTATTTTATTTTATTTTATTTTATTTTATTTGATTTTATTTTATTTTATTTTATTTTATTTTATTTTATTTTATTTTCTTTTATTTTATTTTATGTTATTTCATTTTATTTTATTTTATTTTACTTTATTTTATTTTATTTTATTTTATTTTATTATATTTTATTTTATTTTATTTTATTTTATTTTATGTTATTTTATTTTATTTTATTTTATTTTATTTTATTTTATTTTATTTTATTTTATTTTATTTTACTTTATTTTATTTTGTTTTATTTTATTTTATATTATATTATTTTATTTTATATTACTTTATTTTATTTTATTTTATTTTATTTTACTTTATTTTATTTTATTTTATTTTATTTTATTTTATTTTATTTTATTTTATTTTATTTTATTTTATTTTATTTTATTTTATTTTATTTTATTTTATTTTATTTTATTTTATTTTATTTTATTTTATTTTATTTTATTTTATTTTATTTTATTTTATTTTATTTTATTTTATTTTATTTTTTTATTTTATTTTATTTTATGTTATTTTATTTTATTTTATTTTATTTTATTTTATTTTATTTTATTTTATTTTATTTTATTTTATTTTATTTTATTTTATTTTATTTTATTTTATTTTATTTTATTTTATTTTATTTTATTTTATTTTATTTTATTTTATTTTATTTTATTTTATTTTATTTTATTTTATTTTATTTTATTTTATTTTATTTTATTTTATTTTATTTTATTTTATTTTATTTTATTTTATTTTATTTTATTTTATTTTATTTTATTTTATTTTATTTTATTTTATTTTATTTTATTTTATTTTATTTTATTTTATTTTATTTTATTTTATTTTATTTTATTTTATTTTATTTTATTTTATTTTATTTTATTTTATTTTATTTTATTTTATTTTATTATATTTTATTATATTTTATTTTATTTTATTTTATTTTATTTTATATTATTTTGTTTTATTTTATTTTATTTTATTTTATTTAATTTCATTTTTGATTCGACTGAAAAGAGATATTTATTTTTCATTTTTGTCTGTGCTTACAACTAAACATATCAGTTTTTGACAGTCTGTCGGTGATCCCTTCCGCTTAAAGAAAATATTTTTTTGTATTTCGAGCAATTCGAAGTCGAAAAAAATTTTACTGAAACGAAACATGAGTATGCGACTATATATTGCCTGAAATAGATCGATTATTGCCCGTAAAAAAAGAAACTCAAGAGAAGCGAAGCATAAAGGCGATTTCTTCGAATAGTTTAGTCCCTGACAAGAATAGTCTACCTGATAATGTAAATAAAAATTTATCTAAGTACCGAGTAAATCGAACCATGAATAAGATTTGTTCGAATAGGTCAGTTCCTGGTCCAGTTTTCGAAAGTACTTTTTTCGTATAAACATTCTTATGGCCCATAGAAGGAACCTGATAAGCAAGTCAATCGGACGCAAACTTTTGGAGATTACTGGATCGTTGAACATAAAATTTTTATATGTACTCGTATATATAGATATATAGATTATACATTCGATTCCCTTGCAGCAACTTTTCAATGTACACTCATATAATACTGAAAAGTTCTCCAAAAGCGCAAAGGAAGAGTACTTTGAAACAAACACAAATACAAAAGACAATGCGAATGCAATATTTAATTAATTGCCCTTGGCGTCAATGACATTTTCATTAAACTTCGTCACTCAAAAGTATTCGCAACTCAAACTTTCACCTGACTGACCAATTACACACACACACAAATGTACATACATATGAAAATAAGGACACAAATACCAAATCAAAAGGACAAATTACGAATTAGGAATAAAGAATTTTTTGGGTTGTAGCAACAATAACAATAACGCATGTTGTAAGCAGAAAAAAGCAACAGCTGACACAATGTGGGCGACACTTTATACCCTTATCTGTAATGGCTGCCTTTGAGTTGTACGTCGGATTGTATGTAACTACATATGTTTGTGTGTATAAACTATATGTCTGTGTTGTCCGTGGCTGCTCGTCAAGTGTGAGGCAAACAAGCACAAGCAAAGTTCCAATAATGAAACTGCTGACAACAAACTGACATTTACAAATGTCACATGCAATATTGAGCATACACAAAAGACAAACTTAATAAAAAGCCACCGTCGCCACCTCGAAATACGAGTACAACACACACTCACACTCGTACCGAACAAGTAAACAGACAGACGGATAGACAAGTCAGTCAAGGTGGAGGAAGATGGAGGAAGGCAGTGAAGTTTTTCTCTCACAGACAATACACAATCGTGATAATCAGTATATAGCAGAGTTATAACGGTAAACGTGAATGTGGTTAGAATAGTATGAAAGCAAATCGTCGCAGCAAGGAGATAATGCAAAAGGACAGTCGAAATTTCGTGTAAAAGTAAAAAGTAAGTAAGAGGTCGGAAAAGGATGAAAATGTAAAGAAGGAGAAGAAGAAAAAGGAGAAAACGAAGAGGAAGAAGTAGATAAAGAAAGGGAAAAAAGACAAAATAATTCAGAAAGATAATAAAAAAAAAATCAAATACAAAAAAAATTTTAAAATGGCAAGAAAATCACAGCCGGTGCCAATATTTTGTCTCCACCTGCCCTACCGACGGGAAAGAACGGTCAAGGATAACATCACAGCTGTGGCGTTCATAGCTAGCCGGAGAGTAGAGCTGTGATACACGATGACCTTAGACACGCCTGCTTATATAATGGCATGTGTACACGTTAGGCAATGTGAAGTATTTGAGTAGAGGACACGGATCTCAACTAGTATAACCGTTACCTTGTAATTACTTGATAACACTGGAATTAAAAATTGAACTGCTCTTCCCACACCTCCATCTTTATCTTCTTTTATTCTTCTCCTTCTTCTTCTGCTTCTCCTTTTTATACTACTACTTCTTCTTCTTCTTCTTCTTCTTCTTCTTCTATCTCTTCTTCTCCTTCTTTGTTCTTCCTCATCATCTCTCTGCTGTTCTTCCGCTCTTTTACCTAATCGTTATCCTTACGTACACACTGTGACTGTCCTTCAAGCAATTAACTTTGACTAATTGCGGTCAGCTTAATTAGGAAAAAGCACTGCGGTTGCAGCTCACGAGCATCTATCGATTGTAATACAATGAGAGGATAACGATGTGCACGTACATAAATACACATGTACATATGTATTGAGAGTTTATCTATCTTCTTCTAGGCAAAGGATGTAAGCGCGCCGGTATTATTTGTGTAGTTTATAAATTTTACAATTGTCTGTAAACTAGTGTGGGTGTGTATGTGTGTGTTTGAGCATCATTGACGTTGCTGCAGTTGCAGGAGTAACTTTTGTTGTTTACAATTGACAGTTTTTTAAGTTCTTATCACTTGCTAAAGTAGCTTCTTAGCGAGTAATTAGTCAATTGTTGTCATTTTACGGGAGGGAAGTACACAAATCTTTTGTCAGAAAAATATTATAATTATAAAGTTTACTTGCTCTTTGGTGTATTTAACTCTTAGTTTAATATTTAAGAACTTTTAAATGTAAGAAAATTAATTGGGAAAATAAAATGAAACTATTAATATGCCTGAAGCAGGAGAGAAATGTAGTTCAAATAATCGAGACCGAAAACGCAAAGATCATCTCTTGATGCTTACTATTTATTACAAGCTCATCTCAGGTTCGAATCTCTCTTCGATTTCCAATAGTTTCTCATTGATGATGAGCTGATGGGTGAAAAGAGAGCCTAGTGAGAGCCACTTAACTGAATACCTTGCTCTTTTTGGAAAGGACCTTTCTCAATCGTTGGATAATAAATGAGATTAGAGACAAGGTAACTCCTTATCGTATGACTTTTTAAATTTATTACTGGAGAAAATAATACGAGCTGCAGAGCTAAATAGAAAAGTTGCACCATTGGCAGCGCGCCGTGAGTAATGCTTTTCCCAGACTGAATAGGAAAGCGAAGCGTTTGGATCCGTAGTGAGCGAAGATAAGACGAAATATTTCCTATCAACAAAAAAAAACTATTATCACTTTCGAGACTCGACTCTCAGGAGTTTGAAGTTGTTTTTCATCTATCTTGGAACCAGTATTAATCCCAACAGGTACTACTTTCTACTGCGTAGGCAATTTGAACTGGTTCAGAAGCGTGGACGTTGTCAATATCCGATGAGTTGGCGTTAGAGGTCCCTTGTGCATAGGCAACGGCGAATACAGCAGTCGATGAAACGATGAGCTGTACGAGGTATATGGCTTTGTAACCGCTGAAGCTATTTTCAGCCGCGCTCCTCTTCCGATTTCTTATTTTGGGTCTTCATGTTTTTCCAACAAATGGAGGGACCTACAGGTTATACTAAGCCGCCTCCGAACAGCTGGTGGTTTTTTTATGAGAAGCCTTTATTTCATGCCAGAAGTACACTCGGAACTCCCGTCTTCCGAATGGCAGTACTCAATGCTAAGCACTCGGCTACCGCGTCAGTAACGCTGGACTGGATGGATAAGAATACTCCAGCTTTGAAAGTTTTCGAAGCAGTGCCCGCCGTTGGATGAGTCGAACGTCCACTACTTGGTATTTGTCTCTGCCGGTAAGAAGAAGAGCACGATGAATCCAACCATAATTGGAACCATAATGATTGACACCATGGAAACAAAAAGGAATTCTAACCAAAAAAGGTTGTAACCGTATTAACCAAATAGTTAAAGGTGTGTACTATTATATTATGCATCAAAAATAGGTTCAAAACATTCAAATTATAAGAATTTTATTTTAAATGAATTTTTTTGACATGAAATAAAAAGTCCTCCACCAGGCTTTCGAGAGGACCCTCCATTTGTTGGAAAATCAGTAAGATTCACACAACAAATTAAAGGAGGAGCTCGCCGAGATCCGATATCTTCTTATTATCACTTATTTGAATAACTTCTTTCAGTTAACATCAGAATTGACCACTTCTATGATACCTGCAGGTGTTATGCCCAACAAATAGTGTTAGTGGCCTTATACGAGGGTTGTACTTGTTTTGGAATCTGCCCATCCGATCTTGTCAAATATTTTTATCAAGGATCAGTGTTTATCTATTGAGGTCGCAGATCACTCTAAGAAAAATTTCGTGAAGGCCTTCCAAACCCAGTTGTTGTTCAGGAAACTATTTATGCTGTGTGCAAACTGATATTGCAAGATCATCATATGATTTATCGTGAGATTGAGGCAACTATAGGCATTAGTGGGAGCAGCATACAGTCAATTATGCATACACATTTATACGCATTGAATCCCACATCCAATCCCATATCCAACATCGATTTGATGAGATCCACCGTATAGTCCTAACTTGGCACCGAATGATCTCTTTTTATTCCCGTAAGAAAAAAATAAACTGAGAAGTCAACGTTTTTCGACACCTCAAGAGGTGGTTGATGCGTTCAAGATTTATGTTTTGAAGCTACCTTAGTCTGGGCGGCAAAAGTGATTCGAAAATTGGTCCAAATACACAAAATAAGTGTTATAAAATAATCATGCGGCAAAGACAATACAAATTTCTGTTTAATAAAAATTTAATTCAACACTGATTAACTAAACTTTTTATTGCTTCTCAACTTGCCGATGAGAATTTTCAATAGTTTTTTATATTTCACTTAATGCCGCTATAAGAGGAAAGTGAAAATCTCTGCAGTTTTTATTAACTTCAAAATTATCCAACTCTTATTTCAAATTATAGTTCATTCTCTTGTCAGTTACCTTTTTTCGCATTTCTCGTGGTCCTTTCGATTCCCTACGCCATACTCAAGTGCTCAATAAAAAATCTTGTTAAAAATTTTCATTTTTTTTTAATTCTTTTTTCGTTTCGGTGCCCGCTCTCTTTTTGGCACTCCACATTTTTATTTGCCTTGCCATTTTTTAATGGCTCAATTTATCATGATATGCAAATTTTGTGTTCAAGTGTCATTCACTCAGTGACGTTGGTTTGAATGTTCTCTGCAGCAAGTAGTTATGCAGAGAAAAAAGGTAAAGCTGGTGTGTAGCAGGGGGAGGGTGGAGTAATCTAAAGCAAATAAAATTGCATCGAAAACAAAAAATTTGCAATCACTTTCCTTCATAAGTTTTTCACTCGATGTCAACAAGCAAAGGGAAATTGCAACTTATAAACTATGCCGGAGCAGAGAGAGAGAGAGGAAGAGAGGGAGAGGAAAAATATTATTTTCGTGAGCAAATGAAAAATTGTTGAATATTTTATTTCAAGTTTCTTGCTGAGTATAGATTGTGTTGAGTCAGTTGAAAGTTATTGACTGATGTTAAATTCTCGCAAACTTTGCTTGAGACCTTTTTTTATTATGAAAGTGATTAATTTTAAAGTAGTTTGAAATGCTCAAATGTTTTAAAAACTTTAAACACCCACAAACTCGCAATTCCCTTCATCTCCTCAAAAATAAAGTGGTAATTAACCAGCACGGGTGTTTCGGATAAATTCCAACTGAGAGAACTAATTTTCGACTGCTTTGGGACCATATTCAGAAATAGCCCGTTTTCTATGGCGTCAGTTTATCTGCGAAGAAATGCGACTTAAAATAACCCCACAAAAAAAGAATCCAGTCCTTTCGGATGATATGGTATAGACAAAGTAGCCGTTGTCTCTTAATTCTTGCATCGCATTTCGTTCTATAATCTTCGATATTCGACGATGACCTTACGAAGAGGGCCATAAACATTCCGCGAAGTATTTCTTTCGAATACTTATAATACCAACTCTTTGGTTATCGAACACGTGTCTGCTCTATACTACAGACTGGAAATGAAAAGCGATAACTAGGCTTTGATCCTTGTTCGTTGAAGACTTTATTTTTCCATTATCCACTCAGTCTCAAATAGCACCTGTTTCCAAAAGTGGTTTTTGGTAAAACTTCGAGGCGGGATATTGCTATTCGTACTTCACCAGAGCCAGGTTATGGAACATCTTTTCAACCTTCAACAATTGGTTTTTCAAATTTCGTCGTCTCTCTATTTCCTTTTAATGCTATTCAGCTGACTGGAAAAGTGTGCACTCGGTAGACTCTGCATAATCTGCTCATTGGTCGTTAGATTACTATACCTTATCTCTGTATCTTATTACCGTTGGAAAGTCGCTGCAGAAATCGTTTCTTGAAATTCGTGCATTTCAGCCTCTCTTTTTATGTCTGCAAATGCGCCTCGCTTACCTCTTCGAGTTTCGGTATCTATTTGTGACCAGTACTCTCAGAGACAAGGAATGTAATGAAATGTTTATGTCTTCTGTCAGATGTGGCTTCATTGATTTTTTTTATGCTGGCATCTGGGATTATAGAAACCATATTAGGGGCCCTGCTAAAGGCAATATGTCTCGTGGTAAAGCTAAGTATTCCGACTGTGGCTGAAGCACCGATGATATCTCCTTTGCCAACACGGTGATATGGGTCCAGAAGCTCGAATAAGATATCTTTGGCCACACCATATTGCTCTTCCAACGTGGCGTGGATTGAAGCCACTGAACCGACCTCGTCTCCTCGCTTCTCGAGGACGGCGGTGATGGCAGACTTTATATTTTCGAGGACATTCTAAGTGCATCCTCACTACTATTTTGCCTACTACCCATATCGGAATACTGCATTTACCATATCTAATTGTAATTTAACTTTGAAAATATGTATTTTCTTTCATATTTTTTGCAGCAGGCGTACATTTTGCCAATATCTGCCAGGTAAATAAATGCTAAATTAATTTAATTTTGGTATAAAATGTAGAACTAAAGTGAGCCAAGTATTTGAAAAAGGTTGCCTTTAAAATATGTCAAAATTCATTATGGCAACCACAGTCATATTTCACATACGCACACACACATTCACATTCACCCACACTTCAGTACATACAAATATTGAGGTACACATTTATGCCCATTTAGAGGGAATTCTTTGTGCTACGCAATTTCACTTAAATACATAAAAGCATTTTCATACACGTACATAACCACATAAACACACACACACATATATACACACACACACAAATAATTTTCCCATTAAGAAAATATCGAAAATTCCTGAAGTTTTACTCAAACTGTGCGAACATTTGAATAGTTAGAGAGGCTTCGATATTTCAATATCTATATACATACATATTGTATATTCACCTATGTGTACATATGTGCTTAGGGGCTTGTAAATATGTATATGTATGGATATTTGCCGAAGCTATTGCAAACACACATCCATACATACATATGTAAATAATTGAGTATAATAAAAATTTCGATTCACACATGAAGGCACATTAACATACATACATTTGTATGTATTACATACAAATGTGAGTCTACGCATATGCACACTTACGAGTACATAGGTGGGGATTAACAAAAGTAAGTTGACCAGAAAAAAGAACAAAAAAATTCTTTTTGTATTTATTCGTAATCTTTGTTCTTTTTTATCTCCTCTACATAATCGCCATTGGTTGCAATATACCATAATTACTCGTTATTTCAGCAGTGCGGGATGGCGCGTTGTGACCACAGTCCTTAAAGTCGTTCCTTATGCAATTTGGTACTCGAAGGTAATCACATGGCGAATTTCTGTTTGTGTTAGTGATGGATTTTCGTCTGATCTATACTCAGCTATATTACGTTTTCCCGTTTCCATTTTAGCCGATCGTTCTAAAATTTGAAACGAAGACTAATAAAGTAATTGCAAAGGATTTAGTAATTTTAGATTTAACAAAAATAAATTGAAAGTCACCAACTGACCGAACTTTTGTTAATCCTCTCGTACATATACATTTGAGCTACACATACGTGTATGTGTAAAATTTGCGACGAACCGAGACCAAACCGCAAGCCCAGCATGTCGAAACCGCATATTGAACTTTAAACAGACAAATGACTGTTGGTGCTGACGCTCCGAAAATGGCTAAATGAAATTTTTGAATGCCTAAAAATACACACCTACACACGCAAACAGATTTACACTGTGCGAAATTAAATATTTTTGATTTGGAAATAAAATTTGATTAACCGAGAGGAATAAAACGAAGATGGATAGTAAATTGAAATCGAAATTAGCCATTTCAAAACAAAGACTTGAAATGTAGTTTCTCTTGTCAATTCGATATTGATGAAGTTTGTAAAATTAAGTATAGTAAAAACTAATTGAAGGCTTTATTTACCGTAGCTAGAACTATCCATTTGGCTCCATAACATTTTGCCAATTTAAAGGTGATGCCTCTCTCTTATAGAAACCCTTTTCCCCTTTAGCAAAATATTGGGATAATCGATTTTCTCTAGCTTATCTTCGGTCATTTCTTCACCAGCCAAATCTTTCGCCAGATGGTAATCACTTGGTGCGAGGTCCGGACTATGAGGTGGATGCATAAGATCCTCGCAACCAAGCGCTCGGAACTTCTGCCGCGTCACTACCGATGTTTGTAGTCTGTTGTTGTCCTTATGAAACACATTTCCTCTTCTGTGATTGCTTCGTCAAGGCGGTCCAATTGCCGACATAAAAAAACAGCTCATAGTGGATTATTCCTTGCCAAACCCATCAAACACATAACAAACCCTTCCGTCAATCCTGGCTTGGAGACCTTTTGCCCCGGCCCACTACTCTTCGACCGCGATCGTTTTCTTTTGACGTTGCTTTAAGTGCTCCACTTTTCATCACCAGTCACCATCCGCTTCAGAAATGTGTCGAGTTTGTTACGATTCAGCAGCGATTCACAGATGGTAGTTCAGCCCCTGAGGTCTTTTCTCGTTGGTACCCATACTCGTATATCAGACTCGCATAACTCAGACTCAACGATTTCTCTTTCTTATCGACATTTTCTACAAAGCACCGTGTCGCAGGATAACGAACATAAACACTTTTCACACTTTCAGCTGATAAGCTTGCGTTTTCGCCTATTTCGAAGAAAATTTGTAGAATACTATGCCAGATATTCTCTTTGCTGGTGTTCATCTTTCATATGTGCACAAACACTACTGAGTTAAGTAATCTTTATGTTTAGTAAAACATATCGACTTCCTACCGCCATCTAGCGTAATTCAAGCAATCTTATAGAACGCGAGATGCATACGAGTATCACTAAAACCATCTACTGCAATAATAATCTATAACTTTCTAGATGACCATATTTCAGATCTATGAAAGGATTTATACGGATTATTTACCATTGTATTATATAATACTATGATCATATAGGACAACTCTGTAGTTCCACCATAACCCCAATCTGTTCTGGAAAATTTGTGTAAAAACACACTTTACAACTAATTGTTATAAAATTTTGTATTTTAGCATTCAAAAAAGAGTTGAACTATTTCTAATGACTTGGGCAATCATATAAAGTGCGCTGTTTAGGGCTTAAAAATATTTGTTTTTTTATTTGCTCAATCAATAAAATCATAGCCTCCAAAAACTTAGTATTTTGTGGATAACTTTCGCAAAGGATGTGAGCAAACTATTTACTGGTAATTAGGTTTTAAAATTTACTCCACATTAACGTTTTTATTTAATTATTGAATCTGCTTCTCAACTCAGACTCACAATACACGTAGGTAATAAAATCTTAAAACTAGGCTGAAATATAGGTAAAGTCTATTAGCAGATATGGGCTGCTGGCTAATTGTTTTTTTTTTTTAGAAATCTGGGTTTATCTCTTCTCATCGAACGGGTTTCACTTGTTGCGAAGGCCAAGGTTTTGCCTGATTACTGGATTTCATACAATCAGATTGGTTTTATTGTTGCATTATAAAAGCAACACTTTGTTGTTAAGGTGAAGTTCAGACTACCCCAGGTTAAGCGCCTGTTTAAGTGAATACCGGTGAGTAACTTCGTTATCTTTTGGGATAGGTGGGTTCCTTAACTTTTATGCGCCATTTGCCATTCGATAGCTATTCTTCAATTAGTTTGCAGAACACCGGCCATGATTGGTTACTTCTCTGTTATTTAATCTTTTACTTTTACAGAGAATCATCTGCTGCATAAATACGATTCAAGGATATTGTAGAAAGCGCCACAGCGTGTCAAATGCTTGAGCTAATTCACGGCAAAACGTGGAACGATACTTTGAATTCGAAAACATTTTTTAGTTCATTGGTTATACAATGCAATTGCTGTCAATTGTGTGACAAGTTATTCGCAAAAACCAGATTGATGTGTTGGAATTTTGCCATTTTCATGGAGAAAACGAAAAATTTTTGATAGCTTTTCGAAGAGTTTGGAAAGACAAGTCAATATGCTGATCAATCTATATGGCGGCAGCCTGGTGACCTCCTTACCTGGCTTAGCTAGCATAACTACCTGCGACTTCTGGTGTGTTACGATCTTATCCAGCAGAATTTTTTGGGTTTAAGATGGCAATAATGAACTTTAGCTGGAATTTAGATGAAAAATTAATCTCAAAACAATTCCTGAAAAGCGCAATTTAACAATTCCTATACATAACTTTTTCTACAAAATCTTCTTCTTCCAAAATATTCAAAATAAAAAATCTGTTTATCTCAGTGTTTTTTGGATCTTGGTAATGGCTTGCCATTGAAGAAATGCATATTAGTTGCATATTCATATATTTATTAATTCATTTACATCCATACATATATTCGAGTATTTGAGCTGGCAACGTCACATGAAGCTAAATGGGCAGAACGTTTCTTAAAAACCTTGACATCTGCATGTACCAAATTGACAACAAACTCTCCGCTTGGGAGTGACAAATTTACGCAGTCCAATTGCATTCTTACATCACCACACAAACAACACTACAAAGATACATCCAATACTCGCCCCCACACACATGGACAATTTGCATTTATTTTGGGCATAAGCTGGCGCCGCTGCTATTGCTTCTGCTGCGACAGCTGCAGTGCGTTGCACGAAGGAGGATAACACGGAGTGTCCTGTCTTGCAACGCTTGAGCCTACATTTAATATGCAGGAAATTTTCATTAGTAGCAAATGCAACAGAAATGGCCACAAATAGCGGAGACGAACGAACAGCAGGACCTGAGGGCAGACATTGGACTTAGTAAACATAACATATGCATACAAATACATGCAAACACACGCATATAAACACATGTACACAAGGTGAGCATGCAAGGCACTGATGGCGTGTGTGCGTATACGAGTATATCAGGATTTGTATGTATGTACATATGTGTATTTTTATATATGTCCATTGCGAATGGCCAAATCTCGTAGGATATTTAAACCACAATTGAATTTCTTTTGCGAAAATTACTTTGGGGATCCGAACATTTGGCGCAGCTGTTGGCTGTTGGCTGCTGGCTGTTGGACAAGCTGTCGACTCGTTTGTGGTTTGGTTGCATGCCAATGCCTGAAAGCAACGCCTACAAACAACGCAGCGGAGCTGTCCACTGCAACAATGTTCAACAGAAAAGCTCGAACGATACCAAGGACAATGCCAGGACTAGCTGGCTAGCTGGCTGCCTGCCTAGCTCATGTAGGCTGTCGTCATTGAGGTTTCGATGAGGCAGATAAGATTTCTATTTTGCCAATTGTCAACATATTATTTAGTATGTGAATAAAGATATACCATTTAGGCACACACATACATACATATAAATTAATAAATAAAATACATTGACATATGCCAAAGTTTTCTAAAAGCTCTGTGTATGTTTATGTGTAATGCATGAATGCCTTCACATTCTTTATTTATTTATTTATATATACCTATACTCGTATAAATAACAATACACGTTGATACTAAAAAAGGATTTGCATTTATTTAGATGTGATGTAATGCTCTGTCTGTCTGCCTGTGTATTGATATGCATATGTATGTGTTTGTTTGCGTATGGCCCTTGTTATCCTTCGGTTGCATTAATCTCGCATATGTTTTGCAATTATTTTTGCATTTCTGTCTCACTTTGAAATACACAATTTTATATCAAAAAAACCAACAAAGATTATTTAGGAAAGTGCTGGTAAATGCAATTTCTGTTGTCTGTTTTTAATGGATTTACTTAACAGCAAAATAGACTTTTGTATTTGAAACTCAATTATCACGACGTAAAATATTGTGGCAAAGTGAAAGGAGTGGGGCTATTGGCAGGTAATTGTTATTGACAATTTTTCTAATACAAAACGAGTAAATAACAACGAGCAGTCACATCAATTGAAGGCTAAGAATTTCGAAGATAAATAAGTTTGACAAAAAGCAGTATAAATTCGATTGGAACCGAATATCAGATACTCGGCTGATATTTATATTAAACTCACTGTAACAAATGAGCTAAGTAAAATGAAGCTTTCTCCACAAATTTATTGAATATTCAATTTAAATCAAAAACCGTTAAAAAGTCGAAGGTCTATTCAATCGTCAATTTTCGGAGCATTTCCGGTAGGAATTCAGTCCCCATTGAAATTGAAAGCACCATAGATTTGGTACTGTTCTATTGATTGAGTTTTTAAATATTCGATCTCGAGTCAAACGGCGTGTAAACGAAGATAATAAAATACGTAATATGGGAGATGGAAATAGTTGTTGCACGCGGCCACACTCAGTTGACATTCATACCAGACTTCATATATGTATAATTGAAACACTGTAACCGCTGAAGAGATTTTCCAGCCTGCTTTCCCATCCAATTTATGATGGGCATCTTGGTGATTTTTCCAACAAATGGAGCTACCTACAGTTTATTCTATGCCGTCTCCGAACCTCCGATTAATTTTTGGTACGAAATACACTTGGAGGGCTTTGGCATACCCTCACGAGGGACGACCGCAATTAAAAAATTATTTTTATAATTTTAGATGTTGTTCGCATTAGGACTCGAACCATGGCTGAATGCACTCAGCTATTGCAACCGCGAATACCAGATCATAGGAATTTTAATTGTCAAATTTTATCGAATTCTGTACCTAGACGGGCGGGTATATCGATTAGTCATTCCGTGAGTGTTGATATACCTATTAGGTCAAAATATATAAAAAGCTCGTTCGGTTTTTTTTATTGATTTTTCAAAAAATTCGGAGAGCCAATTTTCACAGGCCTCTCTTGAGGCCAACTTCTCACCATTAAGCGCGTTCGCCATGAACAGGAAAAGATGGTAATCACTTGGTGCCAGGTCTGGACTATAAGGTGGGTGCATTAGAACCTCCCATCCGAGCTCCTGGGGCTTTTGGCGCGTCGCCAAAGACGTGTGTGGTCTGGCGTTGTCCTGATGGAACACAAGTCGGCCTCTGTTGATCAAAGATGGCCTCTTCTGGATGAGTGCTTCCTTCAAGCGGTCCAGTTGTTAGCAGTAGAGGGCCGAATTGAGCGTCTGGCCATAGGGGAGTAGCTCGTAGTAGATGATGATGTAGCAGCGATTCGCAGATGGAAATTCGGTCCATCATATTTTTTTGCATTAGTTCATGTGGCACCCAAACATCGAGCTTCTTTTTGAATCCAAGGCTATACAAATGGTTCCAAACAGTTTTCTGGCTTATCTTTAGTTCCTCAGCAATTAAATAAGTGCTCACGTGATGGTCTGTTTCCACTATTTCCATGATTTTATCGCAATTTTCGACAACAGGCCTCCCGACGCGTGGTGCATCTTTGACATCGACATTACCGGAACGGAACCTAGCAAACCACTTTTGTGCCACACGTTCGTTTACAGTGTCGGGCCCATAAACTAAATTAATTTTTTCATCCGTCAGCCGCTTTGGCTGCCTTTTCGCCTTGATCGAAGAAAGATTGTAAAATTTAGCGAATTTTCTCTGTACTGGTGTCCATCTTTGACGAACGCTCACAACGTACTGAGTCAGTCAATCGAAAAACTGTCAAAGACAAACTTTTAGCGCGAATAAACACAATTTCAGCGCCGTATAGTATGACATGATGCGACACGTAACACTAGTACTATGGACAATAACGCCATCTCTTAGATACAAACCGAACGAACTTCTTACTTGACCTAATATATAATATAATATAATATATTACAAACTTTGTTTTACCAAAGCCTACATGGAATTTCGAAATGGTTCTAATAACTTTTTATTAATCTTATTTTTATTTTAAAATGTTGAAATTCTTACAAATCGAACCATAACTACACTTTTTTCGAATAGATCGGTCTGTTTTGCGATTACCGGAACGGGATTGTTTTAAATTTAAAGTAAATCACAATTTTTCCGCATGAATTGATCTCAAGTCAACTTTCCGTCGAAAAATATTAGTTCTCTTCACGTCAATCTAGGTAAAAACCTGACTCCGCACCAAATTTGATGTAAATCGAAATTCGATTTGTTTAAATAAATCGGTTTCAAGTTCACTTTTCGGAAACTTACTTCTTATCGGACGATTTAATAAAATATTAATCAAATAATTATTTTCCAAATATCGTTTATGGTTTTTAAGAAATGTTGCCTACAACTAGGCGTATGCATTAAATTTTAAACTTTATTATCTGTTCGGCAATAAATAAACAATTGAAATCGAATATCAATTAAAAACGTGTAATTATATGTCGAACTATAAATGTGTATGTGCATATGTATACATACGTATACTTCTACCTCCCAACAACCTTCGCGAATGCATTCAATCACCGCCTGCGTAACGACATCGCCAACTGTCTAATACTGTTTGCGGTCTGTCAATGGTACATGACAATCACGGTAATGTTGCGTGGCGATGTGGCACAAATTGTAATAGCGCACCATTCACCATTCACTAAACCAGCATACACATCACCAAGTCAACACAAACACACAAACAATTTGCAGCTGCGTAAGCCATTATGTCGGCAGTAATATCTGCTCATACCACAGCTGCTGCTGCTTGCTGCTGACGTCACCTGGCTGCTGATTGCCGGCTAACTGTGTCCATGCCACATAATTACCAACGTAGCTGAGGTGCTACAACAGTGAGGAGGCGAAGAGACCTGTATTGCGGGTAGGCGGTTAGGTATGGCAGGAGCCAACTACAACTCGTAGTAACTATCAATGCATCATCGCCACAGCCTGTTTGTGGCATGTGTCCGGCTGGCGAGCGAGCGAGTCATTCATCATTTGCAATGTTATTGCGCTGTCAGTGAGCCGCCGCCGCCGCCGCCGAGTGACGCAGGCATAAGTGAGCCGGCTTCGGATGTTGTCATTTCTTATGCAAGCAGTTGCCTTATGTGCTCAACACCTTTGCACTTATGTATATGTGTATATATCTTTATTTTTTTATATAAGTGTGTATGTGCGTGCTGTTGTGGTGATAAAAAGATGACTCCGCTAATTTCATATTAAATAAAAGGTAAAATATATATTGTATATAAAATGTATTAAATGTGACGCCCGACAACTGACAGTTACAACAATAGCAACACCATCGCCTCACTAATAACAGCAACAACAATAACAACACTCACTAACAACAGCAGCAGCTTTTGTATTGGACACATTTAATAGCCTCGAACGTCACTGCGTGTTGCTGGCAGCATCTCGTTGTTACCTGCTGCTAGTTGTTATTGGCTCAGCAGATTTTTGTTCGCGTGTTATTGTTGCTGTCAAAAAATGTTGCCGTTAATTTGATGGCCGGCAGCTACCATTTTCGCTCACTCGTCGCTCATTATTTCACTAGCACTACAAGTGTGTTGGTGTGTGTGTCGATGTGTGTGTGTTTGTATGAAAGTGTTGACGCGTATATTTTTTGTTATTATTATGATCTACGCTACAGCTTTCGTGTACTTGACACATTTATTGTTACCTATTTTGTTCTCCTCCCCCAAACGCCGCCGCTCTCACCTTGGCACTCTCTCATCAACCACGTCGCTTGTGCTCCCACAATTTTCAACGTGTCGCGAATTGACATAGTTTCAATGTAGCATTTATATCTGTACGTAGTATATATGTATGTGCATATATGTATATAACTAAGTGGTTTATTTGCATCGGTGAGGGTGTTCTTTTGACAGTTTATGACATCGATTGACGCATCACGCCACAATGAATCCTATGCTGGTGTTCTGGTGTACCTTTTGGTGAAGAGTACTAGTTATGTACTAGAATGCCACTACTCTTTCATCTCCTACATTATTCCATGTTAGTGAATGATAATTTTAACATTTCGATGTTTTACGGTGTATCACCTATATGACATGCATCAGCTTCATACTAGTTAAATACTAGTTCATTCATGCAAGCTGAAAACAGCTAACAGCACGTACTATAATGCGGAGAGTCAGTTCCCATACAAGCCAACATCCAAATTCTCAAAAAAAAATTCTAATTGCGGTCACCCCTCGGCAGAAAATGTCAACTCCTCCGAAATAAAAGTTTTCTTATAAAAAACTGTTCAGAGACGGCTTAGCATATCTATTATTTTGGAATTAAAATAAAATAAAATTAAGCTCGTCCGAAAATCACTTCAGTGATAATGAAGAGCCAATTGTGTAACGTCAAGAGGAAAAGTGGTGAGAGCTGTTATCATTAAGGTTGGTACTAAGCTTCAACAAGTTTACCTACAAACATCGAACTATACGAGAACAACGACGTATCTCCCAGTAGAGTTGCTAATATCAGCAATCATTGATTAGTTCGCACCACGTTAATCCAGTGGATGATGCGCATCTTCAGAGAAGCCTTTTAGTTGCAGAGTAGTTAAAGCTGGGTCCATTCATTTCACGGGAGATTTTGAGGAGGGACCTTGGTTCCACTCGTGCATGAATTGAAGCCAAAAGATCACCAACCGCATTGCACGTTTGGTCAATGGGCACAAAACGAGATAGCCACCGATTCCGATTATTGCAAGAAAATTTTGCTCAGCGATGAAGCTCACATTTTGAATGGGTTTGTCGCATTTTGAGAGCTGATAATCCACTATCCATTATTGACAAGACATTGTTTGATATTATCTATGGGAGAGGGTCCGGCGATAGTATTACAGTAAATGGGAACGCTATATGATTTTTTCGAGGACGTTTATGTGGACGACCTTTGGCTCTAACAAGACGGCCATATAGCCAACGAAACAGTCAATTTATTGAAGGAAACTTTTGGTGAGCGCATTAACTCGTGTCGCAGATAATACCGAGACGATTGATGCCTTGGAAGAGAGTATTCGGCACGTTGTTTCTGACAAACGACCCCAATTGCTACAAAAAGTCATCAAAAATTAATATTTAAAAAAACTTAAATCTTCATCATAAAATTAAATTCCATGCTTATTACTTTTTGAAAACCAGATGTCTAAAAAACACCCTCTAGTTTGTATTCATCATTTAAATACTAGTTCATTACTAGATTTTATACGAACCCCTTAGCTTTTCCTCGGTGGCTACGTATGTATACGATATATGTACATGTATGTTTATATAAGTATATATGTATGAGTGTATGTAGGTATAGTTGTGACTCACTTGATTGCTGTTGGTGTCTAATTTGATTTGTGGGTGGCAACGTAAAAAAAAATGTATCGTTCTAACGGTAATGAAGCTGAGCTCTGGCAAATATTGACAAATTACGCTGTGTCGGCAGAGTCAAATGATTGGGAAGCTTTGAATCTTTGCGAATATAAACATAAGTGAGTATTAAGATAAACAAGTGCAACGTATTTTCCTTCTATAAAAAGTATCGAACGAAAAGATATCATCATTAGGTTCAAAAGTCTGAGATAAAATATATAAAATCAAATCGGGATTAGTTGTTTTTGAAAAAATAAATAAATGAAAACGTTCTAAATGTTTAAATCTCGAGTTTAATGCTGGTCAGATGGTTTGTCATATCCCTCTACATTTCATTTATTCTTCGCTGCTATGTAGCCACGGCTACTCAAATGCAGTCTAAGGCAATGAGCAGCATTGGAATACCTGAGATCTTGGAACACCTCCAACAAAGTATGGCTCATAATTACATCACCATGGATGCTGGACCCCGACTTTTGCAGTTACTCAGTAAATACGAAATTAACTAGACATTCACGTTACACCTACCATCTTTGGAAGGTAGTTATCGAAAGGTTGGCAGAGCATGGAGAGGAGATTGAAATATCTGTTATGAGTTCATTTCCCGACGATCCATGCTCCACTTCTACGGAAGTTGGCTGTAGTAAAGCGAATTTCGATGATCTCGTTTCAGCTATTTTTAAGTCTTTAACGCATCCTCTAAGCACCTTGAACCTCAAACACAGTTGTCGCTGTGGGTTTCGAAAAGACGGGAATCCTCATGTTGCTTTATAGCTGAATGACGCCTAAAATCCATGATCATCAGCGATATCCAAGACTAGTCTCTCGTTGTCACATTCTATTAAAAAATTGAAAATATAGCTACTAGACACCTCTTGCACTTGCAATTGCACTTTACGAATCAACAAAAGCGCGCTAGACGTTCCAGTTGGAAATACCAATTGAAATCTGTTCCTTCCAACATAGTTGAGGTCCTCCTTTTCCTTTGTTTCCACCGGCGGGTACTACAAAGCTGGAGTGCTTTCAATCATTCAGATGGCACGACCTAACCAACGTAGTTGCTGTCTCTTCATTCGCTGAACTACGTTAATGGTACCGTATATCTCGTACAGCTCATCGTTTCATCAACTGCGGTTCGCAAAACTTTTTTCTCAAAGACTCCTAGAGCCAACTCATCGGAAGTCGACATCGTCCACTCTTCTGCACCATACAAAATGACGGGTGTGATGAGGGACTTGTAAAGTTTGGTTTTTGTTTGTCGGGAGGAGACTTTACTATTCAAATTACTACTCAGTCCTCAGAGGTACATATTGGTAAAAGTGATTATGTGTTGGATTTCAAGGCTGGTTCCAAAATAGGCGAGGTTATCCATGACCTCTAAGTTATGACTGGTCAGATGACAGATATTTGTCTGGTCTTCGTCCACCACCGGACCCATTCGCTTCACTTCCTTATCAAACTTAGAGAAGGCAGAACTAACGACTCGGTTGTTAGGTCCTATGATATCAATGTCATTAGCATACGCCAACAGTATTTAGCTCCGCAGCATTTATCATTTTCTTCAGCTTTAAGTAGAAAAAGGGGCGAAAGCTCATTAGGTTTCGACCAACTCGGAGAGGTCGTTCCCAATTCGGAATGCACTTCTGATATTGTCCAGCGTCAGTTTACACAACTGTATAAGATTTGTGGGGATACCAAATTCGGACATAGCGGGGTAGAGCAGCTCTTATTCGTGCCGTCGAAGGCTGCTTTAAAACCGATCCGTGTGTCGATCCTCTTTTAACGGGTCTTTCTCAAACTTTGGCGCTTGGTGAATATCTGGTCAATAGTGGATTTACTGGTCTAATGCCACACTGATAAGATCAGATCAGTTTGTTGACGGAGCGCTTTGGCTTTTCACGCAATATGCTTTTATATGCGATATTAAGGAGGCTTATCCCACAGTAATTGGCGCAGACTGTGGGGTCCCTTTTTTATGGATGGGGCTGGGCTCACTTAAATTCCAATCGGCGGGCATGCTTTCGTCCGTCCATATTTTGCAAGGAAGCTGATGCATGCAACTCATGAGTTGCGATTTTTAATTGATAAATATATTCAATTATTTGATTAATCACACGTCACGGGTAATAATAAGTTTCCCTATATTAGCAAGATACATATATTAGTTTTAAATCATAAAATTAACTCCACAAAAAATTGCAATTTTTCATTTTGCTGTCAGTCGAAAAATTTACAATGAATTTCTTTTGCTTTCCCTTCCCCTCTAACGGTGCTGTGCAGGAAAAATTGCATTTCCGTGTTCACCAAAAGCAAAAAAAAAGAAAACAGCACAACTAAAGTTTTTCATCTTTCGCTGTTTTGACATTTCACACAACGAATTTTACATGCCACATGTCGCACGCACACTTGAATCGCCACGGGTAGGCGGGGGGAAAGGAAGCAAGATGAAAGAAAAATTGAAATAAAAAAAAAAACATAAAAATTGTTGTCATGTTATGGCGATTGTAAAAGCAGCGTTGCTATTGTTCTGCTTCTTCTTCTTGTTATAAATTTCTTAGTTCTATTTGTTGTTGTTGTTGTACATGTTTTCTTGTACTTTCGCTATGTGCATGTGATGTTGCTCCTGCAACTGTTGACATTGCACTTATTTGCGCTGTATTGCTTGCCACTTTACGCAAGACGCACACACACCCACACACACACACATACTCAAAGTGTGTATGTATTATATATGTATAAGAACGTGTAAAGCACACTAACACCGCTCCCCTGCAACAAGGCTGATTTAAGTGCATTTATGTGTAAGCGCCAGTGCGTGCAACACATGCAACACCCGCTACATAAACTCGCAACACTAGCACCAACAACAACAACAGCAGCTGACAAAAGCAAATATATAAATTTTTATACTTTATTTTAAGTACAAATATATATTCTATAAAATATAAAATACTTGTAGTAAATGTAGCAAGGCATGTCTATGTGTGTGGGTGTGTGTGTGTGTGTTCGTCAACGGAAGTGGCGCCATTATGTTGTTTGCACGCATTGCATTGCAGCGAAAATTCCAGCAAAACGCTTCAGCGATTCGCCCAACGCCCGCTAGCGTCTTTTGCTGTCAAAGCAACAACAACAACAACAATAATAATCAGAGTAAAAAAATCCAGTATGTTGCATGTTGCATGTTGCAAGTAGTCACTGCTCGTACTGCTGCTTTGATTGCAACAATAAACGATGCCACTTTGCTTTCCAGCACATTTTCGAGTTATGTACTTCCTTAGAACACACATACATAGTGTATGTATTGGATGAGTGCATAAGTTCGTGCCCGATTTCAAGTGCAAACTAAAATTGAAATTTTTTGAAGAAAGCGCTTTTATTAATCAATTATGTATTCGTTTATCATGTTCGGCAATCCACTCTTAACGTTCAACCAATTTACGGATGCCTGATTCATAGAAATCGCGCGGTTTCTCGTTGAAAAAGTTGTCAAGGTGGTTTTTGACGTCTTCCACATTTTTAAATTTTTTTCCATTCAAATTGTTCTGCAGCGATCGAAACAAATGATAATCAGAAGGTGCAATGTCGGGTAAATATGGGGGATGCGGCATGATTTCCCAATTCATCTCCTTCAGTTTGGCCAGGGTCGGTTTTGCAACATGTGGCCTGGCGTTGTCATGATGGAAAAGAACTCCTTTGCGATTGGCCAAAATCGGACGTTTTTCATCAATTGCTTTCTTCAATTCGACCAATTGCTGACAATACTTGTTGGCAGTGATCGTTTCTCCAGCTGGCAAGAGCTCAAAATAGATCACGCCTCGGATATCCCACCAAATGCACAGCAGTACCTTCATCGGATGCAATCCACCTTTCGACATCGGTTCCGCCCCTTCGTGTGCCTGTTTCCATGTTCTTTTGCGTTGAACATTGTTGTAAAGGACCCATTTTTCATCACCAGTCACAAGCCGATCCAAAAAAGGTTCGTTTTTGATCCGTCGAAGCAAAGAAATTGCTGTTGACATACGGTCCACTTTGTTCTTTTCACTCAACTGATGTGGCACCCATGTATCGAGCTTCAAAGTGTACCCAACCTTTTTTAAACGACGAAACGCAGTTGATTTGTTGACATTCAATTCACTGGCAACCTCTTCCGTCGAAATACGTGAGTTATTCGCAACTAAAGTCCTTAGAACATCGTCATCAAGCTCAGAAGGCCGTCCCCTGCGAGGTTGATCTTCGAGGTTAAAATCTCCAGAACGAATGTTCGCGAACCATTTCTTTACTGTGCGGAGTGCTGGAGCACGGTCCAAATAAACTTCGCGAATATCTTTAGTTGCAGCGCCCACTGTTTTTCCTTTGCGGAATTCGTATAACATAATATGACGCAAATGATCTTTTTCGTTGTTCATCTTCCATGCGTCTTTTCACTAAGCAACTCAAATCAAAATGAAGTTATTTTATGCTTGATTTACAGTTCGGACTGTCACCTTTCCAACGATATATAATATGTATATATTTCTTTCACGAGCGCCACTCTCAAACGATTCGTACGGCATCCAGCGGAATCGGGCACGAACTTATGCACTCATTCAATACTAATACAAAGATATGTAGTTATTTGATAGCTGATGTTATGCTTATTCTTATTCTTCTTCTTCTTCTTCTTGCCCTTCTCCATACACCCCCAGCAGCTTGACAGTTTAGCAAAATGTTAGACGAGCACATTTCTAGGCGGACTTGGTTGGTTGCTTGGCAACAGTGTAAGAAATGCGTAAATCCTTTATTTAGAAAACACTCACACACACACATATGCATACATATACGCATATAACATATAACTTGCTCTTCTTCTTCTTAAAAATAAGCAAGATTTTTGCAAAGCTTTTGATACGCTCGAAAACGCTTTAACAACACTCAAATACATACACACTCACATTCACACGCACATGTAGTGTAGAATATTTTAGATAACTGTAAATGATATTGCAAGTTTACTAAGTTGCTCATGTGTGAAATATTGCAATTGTATGCGTGAAAATGTTATGGCCGACTGCGGTCGCCTGTAATAACGGTAAAATTACATATTCAAATATATATATTTTTTTTGATATCAAAATTAAGTTCTGACTCCATGACTGCCAATTCATTTAAGTTGCAAGCGATGTAGATCCCTAAGGTAAATGGAAGTGGCGGCCGCAGACCTTTGAGAATCAACAAACAGTGGGATCTGGAGGAACCCTCAAGTAGGCCGTGGTACGAAATTACTACAGTTTATTCTGAGCCGTTTCCGCTGTAGGAATTTTCATGTCAAAAATACACTCAGAGGCCAGACCTAAAATATTGAAAATTAATTTTTCGAATTATGGTGGCCCTCGGTAGGGAATTTCCGAAGGCCAGTACGATGCGAATCACTCGGCTATTGCAGCCGAACAGCAGACACTCTTAACTGTTATTGGTCCTAAGCAATGCTCTTGAAGATGTACCAAGGGGGTGTCTACCCCAATTATATCATCTCCAAAAGGTATGTAAGGCGAATTCGACTAAGAGCATGCACAGAAGAGAACTAAATGCTGAAGCGGAAGAGTGGCATTCTATTAAATGTACTTCAATGTACTATTTTTTACATAAATCTTTGACAAGGATACCTAAGGCTTTCAGGGAGAGGGAGCCTAACCTTTTAAATTTTCCAAAACCGAAATAGATCCTTACGACCTTTAAGTATCTGATCTTAGCCGAGAATACAGGGAGAATTGTCCTTTCACTGTACACTGGAAGTCCCGGTCACATGTTGATGTGGCTTTCTGTGTGTGATTTAAGTATGTAGAATTATAAGCTATACCTAGGCTTCAAAGGGGTCTCGATTTCGTGACCTAGTGTAGCATATGGACGAGTCAAGCGTACAGCTCCTAGTCAAATTGTCTTCAAAAATTTCTAGAATCAATTCGGCATTTTGTAACTACTGAAACAGCTCCGTCTCCAATTTGAGGTGTGTGCCTTGATGTCCTCCCATTAAATGAAGAGACCTACAATTTATTCTAAGACGGTTTCGAGCGGCTGATAGCCTTTTATGAAGAGGGTCCGAGGGGACGATGGGCGATCGCAATTAGAAAGCTAGCTTTTCTTTTAAAACTTTTGGATATTAGTCGGGTCAGACTCGAACACCGTACCTGCCGCATGGTAGTACACTCTGTAAACCATTCGACTATTACGGTCAGCTACTAGAGCGTCGAGTCAAGTAGCTTGCATGTAGGATTCGAAGTCAGCACTTATTTCCATATAATGCTTGGGGATCACTGATATCGGTTCTATATTGGTTTTAAATTTTATTTGAAATACTAACGGTATGGATCACGTTGCTCTACTTCCGGAATTTGAGTCAACTAAATGATGGTTGCAAATTGCCCATTGCCCATTTTCTTCTTTTTTCCCCGCGCCACATTTTCTTGTCCCTCTCCTAAGTATCCCTAAACTCTTTCCAACTTTTCTTTGCTCTTGAAAATCAATATAAATCAAACAAAAGCAAGACATAATTTTGACATAACCTCTGCCGCCTCTAACGCTTACCTACCCACACTTCTCGTCCCGGTACGGCTATGTTGGATTAAGATAAAAACGCACACTTAGGAATTCCAACCTCCCAACCTGATAGATTTATTCGATTTTGCCATCATCTTTTCACTTTCACACGCCTGCAGCCGGCCGCATGTGGCATAATCAATCAATCTCACAACCGCTGTCCGACCCATTTCATAACCGTATGCCACGCCTACACATACACCTATTTATCTATGTATAGACTTATGAAAAGAGAGATTTGTATGAACGAGTATCGTTCCATTCGGTCAGTCATGTTGCAACGATTATTATCACAAAGAACTTAATTATCGGTCATCAATTTACGACATCCTGGCGGCGCAAGTGAAAAAATAAAACGCAAACATGTGAGGCAGAGATAGTTTTGTAGTGAGCAAAACAAAAAATTAAATCAAATCGAATGTAAACCCATCGCATTGTACAAGTGCCGGTGGAGCAAGCTGTGAAACGAAATTGGCGTCGACATCAAATTACTCTCGGAAGCTTTGCCTGTTTTGGGGAGGCGGTGAGGAAGAACAATAAAATTGAATGTGAAAACAAACGAGCAATCAGCACGCACCCAACACTACGCCAATGCCTGCATATATGAATCCTTGCCACGAAAGGATACCAAGCTGAAGTGCGGAATAGAGAAGTTGTGGAGGAGTATAGAACGAAAAAAATTGCAAATAATTTAGCATTGGCTATTCAATTAATCAAACTGGAGCGGATTTTGGTATATGTTTTGTATTTATTATGGAAGATGGTGAGAGTTATCGGAGGATACATGAGAAAATCAATATTTTTAAAGTATAAGAATTCACAAAAAAAAAATAATTTAAGAAAGACAGGGAATTCAGTAGTAGGCCGCAGTAGAATTGCTTCCAAATAATATTTCATGTAATTAAAAATTGCCAATTCATTAGAGTTTGGAAGTTATCTAGAAGATCACCGTGGAACCTTTGCAGCAAAAATCATATTCCAGAAATTCGCAATGAATTAATCATGAAAAGTTGTTATTGCTCAAGAGTTAAAAAGCTCCGGAGATCGGTTCCAATCGAAAAGCTGCTACTGATCAATAGCTTGCTTTGATTCGATGCTCTGAAGCTCATATTATTATTCACAAGCAAAACCCATACACTTTCCCTTTATGATTCATGGAAAACGAACGTTTCAGAAAAATCTTCTAACTAAGAATATGAAATCCGCAATAGCAAAGTTGTTAGCAGTGGAGAGTCATGATACCATGAGGAGGTCGAAACCCTGACCGGAAGAATATCCGAATTTTAAATTGGGTCGGATTTCTCGGGTGATTTTTTTTAATTTGATTTGGGTTTTTAACTATAACATTTTCACCTTTTTTCAGGGAATTTGTGGCTTCCATCCCTAAAGAACTGTGCTGGCTTGGTCTTGGCCCAATTTTTGATACCCTATTCTGATGTGAACCGTATTCCAGTGAGGGCGTTCGACATTAACCAGGATAAAAGGCAGTTGAAAGTGGTAAGGTTTGAAATGTAAGGCGGGTGAGGCAAAACTTCACAGCCGCTGTACGAAAATCCTTCTTAACCGGTATTGTAATATGAGGTCAACCGCTGTCATGACGGAAAATCACCTTTGCTGTTGTTTTGGCTGATTCGCCAGACTTCGCATGGGTTTTCGTAATTTATCCATTTCTCATGGTCAGTCACAATGCGATGCTTCTTCTAATCTGATTTCTTATTAAATCGTTTAAGCAGCATTTCCGACACGCAAAACTGTTTTCAACGTCTCTTTCTTTACTTTTTAATGCATCTGGCTACTTTCAACATTTTGAGATGGCTGGTTGAACGCCTTCCCCAGATTCTGTGAGCTCTTCTTGTGTTTGTCAAAAAACTTCTGGGAGTACTGTTTACACTTTCTCATCCCTAAACACTGTTGGCTACCCACTTTTAAATCGACACGTTCGCTCAGCTAGAGTATGTTCACTATAAACTTCCACCAAAATAATATGACTTTCTGCAATGGGAATGATGGACTCATAATCAAGTTACGCCATCTCTTGATAAACCTCACGTTATAGACGTGATAATTCCGGTCGCCTCTCGACAGGGACTGATAAACCCTCTGAGGGTAAAAGGCATTAGAGTTTAAAAAGCACTTTACACCACTTTCGATCAGAAAGGAACCAGAGATGATATAACAGGAAGCTTTGCAGCGGGAATTAATCTTTAGCAATTTTTCATATTTTTCCCCTCGGAAACTACCCCTTTTTATCAAAATTTTAAGACGATGAGTTCTATTCACTTTCTGGAAATGAATTTGAAATATAAAATCAAAAAAATCATTTACGTATAGAGTCAAAATACATAGACAACCTTCTGCCTAGACTTGCAATCAGTACCACCAGCCCTGGTCGGACGCTTGGAAACCAAATTAAATTCTGAGATTTACCTGAAGTCCTGTCATTAATTCTGAACCATGTATTGAATCTTCATCCGCTGTTTGGCTTTCATATTTGTACTAATTGGGTGAAGTACCCTCAGCTAAGAATAATCCCCATCTTAAACACCCAAAAATTCCACTATCGAAATCTGGAAATTTATTTCATAATTTGGTATGGAATGTTCAATGAGTCTAAGAATATCCCACCCTTCGTCTTCAACGCAAATGACCTGTAAAAGAGTCAACGTTCACATATACACTCCCATAAAATACCAACCGCCTACAAGTTCCTGCATAAAAGACTTCCTTCCAACTCATCGAGCACACGCCTGCTCACTTCCCCACGGTAAGGTGAATTTCTTCTAGGTGGTTGCCCTCAAATGCATATATTATATAAACACATATTAAAAAAAAAACAGTTAGTACATATGTACATACATGTGTACCTCTTCGATTCCAATCTGAGTCAGCACAGCCGAGTCAGTCAGTCGCGGCGTTAAGGTGTTGATTTTATTGCCAAATTTTGGTATTTCATCTGTAGAGCAGACTTTTTTCCCATCAATTTTTCTTTCTTAATATTTATGTGCGTATGAGTATGTGTGTTTGTGTGTGCGTGTGTATGTAGAGTGCACGCGTTGGCATTTCATTTTTATTTTGCTCCGCACATTAAATACTATAAGCAAATACTAAAATCGATGGGTGTCAATAAGCCTCAAATTACGTGCGAGTACATACATATGTACATATGTATACAACTCAATATGTATGTACCCGACATACATATGTATACATATATATATTCAAAAGTTTTTGTGTAAATGTGTGTGTGTTTTTGGCATCAGATTTATATGACTAGCCTCATCAGATCAACCTTCACCGAATTGCTCGCGCCACCCTCATACTTGTACATATATTACACACGTACCCATACGCATACACATACTAACGTACAATCATGAGATCTGCTAAAACGCTGTCGAGCTTTTCATATCCAACTGTTATTGCTTCACTGTGTGTTTTTCTATTTCGTTATTCGATATATTTTACGTCCTTCACTCGCTCTTCTTGCTCCTCTTACCAGCTTTTAAGCTACTTTGCGGCAAAATTCAGCATTTTCTCTCTCTCTTATTGTTGTTGTTTTATTACGAAATTTTATTGCGTTTTTGTTACAATTTTTTTGCAGCTTAAGCTTAAGTTGTTGTTTTTATAGATATTTATTCATTATTTATTCTTAGGATTTTGTTTAGCTTTTTCCCTCTCTTTTTGTGGATTCGTCTTTTCGTCTATTTTTATTGCAATTGATTTTGGCGCATTGCTTTCGTGGGGGTGCACAAGGCTGCGAGACTGAATGAATTGGAGTGTTATACATACATATATGTGTATATACAAGTATATATGTATACATTATTCGACCATTGATTTGCAATTTTATTTTATTTTTTGTACAAAAAAAACATTGAAGGGAAGTTCGTATATTTATTTATTTAAGGTATCTTGATTTAAAGTTGAATAAGTGAATGAATATAGCTAAATGATGTTAATATGAAAAAAGTGAAATAGAGTTTTGCAGAAAATACTGTCCCGCTCGACACTGCAGATAGGATAAACTGGATTGCAGGATTGAATCGATGTCAAACTTATCATTGAAAAGGCTCGTAAACATCATACACGTTCGACGTCAGTTAATCTGCTGAGGTCTTATCATTTCAGCTTACCCAGTAGCTTCCTTTTCTTCTTCCTCCTTTTCATAATTAGTGGAGACAATGTTTACGCGATTATAGTCGACTCAACAATATTATATAATATTGGTCAAGTAAGAAGTTCGTTCGGTTTTTTTATTGATTTTTCAAAATATGATATCTTTGTGTACATTTGTCCGATTTAAGTCAAATATGTCCAGTTTTGTTCGTAAACTTCTTGCCAACAAGATGCCAGCTTCATTATACCCTTCTCGTAGAAGGCTGCGTCCTATTGGCAAAAAACTCGGAGAGCCAATTTTCATAGGCCTCTCTTGAGTCCAACTTCTCACCATTAAGCGCGTTCGCCATGAACAGGAAAAGATGGTAATCACTTGTCACGGTCTATTTCCGCTATTTCCATGACTTTATCACAATTTTCGACTACAGGGCTCCCGATACGTGGTGCATCTTTGACATCGAAATTACCGGAACGGAACGTAGCAAACCACTTTTGTGGTTTTCAGAGCCGTATAGTACAACATGATGCGACACGTAACACTAGTAATATGGACAATAACGCCATCTATTAAATAAAACCCGAACGAACTTTTTACTTTACCTAATATAAGAGTGTAAAGCTGCAAGCTTGATTGATGATATTTCCATCATTGATCTCGACAGCAGCGCAGTTAGTTCTGCTCTCTTAAGACTGGATAAGGAAGCGAAGGATACGGCCTGGTAGTCAACGAGGGCAAGACGAAATATCTGCTGTGTTCAAACAAAGAGTCATCCCATTTGTCACTCTGCTCCCATCTCAATGTTGACAGTTGTAACTTCTAAGTCGTAGATGACATTGCCTACCTTGGAATCAGCGTTAACCCTAACAACAATGTCAGTCTTGAAACCCAACGCAAAATCACTCTTGCCACCAGGTGCTTCTTTGGACTGAGTATGCCAATGCTGCGCTGGCTAGGTCATGTGGTCCGGATGGATAAGAAAGTTTTCGATCCAAACAGCGAAAAGAATGAAGTAATGACACCTTGTAGTTAACTTAGTTATTATTCGGTAAGCGGTATCAACACCTGCAAAGAAGAAGATGTAGTTTTGATTAAAACCAGAAGCTTCCGCTTTCTGCATTTTTTGTAAGTTTCTTAATTAACAGACGGTTATTAATATAATTTTTGTTCTTTTTTGCTACTCACTCTTCCATGGCAGAGAAAAGAGTCATGCTGACCGAGCTCTAATGTCCTTTTATTCATTTCCGTAGACAGCAAATGCCTAAATAATCCACAATAATATGTCTCTCCCATTAAAGACGAAAGGCAAACAAAAAATGGAAAAAGTATATAAAACAACAAAGAACAACAGAAAGAATAAATAGTAAAATCATTGTAAACGCCAACATCTGAACAATTTCACTAAGACAAAGGCGCAAAAAGAAGAGAAAAGGACAAACGAACAATTTGCAAAAAGCTAAGAAATTCCAAAAAAATGGTAATAATGCTTTCAATTCACGCGTCACATATGGGGCACGCATCCTTAATGTATGCTTCGTTTTTTTTTCTTTTGTTGTGTCGCTTGCATGGCGCACATACACACACGCGTGTGTGCATAGATCCTTATGTGTTAACATATATACATAGGCACATATGTATGTCGCTTTGGCTTCAAGACAGAAAACTTTCACTGGACTTTTTCTACTCGAAAGGACATCATGGCGTGTTTAAAAGCACACAAACGAGTCGGACCGTTAGTTTGAATATATTCCAGACACGTTTTGTTGGGTTTACATATTTCTATGGTTTTATTTCTATGTTTGTTGTCATTGTTGTTGCTCATACTACTAGCTGTAGTTGGTATGTACATATATGTATTGTATAAATACCACAATATTCTATCGTTTCTTTAAAAATATGCCAAATTTAAGAAATAACTTTGAATTCGCAGCATTTAAGACAGGCTAAGAAATACTGAAAACAAGTTTTGAAAAAAGGAAAAACTGAGGTGAAGCAAAGGCAATGTTTACCATAAATATCAAAATTGCAGTTAAAACTTTAAAAGTCTCCAAGCTTCCACTCTTGCAACATGGTAGCTTTTGCTTAGGTTTTTGTTTTTTATTATTTTCAGTGCTGTGAAAACCCTATGCAGAAACTTCTCAGACAATATCATGGCATTGCGAGATTCCTCAAATTGACAATGGTTACCGCAGGTTCGAGAAAAATCTGGGTCCTTCTGCTGGAAAACCCGGATTGTAGATGGCAGTTCTTGAATTTTAACCAACTCTTGCATAGTCTTGCCCTGGGTTATTATTGTTTCTCAAAACTCTGCGTATTTCAATTTATTCATAAAAAGTTTACGAATCTGCATATAGAAAACGATCTCTCTTGGCTAGTTATTCTCCTCTTATGATTCATTGTTTCAGTTTGACGTAGATGCTCAGTTCCAAGTTCATCAACAATCCAGTGAGCAGCTGACTTAGTCAACGTCTCTAAATTTTTTTATTGACGAAGTCAACCGAGGAAATACTATAATGCTATACGTATTCCCTTTTATTATACAATATTAGGTAAAGTAAAAATTTCGTTCGGTTTTTATCTAAGAGACGACATTATTGTCCATAGTACTAGGGTTACGTGCCGCATCATATCATACTATACGGTAGGAGGAAACATTCGTTTTATATTTATATTTTTATTTCAAGCAGAGGACGGGTTCTCAAGAGTCCAGACCGATTTGGTGATTGCAGTACCACAGAAGAGCGTATTAATGTGAGGCTTATGTTGGAAATTAAGTAAAATTATTTTGCATGTAAACTAACAGTTAGCACAAGCAAGGTTTGCGATATGCCAAACTCAGCAACATGATAAATATAAATTTTCATTCTCCTCAAAGCTTTCGGTTGAAAATATCTTTTTGAGCTGCTACCCATAAAATCAATCGCAACAAACACGAGCAAAGCCAACTTCGAAAATCTTTCTCAAGTGATTACTTGCAAAAATTCGGATCGAGTTAAAGGAAAAGTAAGTATTTCGAAAGAAATTCTGTACTTCTCCAGAATTGAATGAAATGACTTATGGAATCTGGCGCCTGAAGGGGATTCAAATACTCAAATCACGTCCAATATCGAGCAAGCTTTAATATGAGTAAAATAAGCTTCAGGAAAGACACTCCAAATCACCAACTTATATGTATACTTGCTATAAATTGAATGAGGAATATTTCGAGCTATTTTTAACATTTTAGAAAAGTAATCAAACCCAGTGCTGAGGCTTCAATCAAACTTTAACAGTTCAATCAACTCAAATGCAACCCGAAAACGTCACCCTCCAACTAATTCACACAAAACACGAATATTTGACACAATGATTACTTCCGCGACAGCAACATAGGTACACAAACACACAAACCAAGTTATAAGTTGAGTCCTCGAGTAGTGGCAGCAGGACTCACTGATAAATATGACATCGTCTATTATGAAACCAATATTTGCACGACAAGCGAAATTTGGCTGCGGAACGAAATGAAATAAGAACTAAAACGGAATAGGGAAGTGGCTGAAGGTGTGGCAAAATAATATCAGAAGCAGCAGCAGCAGCAGCAGCAACAGCAAACGGAAGGAATATCTGATGGCGTTGCATGTAAACTAACTGTATTTTCGGAGTGCATTTGTGAATTCGCGGCACGTAAATGAACGGATGAACCTTTTTAAATTTGACAGCAATTTCATCTTCCACGGTGTGGACGTGTGCGAAGAAGTACGACTCTGCACTACTGCTGTAGGCAGTCGCACTGGGGGTGGGGGGTCGCATATTTCTTTTCGTGAAGAAAACTTATTTGGAATAACCAAATAGGTTTGCCGTGGAATGCCAAAAGATATGGAGGGAGGCCAACACACTTGTACACACAGACACTCTTCTACCCAGAAACACACATGCAACATACTCGTATGTACCATCGAGCCTCGCACTGCCTTTGCCGTATGAAGTTAGGTGCATGCACACTGTGTGGTAATTCAATGCGGGAAACAGACAAACCGACTTTTTCGTGTGTGAAACGTTTCATGAACTCACGTCCGCATACCGATGCTGGCAATGAGTAGGCGTTTAATTTTTTCCAGGTCTTTAGTGCTGCTTACGGGTATGTGGAGTTATGCTTTCCACTTTTTTATTGTGGATTTTATGGTTTTCTACTATTATTGTGTCAAAATGTGTGGTAGCTAGTGAGGTGGTGAGCTCTGGTTGATAATGATGCCAGTGCCCCTCGAGTTGCAGCACCTTTAAGAGTGACAGAGGTGAGCGTAGTCCCACATACCTTTTCTCGCTCACCTCTCTCTCTCGCGGAATGCTTAATTTGTAATCAGAAATGTCTCTTATCATTCCATCACCTTTGACATCGTTTACTATTGTAGCTATCACCCAACTGTAGCTCCAAGCTCATGCGCCATCAGGTGTCATTAATTGTCACATAAATACATGTTTGCCAACTTTGTAAGTGGTTCCACCGCTTCGGAAACCGGAAAAGGTGAGAAAGTAAAGAATTTCTTCTAGTGTGGCTCGAAGTTCACGGAAAAGTTATCAGATAATCTTCACTTGTGGCCATATTGCCGTGAGGAAGAACGGTATTTTGATATCGGTGTAAACGTTCCACCATACATGGAAAAAGTTGGGTGTAAGCTAGTTTATACATCCTGGTGGCTTTGAGCAAATATGAGTAGATGGGTTGAGACTAGTGGAAATGACCAACAAAACAGACTATCTTTTATATGAACATCGGTCGAAAATGTAAGAGAGATGACACGACCAGACGAGACACGACCGAATACAGTTTTCTCGACAAAGAATGCTGTAAATTTACTTCCAGCATGTGGAGCAGAAAGAGGTTACCAGAAACATACTCCGTAAAAAGTGAGGACGCATTCTAGGTTGAAGAAGTTTCAACAGGCCACTGCCTGATAGAAACATATGTAGAGATACTAGGAGCTTCTTGTCGAGGATGCTGTAGGCAAGTTTTTCGAGCAACTCTCTCACTTATTCTTAACAAAAGCACTAGTCGTAAGCCAGCCAACTGTAAAGCTCTCATCGGCTTACGTGCTTTGTTATTATTTAATTAGGTGCACAATCATATTTGCTTTCAATCTAAATTTTTGTTTGCTCTACCGCATTCCAAATCTTGAAACTTTATGCTCATTCGCCCTAAGGATTTTACCCCGCAAAAATATTTCCTCTTTTTTCACTTTCATTAACTCACGGCGATGTGACATGATTTTTTGAGTAGCCAACAAATTAGTCAAGTTACTAAACAAACATTATGCAAACATACATACATACTAACCCACATGCGTACGAACAACCGTTACATCCGCCCACGGTGGCACGCATCGACTAAGAGGTGCGGAGCCAGTGCTACCCTTGCAGGCTTACCGAGTCGAGTGCGTTTCGTCACGCATAAATATCCGAAATGTGAATCTGCCGCACATAAAAGTCAAAAAAGTCACAAATTCGCTACGTTATTATGATGTTACGTTGAATTTCTAAATATTTTCTGTTTTTCTTTCTCGTTGGAGAGAAAAGTTTTTTTTATACCTTCGGCCTGCATTATAGTGTGGTTGAGTGAAGGAGCGCAATTATGGTAAAGGACTGGGGTTGGTTGCAATTTTCCTGAGGGTAACATCATTAATTTTGTTAGTCCCTCATTTTTTCACAAAATCTTCTTTGCTTGGTTGCCTTTTTATTGTGATTTCAGTTGTGTTTTTTTTTTTTTGGAATTTCAATTTCATGCCTGATTTTGGAAATCATTTCAAAATTTATGTACCGAACTTTTGTCAGCGCTTTGTAAACTTTCTTTATTCACACAAAAATTTTTGCATTTCTGAAGACAGGAAGTAGATTTTTTCTGCATCGGAAAAGCTTTACCTGAAGCGGTGAGATGTATGGTAGAGTTGTACAACAATTGAATGAAGATTAAATTAAGAGAATCTGTCGAACAGTAGGACCTCAATGAGTGACTTGTAAATTTAAGATTTGTTCACCGAAAGAGGTTTTTACTTTACTTTTTTTTACTGATAACCGTCAGTTTCACAGTGACCCCCAATTCAGACATAATAACATGGAGGCAGTTCTTCGTATTTTTGAAGGCGGCTTTAAAATCGCCGAAGAGTTGTCGGTGGTTTTCTCACAGATATTATCCAAGATTATTACAGCGTAAAGTGATAAGGTCTCTTAAATGAAGGTGAGTTTTAATCTTTCACTGAAAAGGCTTGAAAAGGTCTTAGCAGCAATCTTGAAAAGCCTACGATAATTGAAGCAGATGAGGTGAGGTGAGGTCCAATTTCTTCTGGATTGGACAGAGCATACTTTGATTTCACTCCTCAGGCATGCAGTCATCCGATCTCCTTCTGCAAAGAAAGCCATGAGTATACCTAGCCACTTCTTCACCATCTGAACTATCGGCTCCCGCCAATTTGATGTCCTTTAGACGAGCAGTAAATGTTCAGACTTCCATATTATACAGTAATGCCATGATTCTTTCATTGTCATAGATGGAAGAATCTAGCAGGTTATCCACCTCTCGGTGTTTCATTTTCAATGATATTCAGTAATTTGCTCCAGGCATCGGTCAGCATATCTCTTCTCTCGGTTTCTCAAGAGTATGCTCTGGTCTAGAAACCTTCTGCAAATCCTCGTATTACCGCCCTCAGTCAGCTTTTTAAGTTCCTCATACTCAAATATTCTGGAAATGATCTTTTTTGGCAATCTTCGTTATCGAAAACCAATTTTACGAAACGAGCTGGAAATGTCGACCTACAAATCTCCTACGTCGAGTTGTTGATGGTTCTTCTCAAAGAAGAGGAGTGTAGGTTGAGTACAAGAAGTAGAGTGCCTGTTATGTCTGTTGTGGTTCCAGCTTTCCTTACGTTTATGGATGAACGTTCTTTGCTGTTACTAGATAGAGGTTCGAGCCAATGCTAGGAGTTGCCATTATATATATATATATATATATATATATATATATATATTATATAATTGGCGCTTTATAACCGCTGAAGCGATTTTCGGCCGAGCTCCTCGTCCAATTTGAGGTTCTGCGTCTAGATGATTTTCCAGCAAATGGAGGGACCTACAGTTTATACCAAGCCACCTCCGAACGGTTGATGGTTTTTTATGAGGAGCTTTATTTTTTGTCAGAAATACACTCGGAACAATAGTAAGGTCATCCTTGAAGCCCCACGCTTATCCTAGCTGAGTGTTAGTAGCAGAAGAGAGGCGATAATTTACGTTGTCATATTCAACTGGAGTGAAAATGATGGAGATCTGAGCAAACCATAAACCATTTTCGTATTCTGGTGTCTATTCTGATATTTAATTTTCATATTTACTGAAGTTATTTAGAACTTTATTCTTATCTCTCTATCACTCTCTCTCTATCTCTATCTCTCTCTCTGTCTCTATCTCACTCTCTATATCTATCTCTATCTCTCACTCTCTCTCTCTCTCTCTCTCTATCTCTCTCTCTCCCTCTCTCTCTCTCTCTCTCTCTCTCTCTATGTCTCACTCTCTCTATCACTCTCTCTATCTCTCTCACTCTCTCTATCTCTCCCGCACTCTCACTCTCTCTATCTCCCCTCTCTTCAAATTCACTTGAGCACCAAAAAATAAAAGAATCTTCAAAAATGCCATATTTAAATATTCATTAAATACTTGGAATGTAAATTTAATAATACTAAATAATCTGGCAATGCATACTTACTACTACATTAAAAATTAAAAAAAAAACGCACGAACTCCATCCGGTGCAACACCTTGCAGCCCACCTGACTAACATTAACTCTGGAAACTCATTTATTCATTTACATGTATGTATGTGTGACTATGTGTGTATTTGTTTTGGTTCCGACTTCTCAGTTGTCCAGAACTTCTCGGCCGTCTCTCTCGCCTCGGCGAATACCGTTTTAATTAACAATTCCAAATGATTTACTTCATTTTCATTGCCGCTTCCATTTCCGCTGCAAAAACGCACACACACACACACACACACATACATACGCAGAGAAGTACAATTTATTTCAATGTTGAAGCTGAAGTTATGTATTATACGCTATTCTTGTTGTTATTGCTCCTAACATTGCTTTTTACAAAAGAAAGCACAATTTCCATTGTCGTCCTTTGCCGTTGTTGCTTTGTTGTTGCTGTACTCTTGTACCTCCATCATATCGTCGCTCTTGTTTGTTGTTATAAAGTATGAATAACACTAAATTTTTAATGAGTTCTTCCGCGCGCGTCCAGCAAGCCCCAGCCAAGAGAGGTGGAGCCCAGACCAGCGATAAGAGAAAGCAACTGCCACAGCGCGTTGCATATTACTACAAGTGTAGCGTGTTTCGTTGGAGAAATTTGTATACGCAATCAGCCAACTCACTCACTCACTCACTCCCGGCCGACCGTCCGTCCATCCGCCACACTTTGCTTATTTTAATTGTACTGCATTCCACAAATTAAAGTCAAAATAGCGAACACTGAAATTTATCAAATGCCAACTCACATACACATTTACATACACGCACACGCTCTCGTATTCACTCACACCTCTCTCAATTGTCTCATTGCTCTACGCAGATGGACATTTAGGGTAGTCACAGGAGCGTACTGACTCTACTTCGCCGTTATGGAGTTGAAGTTGAAGCTGTCGCAATCGTCGCAGTAACTTCTCATTTTGCTGTCTCATTGCGTGCTGGTGGTGCGCCGGTGCGAGGTGAAGGAGATCGCTTGAAATGCCATTGTTCATGGCGCGATAAGGAATTCCAACTCATCTTCCATTTTGGCTTCGCACATTTTTAATGATAATGATACTAATTTGAAGAAATCACATTGAGTTTGGGGCACAGCAAGCTCATTGACAATAAAAGGGGGACGGGAGGTGACGGAATAAAGTGTCTGGCATAAAAATGCAATGTTAGGGAGACGCGTTTCTAATTTTTTTGAAATGTGGAACTGCCTGCCATGCTGACTACTGCCTACATACAATATAATATATTGAGATGAGAGTGCTTCACATTTCTATTCGAGACATGAAATCAGAAAGGAAAGACAATATGATATTTATTGGAAATAACCTTTGGGGATTGGAAGTTTTTTATAATAGAAAAACAAGGATTCATATTCCCCAAAGTTATAATTCTCGAGCACAGGCAACAGCACATAAGTCAAGAGAGGGAAAGAGAACTGACAACTCCTTTATCGATCTCAAGATGAAGTTTAAATTCTTGTGTACTTTTCATTAGCAACCGAAGTTGTCCTTTTCGAACATGTTCAGAGTTTTGGAGAAATAATTGAAAGGAAAACGAATAGTTCAGTAATCGCTTCCATTTAGGAACTTCAGACCTGGTTGAACTCTCTTACGTGCTTTGATTGGGATCACGAATAAAGTCGGTATGATTCAAAGACATAAACGCGTTCATTAGGACCCTAGTATTACAGTTCGTTCTCAAAAGAAGGCTGAACCTTTAAGTTGCGGCCGATCTTGGAAGCGATTACCAATTTCATTTGAAGGGGTATCACATCTGTCAACAATAGTTAGTGTGCGTCAGAGTCTTTAAAACAACTGTTTACAACATTGCAGAGCATTGTGTAAAAAACGGCGGGAATACGAATTTGTGGGGAAATCGTAAAATGGCCCAATGAATGAATCGAGGGCAGAGAGTACTAATTTTTCAGACATAATATTCTAAAATGTCCAAAGGAATGAGTAAAATCAGACGTTTCTAGCGAAAGATAGAGTGAATGATGTAGTTTTATCTTTTGACCATTAAGACCTCTTTCTGATTAATTAACATAATGTGGAATTTCAGGTTGTAAGTAACCCTACGAACTGGACTAGTCGTCAGCGACTTTCTTTGTTTTTTGAGTCAGTAGAGGGCTCCAAAGAAACTATGTTCAGAGTCGATATTTTTCATCCCACTTAAATGAATGTGGACAGACGACGTTCTTCGTAGGCTGTGCGAGTAACAGAAACTCTTTGAATTATCACGAAGCCTCCTCTCAGTGTTGGAATCTAGTTTTTGTGTTTAGTTTAGAAAATATCTAGTATTTCAGGATTTTGTTCGAACATTTACGAGCTGTTCGAGCATTTGAGCAACGAGTTCTCGCACGCTCGTTCATTGTTCATTGTTCGAAAATTTTCGAGTCTGAGCTCGAGCAATTCAAGCTTTTTCGAACATTTTTGAGCATTTTAAATCAAAAATTTGGCTTTCTTCCCAGAATTGTTTTCTATAGTTTTAATTTTATTTATGTAAAGTGTAAAATTCATTGGAATACTGTAGAAATTTTTACAAACAAAATTGAAATTTGAAAAATTTCAAATTATCATTTGAGCAGTTGAGCAACGAACGAGTATTGAGCGAGTATCGAACTGCTCACAATGCTTGATACCCGGGTATCTGGAGCTCTAGAAAGCACCACTAAGAAGCAGACAAAGTCAATCGATACCGGAAAGGTCATTTAACGGGAGACCGAAGAAACGAGCTGCTCGAAAAGCTTGGAACGGTGGAAGAAAGTTGTTAGTTAAGCAGATTTAGTTTGTTGGAATAGTGTAGAGACATTCTTTGGGTATATGGGGATCGAGTCTCGATAACCAGGAGTTGTATGTACAACCGTACGCACACCTTAGTTTTGCGAGTATAAATCGAATATCACGAAGTAGTTCGAGCTCTTCATCTGCTTTGAGCAGTGAATGACGCTCAAGGCTCGTAACATCCACCTATTACAAAATATATGAAAGGATTATATCGCGGTTCCATATTTTATTGAAAATCGCAGTTGTATGCGAACTGAAGATGTATGAGCTGTCGAATATGACTCCCACTAATTTTGAGTTATTGCAATCGGGTGGATTTTGATATAATCGGCTTTGGCATTCCGATCGAGTGGATTTTGCGGATATTGTCTTTTTAGACTCTGGGAGACTTAACCTACGTCTCCATCAAATTAATATTAAATCATCTGTTCTAATTCCTTTTCGTTTAGTCTTACTGATGAACTTTCAAAAGGTTCCACATTTACATTGTGCTTTTATTGAAACACCAACTAAAAGATTATGCAAACAGATCTTCGACACGGAAGCACATAACAACTTTTCTCCAAATATTTTTTGTTAAAACACAACAAGAATTCCTCACAGTGTACTTCCTCTCCACCAAGAATATACCTAATAAAAGGAATTGTGGCAAAGTGAGTCGTGTATTTGTTTTATGGAAACTTTCACTTAATTTTATGTGTCCAAGTACTTAGCTAAGTATGTATGCATGTAATTTTGCCACACTTACCCTGTTATTGCCAACATATTTTCCACTGCAATGCACTCCGCAGCGTCAAAAAGGAATTCAAAACCTTTAACCAAATCAACCATCTCTCCCCACTCCCACCAAATCTTCCTTTCGCTTATAAAATTCGAAATATAAAAATGCGGAAAACGGCCCTCCCGGGTGATCCAAGGGTCGGGGGTGATGAAAAAGTAGCTGCTTGCCCTCCAGGGGATTTAAAATAAAACTTCAATACTCTCCATCCAGCCGTGTCTACGAGAGATGCTAGAAAAAGGGATTGAACTGAGTGTTGGACGCAAATAAAATGAATGTCGATGGCACGCAGAGATTTACACCGGATTATTATTACCTAATTTTATTGATACAGCAAAGTGTGGTGGCACGTACCAAAATAAACCACCACCCGTGCCATCACCAGAGCCAACACTGCCGAATTTGGCTTCAAACAACCACACAAATACATATTATATATAACGGACCTTTGTATTTGCAATTCAGCAATTCAGCAGATCTGTCCCAAAATGTCCTTCGTCCCCCCACAAATGCGGCATATTTTTATTATCAACGTTGTTATTGTTGTTGTCCTCGTTCATGGCACTAAGGGAACGAAATGTGGTGGTGACAATGTCATAACCTCCGTCCGCTTTGTACGCCACTGCAGTTGATATGACTGAGTGGAATGCATTCTCCCAATTGGTTTTTACGATAAGAAAGTCAACGAGCGCACTAAATATAACCGTTAGATTTACTCCAAATCGATATTGATTAGCTGCATGTGAAAAATCCCCCAGGAGTGCAATGCCGTTCATGGACTCGCATCTATTTGGTCTACGCGTATGTGAGCCGCGATGTAAGTGTATGCGTTTGTGTGTATGTGTTAGCTTGTTATGTGGCACGTAATGCATTTTCATGCCACACACTTGGGGGTCATTGTCGTTTTAGCCGCTCAACGAGGGGATAATAAAGAAAAATACCAACAAAACTCAACAACAATAACAACCGAAAGGGCTGTAGCCAGTGTTGTTGCTTTATGCATGTACATACATACATATGTGTATGTGTAAGTATGTATGTATATGAGCTTGTATACGTAATGCAAGTAATTTAACAACAATGGAGGATTTATTGTTGTAGTTGCTTTCTCATTGTCTTTATTATTATCAGTGCATTGATTTTCTGTCTCAGTGAAGGGAGATGTCTATAATTTTTGAGCATGCTTCACTTAATCGAATTAATCCGAGTTAATCTCGGAGCCTTAGCAAGTGAGAGTGAAAGCATTTATATAAATACATTAGTGCTGTATGGTGCAGAAGGCTTTTGACGAGCCCTGTTTGAAAGAAATTGCAATACGAAGAGGGTTTGATCAAAGAACTCAGCGTCCATGAAGGAACTTTATGGGGACAGATAGATCTCGTTCTCTATCTCGATCGGAAGGAAACAAAAAATCCTCCTTCCAGCAAGATATTCCTGACATCTGAGCGGAATGAAATCCACTACGAGTAACAGGATCTCTCAAATAGTATAGTGATGATTATGAGTCCATGTGATTGTTGAGCTCGCTGCAGAGTCCAAAGCACGGCGGAGATAAATCGCTATCTCACCAGGAGTATTAGTGTATCCAGCCCACTTTGTTTCTAGACGCTGATCAACGATCCTAAATTTTTCATTGGCGCTGATCTCCACGAGCCGCTTTTCTTACTATCGCAGGCTACAACAAGGCTCTAATAAACCCTTAAACCGAGTGGATCCCTCTCTCTCAGACGAGATATCTGACGAGAACTTAATAATGGTAAATAATAATAACATCTACCAACTGTACAGCAGCAGGACTGCACCGTGAAATGTAAACTTGCTTTGAAGCATTGAACATTTTCGATGCCATGCCATGCAATGCCGATAGAGGCAGAGGATGAGCAAGATCTCCACTCCGTTGGAAATATCAGGTTAAGAAAGACCTGGCTTCAATTGATGTCTCTGATGGGCGACGTATAGTGAAAAGAGCAAACGACCAGTACGATATTATTGACCCGATCGTAATCACGAAAATAGTGCCTTCGGCAATCGAGAACAAGAGGGAAATTCACGAAATTTTATGATCAACTGCGTTTAAAATCCATCAACAACCCCGTATTCCTCTTTTAGACAACCAAGTGACCTAACAAACTGATCAGTATCAACACAACAACAGAGAGCTGTTGCTTTTAGAGTATTACCTCAAGCTTCGCGCGCTGACCTGAGACCTATTCCTCTCTTAGAAGAGAACAAACACTCTATCTTCTTCCAATGTGGCGAAATTAGAAGAATGTCAACAATTTTTTCAAGCTCATCAATTCATAATTTTGACGAGTTGGTTGTGACCTAGCACCCATATGAATCTGGTTGGAAACAATTGAACGCAAAAGCAAACGAAGTTAAGGGAATCCAGGGCTTTATTAGCCATCTGTGTGTGTCAGACTCCTTCACCAAGGTAACAAGACAAGGCAACGGATGTTGTTGTTGTTGTTGTGGCTTACTTACCCCGCTTAGGGCAGGCTTTGTTAATCAAAGTCGCCGAGGTCATCTAAAGGGTGGCCCAGGAAACGTGCTGCTTCGACGGGATTGGACCAAAGGGAGAGGGGGGTTAGATGAGTTGGTTTAAGGGGGTATGTGAAGAGGTGGTTAGTGTCGTGCGGAGACTCTCCACATGCAGGGCATACACTGGGTATGCTGGAGTCGAGTCTCGATAAGTAGGAGTTTAACCTGCTACAATATCCAGATCTAAGTTGTCTCGGGTCGGGTCTTGTCGCGGGTCTATTGAGGCAGCTCGAGCCCGTTGTCTGCTATGGGTGGTGATTTAACTCCGAGCACGCCATACACGAGAAGGGAGTCTTTGAAGGTGTTGACTGACTCCTGGTGAATGGAGTTCAGTGCTTGGCGGTACGCCGTCCTGTCCAGCGGTTGTTGCACGTGTTGCTGGAAGGTGCTCTTCAAGTCACGTACTCCCTTCCTGATGTGCCTATGTGGAGGATCAGCTTCAATGAGGTGCCTCCTGGGGTGCTCCCTGCGGTAGCATCGCAGTAGGAACTGCTTGCACAGCAAAGCATTATTAGAACCGAAGAACCATATTCTTATGAGTACCCAGAGATTTTGAATATCCCATTGTGATCCATACAGAAATCGCTGGAAGAAAAATTATTTGCCAGACGGCTCTAAGCTTAGCATCAATCTGGAATAGTGAGAGTGAGAATAATTTCAGCTCAAATGAGTCTCCAATCTAAGAAAGTTCAGCCTAACTTTCGAATTTAAATGTACTAAAATTATTTTCCATAATCCTCCATCTACTCCAAACTCAGTTTTAGGACTTCAAACATTTGCTAAGTTACAATTGTATCGCACATTGTCAACTAGGAATTTGTTGATTTTAACCTCTCATTAATAAACCCGTTCGCATTCAACATTAACTCGTTATTCCTCGCACATTCTCAGTAACTTTATTACCCAAGGAGCCAGCTTAGCCTCTGCTCACGTAGTCTCTCTTTCGGCGCAGTCCATCGGGCACTCCATTAAAATACCACATTTGACAGTTTGAGCCATTTACTTAATACCAAATACACAATGCGTCAACAGCCGACCAAACGAAGCGTTGAATGTTAAACCCAAAAACATGCAACAAACTCCATAATCAACTCGTAAACAACCAAAAACAACGAAAAGACAATACCAACACTCACTTGGGGAGATGAGGTGGTGCACAAAAGGAGACAAAATCTAAATTATGCACAATGCAACTTGGAGAACGATTACTAGCCCAAGTGTTTATGGGTAGATGTTGGTTGGTTGGTTGGTTGGTTGGGGCTTTGAAGTTATTTTTGAGTCACACTCCTTTCTCCTCCTGCCATCGAAATACCTTTGCACAACTCTTCGTGCCCTCTCTAGGTGTTGTGGAAGAAGAACCATTGCTTATTAACTCATTTTCACATTGTCAGCATGGCTGCCTGTCTGCCATATTGAGCTCTGTTTTGTATGTCCGACTGTCTCTGTACGCCTGTCTATCGGTTTGTTTTATGCCAATGTGTCTCCACGAGCACTGCCACTGCCACTGCCATTTCTGTCCATACAATGTTGCAACAATTGGAGCATTTTATTCGGAAAAAAGGGTGGACACCGTTCATTTCCTGGGATGCGGAGCCGAACGACTTTACTTGTGGCTTTGTGACCGAAGTTCGCCGCCACAAAACTGAAATTGAACATGAAACATAAATAAAATATTTACTTGTACTATTTCAATTGACTTTATGTGCTCGTATGTGTGTTTGTGTATGTGTGTGTGTATGCTACCTACCTACCTACCTACTGACTAGCCATTTCTTTGGCGGCAGTAAGTTATTGCGATTTTGTTTGCTTAGCTCTTGCTGTGGAGCGTATATTTTGCATGCCCGACCTGCTAATATGCATACCTCACAAGATACATACATACATACATTCATACATACACTTACAGTTATATGCACTGTTCAACGAAGCTGGGACTGGGCTACATTGCACCACATCGACTCTGAGTACTGAGCAGAGCTTGGTCCATATCGTGGTCAACCAACGACAATCAGTCTACCTTTTCTGTGGTCAAAGCGCTGGCTGTGGTTGTGTTTGTGTGTGTGTGTGTGTGTGTGCAGGCGCTGTTGCTATTGCCTGTACCAGGACATACCAATAAGATTTTGGTCAAAGAAACTGGACCGCCGTTGGCTGCTAGCAAAACTACTGTCATGTTGACATTGACAATGGCAACAATAACAATATTCCCTGCAACTACTTAGGCAACAAGGCAAGCACACAATATCGAATATTGAGCAGAGAAAAAATTGTAAACAAAGAGAAGTGGCCACAAGTTGGTTTCTAAGTTTGGTATTCAAGAGGGATATGAAGAGTCGAAGTTTCCTTCTTCACATTGGCAGGGAAATTTTTAAGAAATTTTCTGAGTTTAAGGCATTTATATCGTTTTTGAAGGGAAATTTCATGCAGAAATATTCCCAGTACTCACTAAATATACCGCAGGCTGTGGATTTTCTCTTCCAGAAACTTTTCTTAGAGTATCTAACGACATTTTTAAAGTTTTGCAGGTGATTATCAATGAAGTAGGTAGTAGGAAGTTCCTTAAAGGAATGATTTGGCAGAATCTGGTATGATCCGTCTAACTCTAACTCTAACTCTAACTCTAACTCTAACTCTAACTCTAACTCTAACTCTAACTCTAACTCTAACTCTAACTCTAACTCAAACTCTAACTCTAGCTCTAACTCTAATAGCCTATTTCCACCAAGCACTTCACTGCAGTTAAGGCCTCTGTTAAGTGAATGAAATGTCAAACGTTTCCACCGAAACTGAGTTAACTCAAACAGCTGATTTTTGGTTACATTTGCAGTTTAGTTTATTTTTTTTTTTAAGTAATTAAGTGTGTTTTTCTAGAAAACCACAATTCGAGGAGTAGCTCGGGCGAAAAATCCCTTAACCGGTTACAAAGCGCACATTATATATACATAAATATTTGTTTTGTCCCAATTATATATACATACATAATTATTTGTTTTGCGCAATCAGCTGATAGTTGCCAGAGTCGCGTATATTTTTACGTTGAGGGGATCGTTTTCTATTCCACAATTGCTTTTTGTTTGTTTTTTAATTTAATTTTATTTTATTTTTTAAAGAAGAGAAGCGTTATCTTCGCCGATTACTTAATATATGTTTTTATGTCTATATTAATGCAAAAAAGTAACTTTTACAGAAAAAATTTCAGCATGCAAAATGAAAGTCTGGCCCCTCATTAAATCCGAAAATACACGACTTTGGCAAGAGGAACGTCCGAAATGTTTACATTAGTAGTGACAGCATCGACTGTTAACAGAACATTTTCTGTTAAATTACCGAAAGTGAGTTAACACACTTTTATACAACAACAAACACATGGGAATTTAGCATTTAAATGCGATGTTTAAATGCATTTAAGCTAAAATGCATTTAACGTCCGGTGGAAATAGGCTATAACTCTAACTCTTACTCTTACTCTAACTCTAACTCTAACTCTAACTCTAACTCAAACTCTAACTCTAACTCTAACTCTAACTCTATGTTTACCTCTCCCGCTCTCTCACGCTCTCTCTCTATCTCTCTCTCGTAATGTCTACCTCTACCCCTGTTTTTCTCTCTTTTTTTCTCACTCTTACTCTTTATCCTTCTCTCTCTGTTCTTCTGACATTCTACTTCCCTCGAAATTTCGAATGCAGATCTTCTTGACAAGATTCCTTTTTTCGTCCACCCCAAATTTGAATACCCATTCAGTTCTTTTACTGCAATTTCTATTACTTTTAGGTCTCCTTGTTGCTTTACCTACATATGTACATACTTGTACATATGTGTTTATCTTCCAGATATTTCTTTTCTGCTGGCTGACCCCCGTGCAATGTGTTACTTTTGGCCGTGGCGGCGGCGGCACTTGAATGGAGACTTGAGTGTCCGATCGAATGATTTGTGATGCCTTCTTCTTCGGATGCAACAACAGCAACAACAACCAGAACAGTACAATACGCATTTATATCGGCAAATACAGCAGCAACAGCAACAACAACAAATGTGGATTTTAAAAAGTTAACCGTACACTTTTGTCATGTTTTATGTGCCTATTGTTATAATTCCGCATTATTTCGCCTTTGTAGTTGTTGCATCTTTCCATTTAAGCTCCACTGACAACGCATATAAAAAACTGGAGTATATTTGCAGTACAACAACATAGAGGTCCAGCAGTTGTTACAGTTTTGCACTGTCATCAAATGGTAAATTCATACTATTTAAACATTTTATTTTGCTTTATAATGTTAGCTTTATTTATTATTTATTTATTTATTCCGCTCTCTTCGCTATTACTCACAGACGCTCGACGCAACACAGAACATGAAAAACTCCAAAGGACAGAGAGAGCCCAGACTGATAGATGACAAAGGCGGTCCTCCGATTGGGATCTCTATAAATTGGACCTGGGGATTCATAAGTAAGGGATCAGAAAAGCAACTCGAGAGACGCAAAGAAGCTTACAGCAATATAAATATTAGAGACGTCTTCGATCCAGATTACTCCAAAATAATTCTAACTCCGTAGGTCGGAAAGAACACGCATGTGTCTCAAAAAGACTTTAGACCGATTTGACTTCGCTTTTGCTGAAATCATTGCTAAAAAGGCGGTTTGACTTGACTTGAATATAAGTAGTGGCTTCAAGAGCTCAGCGAGTACATTGCAAAGGCTAGTCGGTGGATACAAAAGTGTGTGTAACGTAGTTAGAGGAAGCCTTCTAGGGGATGTTTTCGACATTGTAGAATACGACGAACCATCGAAAGGGTCAAAAGGGCCACATCGTAGGATCGTATGCAATCCGTTCTTCTCCGGATTTTCGACTTGCTGAAGAAGCTGAAAAAGTTGGCATCGTGGTAACTTACTAAAATGGTGCAGCGCTTGTGGTGAGGGGTATGGTCCTAAAAACTCCGTATAACCTCATCTACGCGTAACTATGCAGAACTAGTCTTTTTGTCTGAGAAATTGAAATACTTGGAGACAATCATAGTCAGGAAGCTATATTTTAAAGCAAACATCGAGGAGCGAAAAAAAAGCATCGGTAGCTTTATATAGTACCTTTAGTCAAGCACCTTATTTTACAGAGTTTTCTTAGGTATAACCATGAGTTGTATAGCCTCTGTGAATACTCCAAGTAGATCTTCCACCATTCGACTCTAAGATTCTTGGGCGGCGTGAGCGTAGGACATTTTCTTGAGAGCTCTGTTTTGTCACCAGCTACAAGGATTATTGTATCTCGGACTTAGTGCCAAGTGACTTCTTCTCCATCATAATCCCTACAGGATTACAGTGAATACGCAACTGGAGAACAGAAGCATTTAGCTTCTCACGGATGGATCGTAGGTGGCGCGGTAGTCTTCTGTTGAGAGAAAGATGTGATTTCCTCTTATTATTGTTAAGCGGCAATTTCCGTCTACGTTTACTCATGGTGAGCTCCTATATTGTGAAGGAAAGCTGGAGTGCACTGTCACCGTCTCTTCATTCGCTGAGCTATGCCAATATCATCATATAGCTCGTACAACTGATCGTTCCATCGTCCAATGCGCGAAGGACCATAAATCGTTCACAAAACTTTTGTCTCGAAGACTCCTAGAGCCGACTCACCAAATGTTGACATCGTCCACGCTTCTGCGCCATATAAAGGGTGGTTAAATTGTAAGGGCCGATGTTGAATGTGAACCACACCTAAACGCCAAGTTTTTTTCCGAATTTAATTTGACATTTCTCTATTTCAGACTTACTCAATTTGAACCATGGAGTGATACACAATCCAACAACGTGTTAAAGTTATCCAGACTTATTTTGAAAATTTTCGAAGAAAATCATCTTCAGTGATGAGGCACATTTTCACCTCAGTGGATTCGTCAATAAACAGAATTGCCGCATTTGGGCGAATGAGAATCCAAGAGTGATTGTCGAAAAACCAATGCACCCACAAAGAGTGACTGTTTGGTGCGATTTATGGGCTGGCGGCATCATCGGGCCGTATTTTTTCCAAAATGAGGCCGGTCAGGCAGTTACTGTGAATGGTGTTCGCTATTGTGAGATGATAACGAATTTTTTATGGCCACAATTGGAAGATATGGATGTGGACGATATGTGGTTTCAGCAGGACGGTGCCACTTGCCACACAGCTAACGAAACAATGGCTCTTTTGCGCAACAAATTCAATGGCCGTGTTATCTCACGTAATGGCGATGTCAATTGGCCCCCAAGATCATGTGATTTGACACCGTTGGACTTTTTTCTCTGGGGTTATTTGAAAGAAAAGGTGTACGTCGATAAGCCAGCAACAATTCAAAAGCTAAAGGATGAGATAATTCGGCACATTAACGGCATAGAAACTCCATTATGCCTCAGCGTCATCGAAAATTTGGACCATCGTATGGAGGTGTGCCGCCGAGGTCGCGGCGCTCATTTGGTCGATATTTTGTTACATACATAATTGAGTAATACCAATATGTCATAATAAAATAAAATTTCAATAATTTCCTAAATAGTTTGTGTTTTATTCAAAATCAACATCGGCCCTTGAAAATTTAACCACCCTTTAATATGGCGGATATGATGAGTGCCTTGTAGAGTTTGGCTTCCGTTCGTCGAGAGAGTACCTTACTTTTCAATTGTCTACTCAGTCCAAAGTAGCACCTGTTGGCAAAAGTGATTCTGCGTTGGATTTCAAGGCTGGCATTGTTGTTAGTGTTGATGCTGGTCCCTAGATAGTCGAATTTATCTACGACCTTAAAGTTATGACTGTCCACACAGAGACTGTTTGTTTGATGAAAGGAAATATTTCGTCTTGTCTTCGTTCACTACTAGACCCATTCGCTTAGCTTCTTTATCAAGTCTGGAGAAAGCAGAAATTTAATTAAAATCATTTAATTGCCTTTGCATTCATAAAACTTACATAAAAAATAACAAAAACCGCTGTTTTGCATAGAAAATTCAATGAGTCCTCATTTGATCAACAATTTCGACTCATCTAAGCAATTTAAGTTTGTCGCTCAGTTTAACTCCAACATAACTGTAATTTTTATGTTAATTCTAAATCATTGTGGTCCGTAGATCTCATTCAAATGTACCGTAATTTAATAAGGCGCACAACCAAAATACCCAGCAACAACAATAGCTCGGTGGCAATATAGTAATGTTGCTACACCTTTGCCTCTGCGATTAACTCAGTCAAACGTGCAACAAACGTTATTGCCACAGAACGGCGGCGTCCAATTGCTTCATCAATTACTAAGCTCGCAAGTGGGTAATGTCTACCACAAATAAACACACACACATACACATACATATGTATCTTTGCAATTGCATTTGGCCAGCGACTAATTGAAAAATTCAATTTAGCTGGAGTAGCGAGCGAGTGCCGTTCGTCGCTTCGAATTCAATTCCGCTGCTCATCAGTAACAGCGGCCGGCAGTGGGGGCATTGGTTGGAGGTTGGTTATGGACTCAGAGCTGCAATAACCTGGCCATCATTTGTGTCTGTAGAGTAGATCTTAATCTTGACTTTTGTGTGCTTAACAGAGCGGAGCCTTGGCGAGGAGGAAGAGCTGTTGACAGCCCTCTGGTCACCCTCTCAACTCAAATGAAACACTATCAAATATCTGGTCGCACTGCCTGTTTATTCCTTATGTGTGTACATATGTATGTATGTATATATGTTTGTGTATTGTATTATTCTGTTTATTTGTTACGTCTGCCGGGCAGTGGCAATGCAGACGAAATAATTTATTATTTCTGACAAGTTTTGGCAGTGGGAGCTCCTCCTCTTTGCTGTTGTGTTTATAAATTTATATAATTCCTCAACTTAACTCGATTTATGTGAATGTAATGTGTATATATAAATGTGTGAATTAAATAGATTTTGGTGATGTAGCGAATCGCGAGTTCAGAACCGAACCGTAAAACATCCAGCTCGGCGTTCGCGTTAGCCAAGTGGTTATCAGTTCGTACTACCATGCGTAGGGCAGAACCTGGGTAATCTGAGTTCGGAACCGAAAGCTCAAAATCTTTGTTGAATTTGATGCTCGGAACTTTATTTTAAAAACGTCGAACCGATTCCGATATCGTAAGCTCACCTCGGAACATTTTTTCCGTTACCGATTTCAACTTCTGCACACTCAAGGTGTGGTTTCCTGTATTTGTTGTAACCGCAAAAATATTCTTCTAATTCGTTTTCGGTAAATATTGCGGGAGTTACAGCCCTTTGCCGGCTAAAAATCCGGATCATTCCGGTATAAAGACCCGACTGTCGCGGAGTCTATTGGTTTTTAGTCGCCTCTTACGACAGGCATGCCTTACCGCGAATAAATTCTTGAACACCTGCAGTGGGTGGTGTGGTTTCCTCTTAGCCTCTTCTTCTTAAGGGTATAAAAATGACTTTGATTTCTAGATTCCTTTTAAGGACATCGCTCTCCCTGCAGATAAGTAGGCTTTAACATTTAGTTCTTTTCCTGGTACATTCATATCAAGAACAGTCAAACTTTGTTTCCAATTGGTGTAACCTCAGCTCTTCATCGACTCGAACTGCGACTGGTTTCCTCATGATTTTGACTTTCTTATGAGTCGTTTCGATCTCGGGAGTCCCATTAAGCTTCAATTAGGTAAACTCACTCATTATGTTCTAACTCAGGTTCGCTGTTGATAATTTGGATCTCCAGCACCGAAAGTCTTGAAAAGTTTTAAAACATCAACAGCTTTGTCTGAGTTCGGACAAACTCACCATCTGAGCTAATGAAGAGAACATTATTTAGTAAATGGAACGTTACACAAACAACTGTGGATTCTGCCCGAAGTTTCAAATGTGATAAATAACTCGAGAATCTGAAGCTCTGAAAAAAGTTCGTTACCGATTTCGTCTTGAGTAAACTCATCTCGGTAGCATCTCCGATGAGACGTTAGTATGTATTCAGATAAATATTAATAAAGCTTGCATATGTTACTATGTTGCACGCCCGCTTGCTTTGTTGCAAACACGACGCACATACCAGCCGCCTTACCGTCATATACGATGGCAGCTTTCCGCACAAACATCAATCAGCAAGAATTGAGCGCCTCAGTGCTGCCGTTGGTGCCCACTGTCGGTTGGCTTGTTGGGCTGCGCAATGGCAGCAATCATTCTCACTGTCGATACGTCGCAGTCTCAGTTGGTTCGCTGCCGCTCGCTGAACGCTGATTATTTTCTCAACTTAAATTGGTTTATTACTTTGGAGATTTGAAATTGGCGGTACGCTTCATGTACCAACATACATACATACATGCAAATATAAGGTACATAAATATGTTTATGAGCGTAGGTATGAGCCTTCCTCCGTCCGTGGAAAATGTTGGCATATGTGGCAGGAGACTCATTCATCGTCGTTGGTGGGTGGCAGCCTTTTCAAATTACTACAATAATATTCCTACACACACATGTGAGTACATGTGTGCATACATAGTATATAGAGGTTATGAAAAATGGCCTGTGCTCTCTGGCATGACATTAAAACAAATGAATTTCTCGTCCAATTTATGAGTGTATTTTTGTGTTTCACTGTTTCACACAATCGAATTCCTATGAGGGCATAGATACCACCTACATATCTACACACATGCAGTGCAGTGTACCCGTATTAGGTACATACAGTAAGTAGTTAAAGTGTCCGCTCCATCATCAACATAAAACTTCTGTGCGGAAGCTAAGTTGCAAAGGTTTCGAAATCTATGAATATATCTACACTCCTTTACATAATTCATTCATAACCATACTCAAGTATATACTCGTATGTATGTATGTCAATTTGTGGACATGTCATTTATCAAAAATTGCCAATTGCATATTCCCTAGAGTTTGTCTAGGGCATGTAAATTTAGAGTTTGTGAGAAGTGTCTTTAACGCCAGCGACTGGTGTGCAATATAAAATTTGTAGTTCATCCTTTGTAATATCGCCAGAGGGAGAGGGCAAGCGAAAAGTAGATATTGCTTAGGGTATCGATGAGTCGCCATTGTTGTAGACCGAACCACAATGACTAGTTTGGGGTCAAAAAATATTATAAAGACTGCATTCAGCATGAGAGTTCCTCCTCCTTCTTCTTAAATGCCGTAGCAATCCGATTTTGGCCAAATGAACAATTGCGTACAAGTCGTTTCGCTTCGAGTGGATGTTTGGACCTCGGGACGTCCACATATCTACATAGAACACTTTAGTCATCCCAACATGTTTTCTAGATCCGGTGACAGCCGTTTAAGAGGGAGCGTAATAAGAGACACATGTAATATTATTTAAAGCACCGGCGAAGTTAGGAGCAGGTATTTTACGAGCTGACTTACAAAATCTAATCTAACCACACGGGATTCGCGTTCAATGTTGCCTAAATCAGATTTAACTGTTAGTAAATACATTAAGTGGTAGAGCACCGCCAACGTAAGCTGAACCGACAATCTACTGTCGGCCAGTTTGTAGTATAGACAGTTGAAAAAGCTTCTGTGCTTTTCTGGTAGTTTTCTGGCGGAGCATTTTGTTCTATCATTGATAGATTGATAAACAATGTGGAAGATCTGCATAGAGACTTTACGGCTACTGTGTCCTCAGTACTTATAACAGTTGTTCGTATAGCTCGAGTGCGTTAGGAACGTTAAATTGCATAGAGGGCTAACGGTAATTCTCAGACTGTAATGCTCCTTTGTAACTCAGCCTTCTTCTTACTACCGCTCTGCATTATTTTAACAGATCTACTGATGTTTCTGGTGGCCATGTTCAGCAATTGATACCGGAGTCTACAGGGCTCTGTTAGAATGCCCTAAATAATTCTTATTTATTTTTATGGGCCCTATCAACCGTTTTAATATTTTACCATCGTAGCGGCCTATGAGTCCTTTGGTCTGCTTTGTATCCGCTATCTTATACCAATTCATATTTCAAATGTGGTCTCTTCCGAACTCAACTCTCTTTCAATTGTATGATGCCCGATGGAAAAATCTTATCGTCTTGTTGCTGTCGCTTCCTTTGCTAGTGTGCCTGCTATTTTATTTCCCACCATTCCCATCCCACCATGTACGATTTAATTTCGTATGATGTAAAGTTTTGACTTAGATCGGCACACATGCTAATTGATTATATTTCTGTTTAAATAGTACTTGGATCTTATCCCATTGAGATAGTTAGCTTAGCTCTAGGACCTGTAATGGCTGCATCTTTGCTTTCATTGTCAGAGTACCAGACATGTGGATTTGCTTAAATTGTATTATATCTATTCTTTGAAGCATGTCGCCTCTATCTTATATTGCTAATGGTTTATTTTCTTTGATTTTACCTCTTGTTCTACTGAATGCTATTTTCTTTTTAACTCTTCCTTCCCTAATCATAGTTGATCAGATCAGATCAATATCAAGTAATGCTTCTATTGCTGCCATGGGCGATGGTTCGTACGTCCAATAAGGGACGGTTTGCACGCCAGACAATATCAGCCAAATGGCCGCCACGGCTACGCTTATTCTAAGTAAGGTTTAATGACTCCGCCGGGCCATAAACATGATCAAATAATTAAACGTTGAGGATGGAGAGGATTTTCAACGATAAATCTCAAGCTGATTTTTCGATGAAATTCAACAATCAATATTTTCAGTTGTTTTTTGAGCGACGTGCTTTTGTTTAATTCTTCGCATCACCAACTTGTCCCAACAGCTCCATGTTTTCCACCAATAGAGTAGTATGGCGGTGCGACAAGGTGGCTCACGACGATCGACAAGGTGCTTACGAACCAACTCTGCCAGGTTTTCAACATTTTTATAGTGAATTTTAATCATTTCAATGCATTGTTGATGCGTGTATTTGTCCAATTTTATTACTGTCGTAGATTTTACTGGTCAAATGTCAAAATTTTACAGCTTCAAAGAGTGATATCTACCGGAGTAGCAACACCTCTTATTGGAGAACCTTTTACTAAATTAATATGCAGATTCTGTTAGTGTTTTTTGCCACAAACATTCTGTTAGATTCTGGATACTTAAAGTGCAGAACGCGATCATTTGTTTGGCTGTCAATTCAAATTTGAATATTACAACAACGCCTTCGTATTAAAACCGACACACTCATTCGGTGGCATTTCAGCGACTAACAAACTGCGAGTGAAGCAAAACTTGAGCACCAAATAGAAAAGTGGAAGAACTAAAAAACTGAATGTCAGTGGGCAGAGAAATAGAAGCACACATTCACATGCATGCAGAAGCTGATATAAAAATACAAATTCAGTATGCAAAAACGCCTATTTGATAACTTGAAGGCTGCGACTGTTGATGCCGCATTGCCACAAAACAAATTCAGCAATGCAAATACTGTCAAAAGCAGTCAGCGACAGGCAGTGCTGCGGCAATAACAACAGCGAAAAAAAAACAGCAGCAGGGAGTAAGGAAGTGAAAAATAGTAGTAAAAATTGTGTGAGTGTGTGTGTGTGTGTGTGTGTGTGTGTATTTATTTAGCACTTTCACTGCAGCGGCAGCCACAAGCAACATGTCGTTAGCATGCAGCAAATGTCACATAGGCAACATATGTACGTAGCGATGTGCAGTCGTGCCTTCTGAGTGGCCAAAAACAACACTTCACTTTTGCAGCCGCCAACCAAAATCATCGACGAATACTTCGAAATGTCTGTATGTTTGTTTGCAAACATAAAAAAATGTTAACAACACTCATACCTATGCAAGTAGATATACATTCTTATTTGTAAATATATATGTATGCAAATATTGCAACATCAATAGCTGCCAATTCCGATTGCCATGAATTTGCTGTGGCTTGTTTGCTGCTAAGTTATCTTCTTCAGGTTTTGACGTCACTTCTTGTCTGTGGTGTGACCAATGCCGCCGCCAAATCGCACGGTTACGAATAAATAATCAAACAAATATTTATTAAAAAGTATTTTTGTTGAAAAAAAAACACTTAAATAATAAAATAAAATTTGCACAACCTTATGTTTTTCAGCATGACAGCGGAGATCCTTGCAACTGAATCCGTCATTGATTGGAGGCGTTAGGTGAATTATCCGGTGGAACCTTCGGGCACATCTCGATGTGCATCGGGGTGGAAGACGTTAACGTCCTTTACGAATACTACTTTAGACCACATAACAATAAACCTCTCATCTACGACTGCAAAGGACCAACAGGTCTATGTTGGACGCATCAGCCGACCAGTTTAACCTAACCTATGTTTATTAATATTCACAAAACTCACGGCTCACAGCTTAAATGTTGTAGGCATTTCCTAAGGTTGAATATGTTCAGTTTTTTGTGGCAATCCATCGGCCCCGCCGCTTTATTTTTTGTCAAGCGGGTAATTCCTTCTCGAACCTCTTAATAGTCAGGCAATGAAATATCTGTACCATCGTCACCGATTGGGGAATTAGTGTCGCGATCTCGTGGTATTCAACTTTCACTGGCATTCAGCAGGCAAGAGAAGTTTTCCCTATCCATAAATTCAATATAATTTGGGCACCAGTCGCTAGATCATCCCTCCTGGCCTGCAAGAAATCGATCCGACATTGAAATTTTCTTTAAGTCGACGTGACTTGTAGTAGAATCTTCAAGCATTAATCCTGTCGGTCAGCTGCCCGAGTCTTTTTACTCACACATCTCGGTCTCTTTTTAATTCGTCTGTACATGCGGTAGCTATCCCACCCCGCACGTGTGCTGGTGGATCGCTATACCAGCTTATTTTCTAACCTATCGGAAAACCAATAGCTATTTATGTTCGCAGCTGTACGTAGGGAGCTTGAGATTTCGCCCAAAAATTCCCTTACACCGAGTTCCTGGTGAGTGTAAAACGAGTATAAAACCATTTGGCTGTCTGTTGTGATTGCAGCTTTTGGGGATGTTTCGTCAAGTTTGTTATTGTGTCGGGAGCAGCGCTCGTTAGTCACATTGACAGCGGAAGAGTCAGCAATGTGTTGAAAAATTTTGTTATGATACGGATTATGGCTAGACTCGATCGGAATGACTCGGCGACGAAGTCCGACATCAAATTTGCGCTCTTTTTTATGGCTGCTATAGTAAATGTCACAAAGACATATTTGTATCCGTGGTGTCCAGCATCTCAGTTTCGAAAAATCCACCTTATCCAAGGACCCTTGGAACGAAATTATCTATCTAGAAGCGGGTATCAGCGGCAGATCATTATTTATATATATATATATATATATTTGGCACTTTGTAACCGCTGAAGCATTTTTCGGCCGAGCCATTCAATCAATCATTATTTATTATTGAAAATTAGTTCCTTTAAGTCATTATCACTTATTTTCTAGAATCACTCTCTCTTTTGATATTATCCAAATCCATCGTTGTCCTCGATCGTAATTTGCCGGGGCATACCGCCAGATTCTCTAAAATATCGATTTTTTGGTAGTTGCTCCCTTAGAAATGACCAAAATTTGGACGAACGTAAAGACTTTCTCTTTTTAAATTATAGATTACCTCAAAATAAAGCTTGTAAACTTAAATTTAGACAAGATTTCCTCTATTTTATATATCTTAGATGTTCCAAAAGTTGGCAGTTTGATGAGTCTACACTAACTTTTTTGTTGAGGGACGACATTGAAATCGCCGAAATAAAATCGTTCTTAAAAAGAGAAAAGTACAATGTCGGCTTTGAGATCGACTAGGGCCATTAAAGGTGTAGCCGCAAGACAGAAAAATGGAAAACTTCGCTCTCGACGTCATACCGTTGAGCACTTTAGAAGATACAGCCAACCACACATTCACTGCGGCTCGCACATATTTACGCCATAACTTCATTTCTTTTAAAACGAAGAAACAGCAGAATAATGATGAACATCGAATCTGAGCGTGGGTGGGACTGCGTAGAGTTCCTCACCACAGCCTAAAGCAAGGCTACACATCAAGCACAACGGCTGGGGTTGTCTGTATTGTCAGTGGCGTGCGTATGAATTTTCGAATTTTGTAATTTAATTTCGCTTAAAAAGCGAAAAGTGGCGCAATGTGTGGTTATAAATACAAATGTGTGTGTTCGTGTATGCGAAAGCGATGAGGAAACTGAAGGCGAAAGTGAATACAGAAATGTTAAAGGAACAATATGTGTCCATGTCAGTATATACGAGTATGTACATACATAAAAAGATACATGAGAGCTCATTTATATGGCTTTTTTCAGGAGTGTAGTGAGTGAAACGTTTATATAGCGCACACATAATTTATTACTTTAATTTACCGTTCATTAAATTTGATCATAATTTACGACTCAATAAAAAGTGAAAAGGACGATGCAGAACATACGCACAGTATTGTGCCGGCATTACAGTTAATTTACACATTCTATAGTAAAATTTTTGCAGAAAGTGACTTTGCTGCGTCTCGCTCGGAAAAAAAGTACGCACATACCTACACACATGCGCATACACAGCTACATGTTATATAATGCATCTGTTTAAACACTTATAAATTCATGCTTTTAAAAATAAACATAAGATTTACACGCATCTACAAAATTTGTTAGTTAAATGTACATTAGGGTGGTCCAAAAAAAAATAAGCTTAGTTCAGCGAGCAATAGTTGTTTTCATTTAGGGTCCTACCGAATTCTGCTATGACGAGTTATAAAATAACATTTGAGCTTAAGTAAGTTTGAAAAAATAAAATCTTAAAATATTGCAAAGTCGTCATTATCTTCACTTTCTTCAAGTTAATTAAGGTTTGAAAAATATTTCACGATAAAAGTCAGCTTTTATGAGTTTAAAAATAATAAACTTTAGTCGGAATTAAGATGAAGTTGATTATTAAATTCTGAAAAGTATGTATCTTAAGTACGAGCGCTACCTTTTACTATATATTTCGGGATTTGGGAATCTGCCAACTGAAAACTTTGTCGTAGAATTTGCATTTTTTGATGTTAAATATATTTTTCAATACACCAAATTTTATCTAAGCACAGTTCTCTATTTTTTGTGGATCACCCTAGTGTACTATCTACCTTTGCTATCACCTACTTGATATTGACTGATAAAAGTCACCGCAAATTGCAAAACATCTTATTTAACCACAACAAAAGGGCAGATAACAACAAAAGTGATAAACAAACAAATTTAAATAAAAACTGAATTTATTCTTAGAAGTGTAGAAGCACATTTAGCTCGTGTGATGCTTTTACTCATTATGAAATTGCATACTTTTAGGAGTTTTGACATGGAAAACAACGAATTTGGAAAGGAACGGCTGTACTCTGACTGGAAATCACATGCTGAAAATATAGAATGGCGTACAGTACAAGATATAGAATACTTTCTAATACTTTACTGGCGTATGCACCGCTTAGCCGATTATAGCCGAATACCGATTTTCGGCCGAGCTTCTCCTCCAATTTGTGGTTTTACGTCTTGATATTTTTCTAACAAATATATATCCCTCCCGAACGGCTGATGGTTTAGAGACGGCTTAGTATAAACTGTAGGTCTCATCATTTTGGTGGGAAAGAACATTAACACGCGAACCACAGATTGGAGGAGGAGCTCGGACGAAAATTGCTTCGCTGTTAAAAAGTGCCATTTATAAACAATTCTGTATTATGGTGACTCCTGAGCTACTTCTCTTCATTCCTGTTTTTCTTCAAAACTGCTACATGTTCAAAACATTAAAAAAAATTCATGATTTATTGTGTGTCTGAGTTGACAATAGAAATCATGATAGGATCATCCGTAGTCAAAAAAGAATGTATTTTAGTTAATACCGTAATCTAAAACTTGGACAAAGGATAATAAAAATGAGGTAAAATTGGGTGTTTGGCAGAATCTTTTGACTTTTATTGGCATCAACTGGAAAATTTCTATAATATTCTCGATAAACTAATTAGATAATAAAACAATTTTAATTTTTTGAAGCTGTGAAGGCCATGTACCTCCTTAAGAGAAGCTTAATTTTAAAAAGCAAATTTTTAATTAACAAACACAAAATATCAGTATTTTCCACCCCCTCGCTAATTGACTTGGTAATGCAGGCATCTAAATGTGCAACTGCAACATGAAATTATTGCCGTTAAACAGAAAGTTATCATGCCATAAATCTATGAAGTGCAAACCAAACTGAGAATTTATGATTCTGTCTCCTCTCTCTCTTTCTCCCTCTCCCCCTCTCTCTCTCTCTGGGCACTTTTTGTTGTTTACCGCCCAACTCATTGGTAATTGCACTTAAAAGCATCGATACACACTGGGAGTTTGCATGTAAATTAACATATGTATGTGAGTAGATATGTGGGTATACCTCCAGTCAAAGCAAATTATGAAATCAACAACACCCACAACTCCAACAAATATACTACATATACCCGCTCTCCACTGCCCCAACAGCATTCAATCGGCGTCGGCGGCGCTGTTTCTTTCATTCATGCATTCATTTATTCAGGCATTCAGGCATTCATTGTATGTTTACAAGGATAATAGTTTGCAATTTCCTTTCATTTGGCCAAAGCAATAAGCGGGCATCAGCAAAAACTGCTAACAACAACAACAACAACCAATGTAGACAACACTAATACATGACTTTAGACGGAATTGAACGCCAACTAAGCGGAGGCAGGCTGATGGAAGGAAAGCGGAAGAGTAAGCTATACTCCTTTTAAATCCACCGGAAGGGTATACAGGGTGCAAGTAGTATGGTGATGAAAGGAGAGTTGAATGGATTGGCTTTGGGCTCTTAAATGGCAATGAAAGTTGCTTGCACATTATCTGGTTGGTCATAATTTAAATGAACTGTAAATGAGTGTAGAATGGCCGATGAATAACAGTGATAAAATCAATGTTGCAATAACAACAACGATAACAGAGCAAATGATATCAACATTTACGTGTGCATATGTAGGTGGCCCTAAGTGCAATTTTACTGTTAGTCGCCATTATCATCATCGCTGTCCACCTCATAACCTCCTCATTAACATCAACGGTACAAATAGAGTATACTGCTGCTTCAGCTCGCAGCCCGCTGAATTACACTGGCTTACAAACATATCAAAATTTTTTATTTATTTGAATCTAATTTTTTTTTTGTTGCTAAATTTTACTCAATTTTATTTTATTTTATTTTATTTTATTTTATTGTATTTTATTTTATTTTGTTTTATTTTATTATAATGTATTTGCTTTTATTTGATTTTATTCGATTTTACTTCATTTTATTTTATTTTATTTTATTTTATTTTATTTTATTTTATTTTATTTTATTTTATTTTATTTTATTTTATTTTATTTTATTTTATTTTATTTTATTTTATTTTATTTTATTTTATTTTATTTTATTTTATTTTATTTTATTTTATTTTATTTTATTTTATTTTATTTTATTTTATTTTATTTTATTTTATTTTATTTTATTTTATTTTATTTTATTTTATTTTATTTTATTTTATTTTATTTTATTTTATTTTATTTTATTTTATTTTATTTTATTTTATTTTATTTTATTTTATTTTATTTTATTTTATTTTATTTTATTTTATTTTATTTTATTTTATTTTATTTTATTTTATTTTATTTTATTTTATTTTATTTTATTTTATTTTATTTTATTTTATTTTATTTTATTTTATTTTATTTTATTTTATTTTATTTTATTTTATTTTATTTTATTTTATTTTATTTTATTTTATTTTATTTTATTTTATTTTATTTTATTTTATTTTATTTTATTTTATTTTATTTTATTTTATTTTATTTTATTTTATTTTATTTTATTTTATTTTATTTTATTTTATTTTATTTTATTTTATTTTATTTTATTTTATTTTATTTTATTTTATTTTATTTTATTTTA
>JAWMAG010000008.1:5685000-5692500 GCA_037013455.1 Ceratitis rosa | reverse complement strand
CGTCCCGTTATCAACAATTAAGCTAACAGTGTGGAAATGCAACACCGCATCACTGCCCACATATACTCATTTGAATAGGTATGTATATGCCTCTATGCATGTATGTATGTATGTATGTACATTTGCTACAGTGAATGCAGATATCTGTGCATACTTTTATGCGTCAACATAAATTCCCATTCACCGTTAGGCCAACAAAGAATGTGTGCTGATATTTACTTTTATCTATGTGTGTGTGCGTCTAGTGTGTTGTAGGTGTTTATTGGTGGTTGGACTATTGAGATTGACACTTGTAGTTTTGCATTTTGCATTTTCACATTTAACACTTTCAAAAGCTTTTTGCCTTGCAAATTTTAATTGCTTCACTCTAATGGTTTTGTGGGTTTGTCCGTAAATGAGTGTGAGTATATATGTGTGTGTAGGGATTGAGCTTTAAAATTTTGCTTGAAAATATTGAAGTGTTTTGGTAGTGATCCTGGCAGGTTGAAGATTGTTCTTAAAGGTCAGTAGTTCTGTGGAAAAAGTTCCAAGAAAAAGAATCAAGACCTTTTCATTACGCTTGCAGGTCCACAAAATGTTCCACACTTCTTTTGAAATACATAGTTTTCTGTCGTTGATGATATATTTATCGTTCGATCCAAGGCAGCAGAATGTATTGAAACAAAGTGCCCAAAGATATTCTGCAATCTCCATGGCTGATGGCTGAATAGAACTCATTATTGCTCAATTAGCGCTACAGGAGAATGCCTAGTAGTCCCGTGCAAAAGAAGAAGAACAGCTAGAATCAAAAAAATAAATACCAATTTCATCAGAACGACGTTCACGCCATGTCCGTCTGACTCTCCGTCTTCACGTCTTCTTAAATACAAATTAGTCTCTGTGTTCGATATATTTTTATATTTTTTATTTTTATTTTTTTTTTTTTTTTTGGAGCCAGGGGGATCTGAAGAGGCGATTATGTAATTTATTTACTTTTATCTTTTATTTTTCCCAGATATTTATTTACAAAAGAAATAATTTAATTCTATAAAAAATGTTGACTTATTTCAAAAAGGCTTTACTGTCCTCTGTACCGAGCTTATGTAACAACGCCCCTGTCGTTTAATTTTTTACAATGCTTCTTACAATGGATGGAAATAATATAAAGTTTTTTTTTTCTCAAACCACTGAAAATGCTACAAAAGCTTCTCTTTGAATGAACTTCAACAGAAACACGTACGTGTGAGTTCATTCCCAAGCAGCCGAAATGTGGTGGAATGAGTCACTAGAGACCCCCTTTCTTTAAACGGTTTATAGATCAACATTTTTTGGAAGAAATGTGTCCACTTAAAGTAGGCGTTATGACCGGCGCATAATTTTGAGCCAAAGAAGTGACCTGGTGACCAGGGCATACTGAGTTTATGGATGAAATTCTTCCCCAAACTGCTGAAAGATAGTGAAACTGTCTTAAAAAGAAGTGGTGAGACCGAATCTCTAATCTATGACGAGGGAAGAGACATTCGATTGCATGGCTTTCATGAAATTTGATTATGAAGAGACCGTCTGCATATCAACAGAACGCCCTGAAGCGATGGTTTATAGACTAAGTTATTCCAGTATGTTGATGAAGAGCTGAAAGAGTTTTCTTTCTGGCAAAATTTTATTGGATTTGTGCATACCTGACTATTGAAACATTTCTTGCCAAATAATAAAGCCGACAATGAACTGATTGGACCGTATTAGTGTGGGTTTAGACCTGATTATTTTAACATAAGCCAGTTATTCACAATGCGCCACATCCTGGAGAAGACTTACTCCACCTTTTCGTCAATTGGGAAGGTTCTTACCGAACCGTTCGATGCTAAAACAAAGCCACTGTCTAGTTCAATCCTGGAGAAAGTAATATGAGCTGCTGCCGGCTTTAACAACTGCGACGATAGGTCTGGTTTCTACACACCGAATATAGAAGTGACAAAACTTCTTCTATCATCCAATGAGCAGTCAGCCCACTACGTCGCTGTTGATGGTCATCATTTGCCAACAGGCGATACTTTGGACTGTCCTCTCTCGACTGACAAAGACCAAACTCCGAAGTACCACATCATTTTCGATGTGTTATGTAGTGCAAAGGGCTGAACGATGACAACCGTTCGTGAATTGGCTTTAGTATTTTACCAGAGAAAGAATTTGCGAAAGATTTATCGTCCTTTGTGCATTGGCAGTGTCGAATACCAAAGCAGATTGAACGGTGAGCTTTATCGGATACTATAGACATAGATGTTGAATTAGTTTAGCGAATCAAGAGGCAACAGTTTCGCTGGCTAAGTCACGTTGTCCGGTTGGATGAAATCATTTCAGCTCTGAAAGTATTTGATGCCGTACCAGTCCACCAGTCAGTGGAGGCGAAGGGAAAGGATGATCTTTAGCCTATTGAAAAGATGAAAAGAAGAAGGACCGGACATCACGAATGCCGTGCCTACGTTAATTTTCAAAAATAGTAAAAAGGAAAATAAAATAAATTATTTTGAATTGTGTTACCCTCGCAAATATCTAACGGTTTTGTTAATACCTATCTATACCTCTAAAGCAAGTTGAAATTGAAAAATTACATTTTGATTTAGTGCTTATTTATGTATATTTTTATGTACTCTTATCAACAATTTATGCTAAAAAGTGACTAAGTTTAGTTGCCACCAAACTATGTATGTACATATGTATGTACGCTGTTGTCCTACCACTTCATACAACATTTATTAACCAAGCAAAAGGTAAAATTGAAAAATGCATTCTCTTGGTAACAAAAACACCAACAACATTTTATATGCAAATTTTCTTATCTCAGCCTAATTATGCTAATTTTCCTAATCCTCGTCAATTTGCATACGCAATGAGGATCTAATTTGCTCACTACTTTACTGTCAAACCAAACACACATATATACATATAGTACATACATATGGTATACATATTACGGTGTTTAGTGTTATGTACAACAAATGCAAATTTATGTTTAAATTATTTATTATTTCGCACAAATTACAATAACTATGGAAAAACGGGTGGAAAACAATTATACGCGCACATATTTATGAGGCCAAACATAAACCATATACGAGTATGTATGCACATATGTACCTGTGTGTATGTATGAATGTATGTGTGTGCGTGTGCTTAGTTGCCGGATGGTTGGTCGCGTTGTTTGTTGCCTCATTTAGCAGATACAAGCGAAGATAGGCCTGCAACGCAGAGAGATTAAACGGCAATTATGATGATGGTAAACGACGCGTCGCTGCTGCTGCTGCTGCTACTGGCGCTGCTGCTGCTAGTGGTAATGTCGATTGGCTGCAGTTAAAGCGTTGGTGTCCAACACATCGCTTATCTTAACTGTGGTAATTATTTAAAGCAAAAATCCGTCAAAAGAAGCACAACAACTTAACTCTTTCCTCAGCTCAGCGTATGATCTTACTAAGGTGGGGCCAACTGGCCTTTTGAGTTTTAAGATTTTTTCACATTACCCAAGTTAGTGGTCGTTTAAATGCGTTTTAAAATTTGCATTTGATAAGGATCTATGCGGTAGGTGTGTAGATGTGTGCGCTCGTAAGTGAAGGCGGTTACGGCGATCATCTTCATGGCAAGTTTGTCCACCTCTGCTGTTACTTCAACACTTTAAGCAGCTTCTGTGCGACGCACTCAACAAACCGAAAATTAAAACAACAAAATTGCACGAGATGGAAAGCAGACGGTGCATTTGGCAGAGCCACAGTCCCAACAACAGCAGGGTGGGTTTATATAAATTTTCAAAATTTTTTTGAAATTTTTCGGAACTGAAAAAAATTTCGTCAGTCTCGGCGTTTATAAAAAGAATAGCTTTAAATATTATTTACGGTATCAGCCGTCGTGTTCCAAAGCAAGTGAATCGAATTGTCTTTATCGAAAGCATTTCGGAAAGAACTTTCCATTATTGCATACGATCAATCAGCGGGTATATAGAAGCGCAGACAAACATTGCTGGAAGTTCAGTTTTTAGTGACAATATTAGTGTTTATTGATATTATTAAACCACGTATAATAGATAATTGAAAGTAGTATTAGTTATGGAGTTAAGAAATTATTGAATGAATTCTTTACATTATAGAAACTAAGCGACAAATTTGTCAATTTTTATTAAATAGTCCCACTATAATGGTTAATTTAAATAATATTTTCAATATGAAATGTTTTAATATTTATATCGAACAATAAGCATTTAAGAAATTAGAAAATGGTTGCCCCCTGCTTAAACAAATTTTATAAAAGTCATTGGTGCATACATATAAAACTCTTAGAAAAACATAAAATACACGTAGATAGGAGTTTGGAGTATGGAGAAAAAATAGCTAAAAATCTGTTGAAAAAGAACAAATAGGATAGGCTGTACCAGTTGACATGGAGAGTCTCATTTAGAAAATACCACGGCCATAATGTTGTCAAACACACTACATACGACCAGAGCTGCACTGCTAAACTCTTTATTGAAGAACACTGTTGTTCGCTTCACAAACGTTATTTTGGTTTTTTATCCACTGCTCACTGAAGTTCCTTCAGTATTTCTTCGTCAAGTAAGATTAATCTCTATATGCCATACGCCAAGTACTCACAGCTGACGGGCTTCACTGTCTCTCTCCGCATTCGCAGCATATCCAGCAATCCAGCAATTGTTGTCTTCTATCTAACTTGAGAGTTTGCAGCGTCAGCAGTCAATTCCTCATTTAAAGTCTTATTCGAAGTCTGGAGTCTAACGCTTTTTCGCTAGTGGTCGCCTGACGACGCAAAATAGTTCGGCTAGTTCATCAGCTCATTACATTCGATGGTCATGATTGATTATCTGGAAACCACTAAATTGTGGCAACCATTCGCCTATTTTGTGTCTGTCACCAGATTATCCTGTTACCATCGTGGCCGTATTTTCAACTGGTTTTCAGCTGATTTGAAATGTATAACCTCGCGACAGTTATGAATGCTCTGTTTTTAGCAACTAAGCTGGCTGGCTAACAGATTAAGCATTGCAAATGGCATTGTTTTTAGCACTTCGGTGATGCTGAGCAGTAAATGTCTGAAGACTTCCTCAAGCCGTTCCAGAGATGTTACTCTACCCATGTCGTTTCACCATACTAGAGATCCGCAGAAACGTTTTGATACTTTCCACTAATTAAAAAAATCTAGTAGAACGATGACAAAAAACTGATTTAAGGCTTTTGAGTGAAAGTCCATTCTTTGTGTTGCGAAACCCACCTGCCAATCGTAACAATTTTCAAAAATATACATTTCATTTTAATTTTTTTTCTTTATTTCTTCGCCCATTTTCAAAGCTCTCATGGAAAGAAGGCCCTCGACCAATTCTCACCAACAACTTTACGGCTACAAAAATTTCTGGGAACTCATGTTGTGTCCCCTTTTTACACTCCTTTGCACTTAATGAGTCGATATTTTTCATTTTCGTAAGTGAGCGCGTCGCGGCAGAAATGTTGGTAAATGAAGATTGATTTGTTTGCTGCTACTTTTTCGTATGTACTCGTATGTATGTACATATATGTGTTATAAATGTTAATGACGGCGCTACAAGTTTTACATATTTGTAATGCAAGCTAACATATGTATGTACACATGTGTACATATATTTATATGAAATAATGCACTCATCTTCATTTCATTCCAAATGCAGCCATCTTTGGCCGCTCACCTGCCTGTTTGTCGGCCGGCTTGTCTGTCTTGTCTGTCTTGTCTGCTACAAAACGCTCTCATTAAGATCGTTTGCACGGAAGCGGCGATAAACGCTGTGAATCGCTTTTTAAAATGGACAATTAAGAATGTAATTAACATTTTGGAAGTACACGACTGATTGTTAAATTTTATGAAATTTTAGTTAGTTTAGTTGAAAATGCTTTACTTCGGTTGGCTAATGAGTGGATGAGTGAGCACGTTTTGTATGCTTTCCCCTTTTCCAATGAAAAAATTTTAGTTTTAAATCTGAAATCAAAAAAAGGAGGTTAGTGTCAGAGCTTGGTTGTGACTGGTCAAGATTGATTGTTGAAACAGACAGTCGATCGTCCACACATTAACTTGTGGTCGTTTATGAGTGATGAAATGTCAGGGTTCGAGTTCTTCTCCGACCGGCATTCAAAAGTTATTGAAAATTAATAAAAAATTAAGTTCATTTCTCGAATTGCGGTCGCCCCTCGGTAGCGGCGTAGTGTATTCCTGTCACGAAAGAAAGGTTCCTCCTAAAAAAACCAGCAGCTGTTCGGAGGCGGCTTAATATAAATTGGTTGGAAAAACATCAAGACGCAAAACCACAAATTGGAGGAGGAGCTCGGCCGAAAATAGCTTCAGCATGGGATTTTAATGTATTCTTTTTTTTGGTGAAAAAACTTCTCACGTTTTCACAAGGCAAGGTTGCGTACTATCGGGTCCCAAGTCAACCTATGTTTTTCTCTTATACTGCACAATACTAGTCATACAAGCCTTTCATTCGATCCGAATGTAGTCCATGTGTTTCTTTAACGACCGTATGCCAGAATGTTAATATGAGTGTTTTAGTATCCAAGGCGATCGGCTTGATTCAACGTCTGAATTTTTCCCATTGAATATAAGAGCTTTAGAGCGCATAGCTTGTTGAATTTTTTTATGTCAGTATCTCCTACTGCAAGAACTTATGCTTCGGGTTTCCGCGAAGTCGCCAAGCCCTAGTCCATTTGAAATGTATCGGCTTTCGGTGGCAAGTCCAGCGCTTAACTTAGCTTGTAAAGTGACGAAAGTCCCTTTCAGAGGCTTTCAATACAGAGGCTTTTACGTTCGATGCCAAGTGGGCACCGCATTTAAAATATTAAAAATAATAATTTGTTTATCAATGACTCTGGTGTAGGTTGAACCCTCCTCTTTATCGATCGCTATGCTGCCTAGCTACTTTACAAAAACCGTAAAAATTCGAATTTCTTTCCTTTAAAGCGTCTTCTCTAAATATTAAAATTCAATAATTCCGAATCTTTTTAACACCTAGGTGGTCCAGCAAAGAGAAGCATCGCGATTATCGCATGCATTAAGCCCATAAAAGCACCATGCTTCGCTTATCACACCAAAAACATGGAAAACATCGAAAGCACCGCGATCGCTCTCAGCCACTGCACCAGCACTCAACAGCAGCGAAATCAAAATATTACACGGTCATTAAAAATAGTAGCAGAGCAGCTGCCGGAAAACAGTAGCAACCAAGATTGGTACCTTAACCAGCATCGCCTACATCGCATTCAGTCATTTATGACTGCATTGACAAGAGCACGACAATTTTTATTGACATGTTGGACATTTATTGCTGCGCCACGATTTCGAGCGGACAGAGATTCAAGCGCCAGGGAGACAACAAGCCGAGGCTTTAGTTGGCATGAGAGGGCGTGTGCGGTGCAAAGAAAAACCTGTGGTTGCGGCTGCGGGCTGCAGACGATCCCAATCGCACAACGCAAATATGACATTTATGAGTCAAACTGA
>JAWMAG010000008.1:5577500-5680000 GCA_037013455.1 Ceratitis rosa | reverse complement strand
TTTATGGAAAAGGGATCACCGACAGATTGACCAAAATTTTTATGATTTTAATATAAGTTATTATTTTGCGGCTACCGATTCAACTTGACTGTGAATAAGTCTAGATCCGATTGGTGCACTTGGCTTACGTCGAGGTATTCATATTTACATTTTCGTTATAGACTTTGAACAGTAAGAAGTGATACCAAAAGTAGTTGGATCACTAATATACTCGTATATAATAAAATATCAACAAAATTTTTATAAAACTTATAAAGTAAAATAAATCGTTAACTCATTTTTATTCCCCACTGTATACACATAATTTCATGTGCATGGTGAATTCGTATGTAAACTTCAGAATTCCTGCATTTACGCAAAATTTCAATTATCTTTCTTGGCATTTTCATTTTCTTATATTTTATTGTACAACCGCATTTCCGTCGCTCTGCCACTGGTGTCAATTCATTCTCATTCTGCTGGAATTAAAATAATTGCTAATGTCAAAAATTTAATTTCAAACTTTGTGTTTGTTTATAAATTCCTGCAACAGACATCAGTTTACAATATACCGTTATAGATATTGGTAATTATTTTGATGTGAAATAGTTGTTATCAATAAAACAATAAGTTTATTGCATACATTGGGGCGTTTGGAAGTTTGCTGCAATAATTTGCATACAGGCAGCATTTATATGTGTACACTGATACACATACATACATACATATGTACAGTTAAAAATATTTTAATACATATACTTACATTTTCTCTCATATAAAAATATTGAATTGACTTTGGTTCAAGTAAGTGGGTAATAAATATTCGAATGCGAGTTCAATGTTCAGACGAACCCGTACATTTCTCGCTCCCTCCAGTAATTTAAAGGCTTTTTTTAAACATTTTATGAACATTAAATGGTATTTGGTCTGAAGTATGTAAATGCCAGAAGCAGATGAGATAAGCTCACGCAAAATGTTTACCGATTTGATCAGAATGACAAGTTGAGTTGATTTAGTCGTGTCGGTCTGCCAGTCTGTATGTACGGCCGTCTGTTTGAACACAGACTCAAACTCTCAATTATTGAGAGATTTAAACGAAACTTCGTAAGCGGTTGTTGTTTGGTAAGTATTGAACCGACCAGATCAGTCGACTATATCTTACAGCCCCCCACACAACCGACTTATACAGATATGAGATTTTGGGTCAGATAATCATTAGCACATATTTCTTCAAATTTGAAGCCGGCCATAGTGTTACAATCAATGGGGAACGCAGTAGAACTATAAATAATGACTTTTCTGTGTTCTTTGGTTCCAACAACGTGGCACTACATATCATACACCCAGCGACACATTCAATTTATTGAAGTAAACTTTTGGTGAGCGCATTATCACGCGTCGTTTTCCTGTGACGCGGCCTCCAAAGTCGTGTGATGAAACATCGCTGGACCATTTTGTTCTGGTTTATGGGAAATCACTCGACTACTGCTTGACTAAGCGCGTTAATGCTGGCATACGGCTTCACTTGTTGCAAAAAGTGGTCGAAAATTGATCCCTCAACTGGTATTTATTCGAGCCAGCCGTGGTGGTCACTTGCACGAAATCAACTGATTTTTTTTTAGAAATTCCATACAAAGAATTGATTTGTTCATAAAAGATATAAAGATTTTGTCATAGCTAAGAATAGCCCTTTTTCTTGCTTTACTTTTTTCTGAGTAACTGGAATAGAAGACCCGTTAGAAACAGTTCGACATCCCCCTTTATGTCATCAAACCATTTTTTTGGTTGTGGAACCGAGTTACTGCGTATTCTTCGGTACGAGTGGTAGAGAAGAATCTGCGATAATATGTAGGCTTAAATCGTTATCACGGGATCGAAAATGGCCATTTGTGGCAGTCTTGGTGAGGGCTGCTCTAATACCTGGGGGTGCACGACGTCTTCTGGAGGAATATTTAATATGTATCTGCTAGCACTTACCAATTTACGCATAACTCTATTGTTTACAATCCCTGCCACTGTCATATTGGTATACGTGTATAGTAGAGCTCCAGATACCCGGGTATCGGGCACTGTGAGCAGCTCGATACTCGATCGATATTCGGTCGTTGCTCAACTGCTCAAATAATAATTTGAAATTTTTCAAATTTCAATTTTGTTTGTCAAAATTTCTTCAGTATTCCAATGAGTTTTACCCTTTGCATAAATAAATTTAAAACTATAGAAAGCAGTTTTGGGAAGAAAGTCAAATATTTGATTTAAAATGATCAAAAATACTCGAAAAAGCTCGAATTGCTCGAGCAAAAGCTCGAAAATTATCGATCAATAAGCAATTAACGAGTGTGCAAGTGCGAGATGTGGGATTTGATAGTGGGATAGCCGCCTCCAACTCCACATTACCGAGTCATCTTTTACGTTGTGGGATTGAGGATAATTCGCCGATTGCCCAATATCGAAATAATAGAACTGTCTACAACTTTAACTTCCACTACGAGTCCCAGAAGTAACTAAACTTAAAAACTTAAGTCCAACTTAGAAGTTAAGAATACTTTATGCCTCCTTTAAAACTTTAGGGGAGCTTAAATGAAAGCTTAAGGGGTTACATACGTCCAGCAGCACCAAAAATGCGCTGAAACAAAAACTGTTTTCAGAAGGGATAACAATAGAAATAAATATATAGAAATTTTATACAATGTTTATTGGTACTTAAAGTTTATAAAAAAATGTATTTTAATTTTTCTTTACAAAAATTAGTACATAAAATATCACGTGACCCAAAGTACAATGAAAAAAAAGTTGCTCCTTGGAATGTTGATGGATCTGTAAAAATAAAAAAAATTCTTGTAAAATGAAGTTGTAGTTATAGTCTGTCGAGCCGAATTTTTTAATTTCGAAAAATTTTCCAATTTACGGAATTTAGAAAAAAGTATGCGTTTTAGGTCATAAATGTCACACTTTAATTATGTTCATAAAATTTTTTAATAAAAATATCGAAAATACGGCTCGACAGACTATAGAGAAAACATTTTCGAATATTTAAAAAAAAATCGCATCAAAAAATGTTAAAAACTGTATGAGTTATCATGCAGACCGTGCCGGGAAAAGTAGTTTCGAGAAAAACGCGTTTAAACGGCCAGCTGCCTCAAACGAAGGACAGCTACCTGTGTGCATTAAACTCTCGTCGGGCGGTCTGATTTTCTACCATAACTTTGTATCTATGGGAAACTTTTACAATCGACTTTCACAGAAATACGCCTAAAACTATAAAGAATAATAACCTATAAAAAAAAATTGATTTTTTGAAAATTCTGGACGTATGTAACCCCTTAAATGAGTAGAGTAGATCAATTTCTATCTCTCTCCACCCATCGCTCTTCAATTTTTAAATTCTTGAAAAATATATGTTATGCCTAAGTCATGTGTGTATGTGTATTAAAATTTGAATAGCTATATATAATGAAGAATAATCTGCTGACTCTGTTAGAGACACTTCAACCGAAAGAGCCAAGGCCAGGGCTAAAGCTGGAACTGCAACTGAATGAAAGTGACCCTTGAAACGCTATTCACAATATGGATGTTTGCCAATAAGTGAGCTCAGCATGCCTGGCTGAGCATTGTGATTGCTAATTGTTGCAGTTGTTGTTATTTTTACATGTGAGCATGTCAGCCCTGCGCAGCGTGTGTGTCAATGGCAGCATAAGTCCAATTATTTATTAATGAAACCACTTGTAAGTAATTAAAATAATTTTACAGCTTTCTGATGCGTCCAAGCAAACAAACAATTTTGCAAACGAAGCAGTGTGTGACCCAAGTGTGCACATGTGCGTGTGTGCGTGTGATTATTTTCATATTTTTACACTTGAGATTGCAGCATAATTGATCAAACTCGCAGAGCAAACAAACCAGCCCTCAACCAGACGACCGGGACGCAGTCAGTCAACCTGGCCAATCAGTCTCTCCATATGCCAGCTAGCCACACTCTGCTGTCATTTTGTACATCCGTCCGTCCGTCCGTCCGTCCGTCTGTTCAGCTGGCAGTTAGTGAAGCGTTCGGTGGCTCTGGTCACGAGGTGGTCAAGCAAAAATTACTTTAATTGAATTGTTATGTACGTCCGCCCGTCAGACCGCCGACTGTCCACAACACATACCTTTCAATCTTCAGTGCAGCCATGAGTATCTGTGTGTATGCGTGTGTAGTTGATTTTGCTGTTTCTACTGCGTCTGTTGCTGATAATGATTTTGTTGCCGGTGATCTTTTATTGCTGTTGACGCGCTGAGCTGCCATTGGTGGTGATGATGCGTGCGTAACGCATGCAAATATGAACTGCAGAAGAGCACAAATACGCATGCCGCAACAACAACAACACTGCGCTCAATGCACTTGCAACACGCACTTAAGTTGCATATTTGCAAGCAAATAATAATTGCTTTACCACTCAGTGGTGGGACCGCAGGAAGGAGAACGCAGAGAAGCGAGTAGAAAATAAAATGAAAACCAATTGGAGGAGGTGGAGGAAGGGGCTGCGTTGGAAGCGCATCAATTTAACCTTTGCCTGTACGTATATAAGGGATTGCTGCTGATGACAAGAGCGCGCGTGCAGACATGTGTGAAAATGTGGTATTTTTTAAATATTTGATTTTTATGAGGGTGCCCAACGATCTCCTGCTGCTGAATACGAACTTAAAATTGTTTTCAATTTTTAGGATACTTAAGGAAAATAGATAAATGAATAAAAAAACCAAAAATATTTTTTCCCAGAACTCCTTTGCTTTAAATCAAAAAAAACTATAAAAGGTTAAACATTTTGCGGTCTCGAAAATAAATGTAAATTGTTGTTAAATAATTTTTTTCATAAAAATCCCTTTGCACTATATGTGAATCACTACTTCATTGAAATGACCGCCTCTTGAATTTTAGCCAACTTCGATCCATTTGACGTAATATTTGACAACTTTTTGGCACATTTTTGGCGGTAACTTAGCCATGACTTGACAAATGTTGGTTTCCAAGTGCTCAGGAGTCAAAGGTTTATCCCATAAATATGGTCTTCCTCGTAACCCCACTAAAAACAAATTCAACGGTGTCAAATTGTAAGATCTCGGTGGATTAATGACAACGCCAAGACGAGAGATTAAGCGGCACATATTGTCCAAGTCATGTTCTTCAATTGTAGGCCCAAAACAGTCGGTCATCATGCGACCATAACGCCGTTTTCAAAGAAATAAGACCCAATCACTTCCTCGGATCAGAGAGCACCACAGGACTTAAGTTTTTTGATGTAATGGCCTCTGCTTAATTATTTGAGGATATTCCAAATCCCCAAATGTGACAATTTTGATTATTTTCGTATCCCCTGAGTGAGAAATCTGCCACGTCACTGAAGAAAATTTGGTTCGAAAAATCACCCTCCTCTGCTTGACGGATGTATGACGTTGGGAAAGCTCAGCTGGCATCAGTTGTTGTCAGTTAATGCGCCGTAAGAAAGTCCCAACTCTTAAAAACGTCGAGAAATAGGCACATTCGGGTCTTCGACTACACTTTCACTTAAAATAGCGATATTTATGGGGGGTGGAATGTGCAAAATGATGATACACAAGTCTCACAATATCTGTAATACATCCAGTATTTTCAAATTTCTTTAAAATTTTACCAATTTGTTGAGTAGTTGGACGCTTATTATGATTTCCTCTTAAAGCACGAAACATGACAACGTTTTTACCACCTTTTTTCTGGTTGGGTTTAACAATTTTAATTCGTGATGCGGTTGTTAAGCGATCAATTTTCATAAATGACTGACTTTGTTAGCTAAAACAAAACATGTTTGGATTGGCAGTTCATTTTGACCTCACGAAATGGATAACCCCTTATCTATTTTTAATTGTACGATAACTAACGTCGTCCCTGCTCATTCATATCGCTCAGTCGCCAACTCTCGGGTCCACTTGTTCCACTTGTACCGCACTTCGGGTCGTCTGTATCACATACAGAAAGTAGAAATGCTAACGTAGCAATGATTTGAACAAGAACAGTTCGGTAGATTTGATTTTTTTTATTTTTTCCCAACAATGCTTGTTAATTTCCATTACACTGGCACTTGGTCCGTTGTAGAAAATATTACGCCATAGTCGGCTGAAGGCTGGGCACTCTGAAAAATGGTCAAACGATGCCCCAACGGCTTTCTCCTATACTCCAATGTAACCAAATCTAGATTTCACAAGCTTCATGGCCCATTAATAAATCGATAAGAATTCTAAGTTCAAGAGTTTTGTCGGTACACGTTGCATCCAATAGTTCAGTGGTCTGTCCAATGATGAAAATGCTTACAAATCTTAAGGATTCACTGTTTTAGACAAAATTTGACTGTGTTGAAAGGTCGGTCGCCTTTTCGCTTCCACATCCGCACGATTAGAGTCGATTAGGATCCTAAGCTGAATTCACAGTATTATCCCGTAATAATTTATTAACAGCCTCATTGCAAGTTCTCACATTTGAACTTTGTCTTGGCGTACTTGATCGCCAAAATTCCAGTTTTTCAACATTTTTTCCAACAGGCCTTCTTGGAAGACAGAGTTATAATTATTCAGTTATTATATACTTTATTTATTGGAAAGGTCAAAGGCTAATGTTGCTCGGTAACCAGCACAAGGTTTCCAACTGAAGCAAAAAATTTTCGGAGTTGCCACTTACACCAGGAGTTCTCCCTTAAGTATATAGACCTTTGCATTGCCCACAGTTTACCGACATTTTGGGGCGAGGTTCATCCTATTCATGTTGTCTATCTAAGTCATAATTGCATTTCATATTTAATTAAGCAACGTTTTCTATCATAAATAAATCCTTTTCAGCCGATTGCCGCCAAAAACTAAAGAAATGCCAACAAAACTTAATGATGGCGATTGACGATTACCAAAATCCAATGTTAATCAATGCAATTCCCAATGACAAGCGAATAATGACAGCGTCAAATTGAATAGGCAGCGGCGGCGCGTTTTAAAAGCCTTATAAGCACAAAGTCTACGTGTCACGCCGCGGTTTCCAGTCAATAGCCGCGGAAAGATGATCTCAGTTGAGCGACAGCAATCAGTTGCTGCTACCAGTTAAGTTACGTTCATCCGCCGTTGAATGTGTCTGTGTCTGTTCAACCGAATGAGTTCATCATCATTATGAAAGTGCAGTTGAAATGGACTCAGCCGCGTCCACCACATTAACCACAGCGCGGTTGACTACATCAGCAAGCCGCAACCACTTTATCGAACAGTGATTGCCACCGCACGAGCACGCACGAACAGCGTTTTCCCGGCTACCGCAATGCGCGACACGTTCCAGCGTCGAGACGAGACGACACGAGATTTCAGCCACAGCAACGCCACCCCACGCATTTCATCGCCACGCACGTAACACGTACGTCAAGTCCGGCTGTACGCCGACGTAGAAATTAAATTTGCAACCGAAATACAATTTATGTGCGATTTTCAATTATTTCATGCCAAAAAAAAAGAAAAAAAATGAACACAAAAAAACAAAACAAAATAAAAAGCTCAAGCGTTGAAAAGGGACTCATCCGCGCGACTGTCAATGAAAAGCGCACCGTTCGCCGCCGGACAATGCGGTCCATTTCTGCCACGCAGCAGAAATATAATTTATTATTGCCGTCTGCACGCGGGATGTTTATTATTTATATTCTCATTTCGCGTATAAATTTCATTTGCAATGCCACACATCCGCGCACACACACACGTAGGTACTGACCGCACAGCCGACAGACAAGCGAACGAACGAAAGGCCGACCGGACAGACGTATGTATCGGCCGGCGTATTAAAGCGACACGTCGCAGCCGCCGCCGCCGCCGCTACCTTCGATTCGCCGCAAAGCTTATCGATAATCCGCATTGATAAACCCAAAGACGCGACGGATTGCGGCAAAGTGGAGCCCAAAGATGAAAGAAGGGCAGAGCTTAACGTGGCTTAAGACCCAAAGCCGCGCATGAAGACGAAATAAAAGGTAAAAATATGATGTTATATTCTTACATAAATAAATATAATGTGATTTAGCGAAAAAAACAATCCACAAAAATATAATAAGAAATAGTGCTTACGGTTGCTCATATTGATTTTGGGCATATTAACTTTGCTTTTAAACAATACATTCTTCATAATATAAATTGTCAGATATACCTGGGCCTACATAAATATGTGTTTCTGGTCGGGTGTGTGTGTGAGTGTGTGTTCATGTGCGTGCGCCAACATTTGAGATCATAAATAATGCAGCGATGCGAACAAAATCGGACATCAAATGAAAAACTACACGATGTCTGTATGAAAAGAAGAAAGGGCTTCTCTTTCGAAACAATGCAATTGAGAGCAGACCGTGAAGTTGCAGGCGAAGGAAGGGCGCGCAGTAGCTGCATTTAATGGGTCATGATTTATGTACATCGCGAGTGGACAACATAAAGCACGAGGCGTTATGTATGTATGTGAGTATGTGTGTATATTGAAGACAATCTCTAAAGTAAAAATCAAACAAAAAAAATATCCTCCTTTCTGAAGGATTTGAACAAAAATTATCCAGTGATATAAGCGGCTCAAGATCACACGAAAGAAGAAGGTAGATAAAACAAATTTTATAACTTACTGCCTATTACTTACTACTTACTACTTACTACTTACTACTTACTACTTACTACTTACTACTTATTACTTACTACTTACTACTTACTACTTACTACTTACTACTTACTACTTACTACTTACTACTTACTACTTACTACTTACTACTTACTACTTACTACTTACTACTTACTACTTACTACTTACTACTTACTACTTACTACTTACTACTTACTACTTACTACTTACTACTTACTACTTACTACTTACTACTTACTACTTACTACTTACTACTTACTACTTACTACTTACTACTTACTACTTACTACTTACTACTTACTACTTACTACTTACTACTTACTACTTACTACTTACTACTTACTACTTACTACTTACTACTTACTACTTACTACTTACTACTTACTACTTACTACTTACTACTTACTACTTACTACTTACTACTTACTACTTACTACTTACTACTTACTACTTACTACTTACTACTTACTACTTACTACTTACTACTTACTACTTACTACTTACTACTTACTACTTACTACTTACTACTTACTACTTACTACTTACTACTTACTACTTACTACTTACTATTTACTATTTACTACTAACTACTAACTACTTTCTACTTACTACTTACTACTTACTACTTACTATTTACTATTTACTACTAACTACTAACTACATTCTACTTACTATTGTACTTACTACCTACTACTGGCCAAACCTTAAAGAAAGAACTTGTCTAAAAAATTTGCCCTTTAGAGAAGTGGACGCGATTCGGCTGAGCTCTCTTAACCGACATAACAGATCCATTGACATCGATTGAAGGGAAATCCTATCCTGTCAACTGTTAGCTCTAAACAACCTTCTACGAACCTTCTACTCCACAAACTTCTTTGAATATTTTCTATTTCGCGGAAATCACGTTTGCTCCAACTAGGTGGGTGTAAACAAAATGGAAATGACCACCAATAATCATAACAATTGACAGCACTAATTTCTCAATCAGCTGATTGGCGGCACGACATGATAACCAGCCGTCAAAGGCAATCAAATTGGATTGGCACTCGACGCCTCCAAGGAAACGTGGCGCAAAGTCAACTCGAAACAAGGTGAAGCGAACAAAGAGTTGGCTTAAAGTCACAACAACGAAGCAATGGCCATGAATGCCGTGCAAAGCCGTCAAATATAAGAATCGCAAAATACAAATTTCAACAAATAGCCGCGAGGCAGATACTAATTTTTAGCAATGAACTGTGATAGTGCAATAGTTCCGCAGTCACCATGGTCAAGAAGGCTGGTTGATAGTACGTGTATACAAAAAAGTTGTTATAGAAAATTAATATAATATAAATTTTTTGCAATTTTGCTCAGTAAGCATGAATTTGGACCGCCGTCAGCGCATTAACACTTCCTGACATTTGGCTCCCGTGCCACGAATAGCTACGCTGCGATAACTACTAAGCGATTGTCAGTCGCTCGGAGCTAATCAACCCAAAAGTGCCAAACGTAAAGAAAAAAATAAGCATTACTATGAGTCAATCTCATTATCTACTAACTATTTGAGTCAGGAAGCATCGCGTCACTGCCAGTGAGCAAATCGAAATGACCTTAGATTAAATCATTTTTATGGCCAAAATGGACTCTTGGTTTTTTATCACAAACACGATTTAGAAAAATACTCAAAGATAACCATAGGCGCTGTTGTGCCCTTATTAAAGCATAAAGGCAGTATTATAAGAAACTCCACTGTCTGTAAGGGCTTTGTAATAAACTATTTACTCTTCAAAGGTATTCACTACCGCAGGGAAATTAGGAATTTCGCACGGGACACTGTAGAGTAACTCTTATAATTGAAAGGAAATCCGAAAGAGTTAAAAAATACATTTTACAGCCTGAATAAAATAAACGTGAGGAATTAATGCAGTTACTTCTTCTATATAGTATGTACACCCACGGAAAGTCTAGGTTATAGATTCTTTAGAAAAGGCAAGTAGGTAAGCGAACCAATTGCTTGGAAGCAAAAATCCGGAATAAAGTCATAGTTTCTTGCTTTGTGGTTATTTAATTAGCTGCTGAGGCTCCTTGGTTGCGGAACCCTGATTAAATGCAATATCTGTGGTGAGTCTATGAATAAAGATAGCTCTCACCTTCTTAGCTGTTCAAGCTAAGACCTCCAAAAAGTTGCTTACACTTGCTGTAATAAGTTCTGCAAGACAATAAAAACTACCGAGAAAATGACGTCGGGTGGGGCACTTAGAGTTGGTCATTGGCAGAGGTAAAGTACAACCAACTCCTCCACGTCATTTCCTGACGATGCCACAGAAGAAATTAGAAAAGTGGCTCAACCTTCTACTATGAATCCCAATCCGAGAATGTCTGGTTATTCCAATGGAACGCTCGTTTAAAAGAAGTACAGACTTTGCTATTATCTTTTTAATCAATAAACAGATCTGCCATATGCCGTTAGAACTGTTCCCCCTCTAGTTCGGTGGCCACTCAATTCCCTAGGATTCACTGTATACGGGAACCAAAATCTCAAGATCACTTTTGAGGTGTTATGATTACATTGAAGGAACTTAATGGCGTAGTTGTCGCAATAGTTAACAATCGGTTGAATTAAAATTTCAAAGTTGTTTAACCACGAAGTTCATTCCATTATAGCAGCTAGTTCCGTTCGGGAGGTCCGTAGTGAATTCCATAACTGTGGAGCTCACCGTCGAGCTGTCGAGCAAAACTGAGAAATCATTAGACCATCTTTGAGATTTATCAAACTGAGGTGGTGTAATTCACCTCTTCCTAGTATTTTGTAGAATTTAATACTTGGACGTGTTCTGTACAGAGGTTTCTCCATGGAAATTTACCATATAGAGAGCTACGTAAGAAAGCCGCAAACTAAGTAACGAAGTTCACATAACTAACGATCTTAGTATAGTTTGACAGAGAAGAGGAAGCGTGCCGGTTGAACATTTTACTAGTTCTGCTTTCTTCATACTAGACTAGAAATGAGGTCGAATCGGTCTGATAGTGCACGAGGAAAGGTAGAAATATGATCTAACAGCGAATACACAGTCAGCACACTCCCAAAAGGGCTACATCACTGTTGAAAACTCCAAATCGAAGATGTAGATAATCTCATATATGTGCACGCGTATGGGCTACGCCGAATGTCACAGACGAAGGAACGAAGATATGTGTGAGCGGTGCAACAACATTGCCATGGATATAATTCAGCTTATCAAGAGACAGAGACAGAGGCAGATGAAAGCATACCAGCTTTGAAAGTTTTCGATGCACTTACCGCTGGAGAGAGTAGAGAAATGAGAAGGCCGTCTGTGAAGGTCGTTAAAAGATTAGTTGAAAAAACATCTTAATTCCCATGGTGTTTCAAATTGGCTCTGTACTGCTGAAAATCTGTCAGCACTATAAAGCGAAAGCAGTGGATTTGAAATGGAAAGTTAGTAAGACCAAGCCCACCTTACAAGCTAAGACCAAATGCCCGCTTAATTTTTCCGAAATTATTCTTTCCCCATTGTGAGAATATAACTTCATCTTGCGCCTTCACGAGTTGTCAATTTCTTAGCAACACTTATTAAATTTATTTAATATATATATACATAGCTTGTTACATTGTTATTATTTCACTTATTATTATATTATTATTGTTGCTGTTGTTGTTGTTATCGTTATAAAACTGAAAATCTTCCATCGACTCAACGCTTTGCACTTTGCTTTGTTTGATAAAAATTGTCAATTACGTAAATTGACTTTGTGCAATTGAATGGAAGCCGACAGCATACTAAATACAACAACAACAGCAACAACAACAACAACAATAAAAGCAACAAAGTGACCGTGGAAACTACAATAAGTGGACAGCAGCGAATGCATAGAAAGAATATATAGCAACAGCAACAACAACACCAAGTAGACGGCGCAGCAATTGCCCGTAGACAACTGTCGAAAACAGCGGCAGCAATAGCAGCAACAACAACAACCACAGTGACGGCATACAAAATAAAGCAGTGAACAATTCAATTGAGTGGCACAGCCACAGCAACAACAACAACAACAACAACTGTGGCTACAAGAACAAGAACAAAAAGAAGAACAAGAGCAGTTACAACTTAAGAAGCTGTCCGCATTGTCCGCACGAAATGTCCTTTCTTCGAAGATGACTTTTGTTGTTGTCGTTGTTGCTTTTCTTGTAATGTGCGTATGTAGGTATGTACTCGTACGTGTGTAGGGTGGTAGTATGACAAGGGAAATTGTGTGGCAAGTTGCTGGACAACACCAAACCGATGCCGGCCAATAGCAAAACAGTCATGACAGCAGCAACAGCAACTACAACAACAACAATAATAACACAAATACCATAGTATTGTCACCAACAATATCGACAGATATGGCAAGTTCACATTTGCTCTTAGCCGTTAGCTGTTGCATGTGGCATGTGGCATTTGGTATGTTACTGGCGACACATTGTCAGCTAACTGTGGAGTTGTAGCGGTGTAGCGCTTCGTTGCTTCGGTGCAGCTAATGTAATGAGAAATTATTAAAACAAAATATTCTGTCGTTGCCATTGTTGTTGCCGCCAATTGTAGCAACAACATTAAGCAATCACATATGTAAGCAAATGCAATGCGACTGCTGTTGCACACACACACAAGCACACCTACACGCTGTTACTGTATGGTATGGCTGTGTGTGCGTGTGCTTTAAATTGATTGCGTAGGCAACTCTCTCAGCTCTTAGATATTTACAACTGTGTGTATGTCTGTATATTTCTTGCTTCTTTGTTTTGTTTGCTGCCCGCCAGCGTGTCTGACGACTGGCCGTTGGCCGTTAGTCGTTGGTCGTTGGTCGTCGTCTGACGTCTGTCGCTGGGCTGTCGTCTCTCGGAGTTCTGTTTGTGTTCTTAATTAAACGTCCTGCGGCAATTTTTCTCTATTTGAATATGCAAGTAAGCAATATCAGTTATTTTGGTCCAGTCATAGCTCAGCCAGTGATTGGAACTCGTTTGTTCTGTCAAGCAAGTTTTACATCAGCAGCTGCCAGTGACGGGCCTTGGGAGACTGAGGCAAAGCAAGCTGTTTATTAAGAGGAATCATGAGATTTTTTTATTAAGTTTGAAAGAGCCAGAAAATAGTATTTCAAGTTATCAACCTTCTAGACTAATTTCCTGATTTAAATAATGTACAGAGTTCATTGTCAGCATCTGCTGCGTTCTCTTGTGTTCTAGGAAACGAACGATAACTGTGCATACATTAAGCATAAATCTTTGCAGTTTCTAGACTCCATTTTAAGCCTACTATAAATGAATGGCTTGTCTCAGTAGTAGCTCCCTGTCTCACAGATAAAACCGTAACGCCCTCCTTCAAGAGCTAAACACATCGAAGTCAGCTTTTCAAGTCAAAAGAGAATGGATTACTGGACTTAAAGATAATTCTAAGATAAAAAAGCGGAAGGCTAATTAAAATTATTGAACCATATTTTCTTCCGGAAACCTTTTATAGCAGAAGTCATACATGAATTTGATACCCGCTCCATAAAAAGCTGCGACTTTTTGAAGATTAAACATATCTTAGGTTATAGTGATTTACCCGGAAAGTCTCATGCGACTTCAAACGTTAAAGCTGCTAATAAATACACAACATCTTTAACCAAAAAGGCCCTTCGAGTGTATCATCCATCGACGGTTTGCAAATGGCTCAAATAAACTGGGACTTACATTATTGGAAAAACAAAGCGCGAATTATTACATAATGTTTATATCAAAATATAAACTTTCACGAACGCCTCAGTGTTTTTCACAGAAAAATTTAAAAACAAACAAATGAATTAATATTTTACAATATATATCTAAATAAGACAACCAAACACCAATTCTCAGAGTTATTTCGAATAAAGCCGCGTCGGCATAGGAATTATGTTATCGCCTCTTAAGACAAGTATATCTTACCACTACTGAAATTTTAGACCATAGCCCGTAAGGTTTGTGCTATTGCAAGCTGCCTAGCTGACAGGGGTCCCCGGTTCCTTTCATTTTTTAATCAATATATATGTACATACCATAAAAGAGAGTGAAGTTAGTCACAAAGTTTATAACTCAAGAACATCTGCACCGAATTCGATGATTCCCACCAGTTCGGATTGACCTCCGGCCAAGCAAGAAAAAAACCTATGAAAAATTCAGGAAGTTTATCATGGACTGACCTATTTGAAAAAATTGTATTTTTTGGATTTTTTTGGATTTTTTTGGAATTTGGTACATTGGAAGCTTTTTGCCATATAGAACACTTTTTCTTGTGGGAAGTGGATCTGAGACCGATCTATTCCAAGAAATCTGATTTATCGTTCACTTTAATATACTCGTATAAATATTTATAATATTTGTTTTCAGAAGTGATCAGGAACCATACGTTGTCTTAAGCTGTAAGTTTATAGGAAAGTGTGAACGTGCATTTAGTGGGTAAAAACCAAGCTTTTAGGAAAAAAAATTATTTTTATTCTGGGAAGTGGACCAATGACCAATTTATAATATTTATCATTTAATGAGTTAGTATCTTTTATGGTTCAATTTGCTGTTTCTAGAGGAAGCTCTTTGCCTAACTAATCTCTTCTATTAGGCGAAAAACCTTCATCAACGTAAAACTCGTGCAATAATCAGTCAGAGAAAGGAGAAGAACACGATGGAGGTGGACCACTTAGCAGGGAGTGTCAAATAAAAGGTCCTCATAAAAATATATCATATATATACAGTATGTCAGGAAACACTTTACACACTAAAAAAAATATTTTTTTGACTTTAGGTGAAAAAATCGTAGATTTCTATTTTCTTTTTAATGCAATATGATTTCACAATATCTATTCAGTTAATATCACTAATAAAATACACATTTTTGACACTGTCAAGAAACTTTTTACACAATGTACTAAACCTATATTTTATTTTAAATGTATGACTTAATTAATACTAATTTTAATATTTGGTGCGACCCCCTTTAGTATTTATTGCCTGTTGGAGGCCTTTTTTCATCGATCGGACTAACTTTGCAGGTCATATTCCAATGGAATCTTGTGCCACTCTTCCAGAATGGCAGATTTTAGGGCCAAATTTGTGGGCTGCCACTTTTTTCTTAAGATAAGACCACGAATTTTCAATAGGGTTAAGATCGGGGCTCTGAGGAGGCGTATCGATGACTTTGTCGCAAATATTCTGCCGAATGACTTAACATGGTTACAGCGAAAGTTAAGCGCTTTTCTACATTGACCACAAAAAGCACTGGCTTTTTATTGGCAACTGTTGATCGGTACTTGTGCCATAGAATGGCTTGGCGTACATTTTCGTGTGAAATATCTAGTTCCCATTTTTCCATAAGCTCCTGTGCAAGAGTTCTTCCCGATATTTGCGGATTTCGGTAAATTTTTCAAATGGTTATGTGGTCGGATCGTTCTTCTTTTTTTCCGCTTATGGCCACCTCCAAACAGTGTCAAAAATGTGTAAACTGACATTTTGTTTGGTTTTTTTGATTTGCCAAATGAAATTGTAGATTTTGACGAAAAGAAAATAAAAGACTCGTGAGGAATTTGAATATATTTTTTGCGCACTGAAAAAAATTAATAAAATACAAAGAAAATAATAATGTTTCCACCAATAAAACAGAAGTAATGAATTCAATTAATGATTTGTTGTTAATTCAGAGTTTTAAGCAACGGGCTAGTGATGAAAGGAAAGAATTAAGAATTAAGAATTTCTTACAGCTCGTTCACAAAAAATGTATATTTATATGACAAAAATAAAATGGAAAATATAATTCGGTAACTTGTTTGTTCTTAGAGGAATTCAAGGATTTCTTCATTTTTTACACGACAAAGTAGCCAGCAAAAATACAGCAATTCACAAAATCCCTCTCGTTTTAAAAATTTCAACAAATATCAATTCAGAGGTTAAAGTATTGGATTCCCTTCAGTAACGCTTCAGTAACTATATACTTAATTACATACTAAATTAAATTTACTACAGTTCACGAAATGAGGCTAAAATGAATGAATCACTGTATAATAATGAGTCATTAAAAATTTAAGCTCTCACTCTCAAAGAGCAAACCGGAAATGACAGAAATCAAACTAACTATTGAAAGCAGCATAAATCTTTGATTTTTCTATTATTGTCATCTGCATACCATACATAAAAGCACGATTGCTTTCATTACTCCTAGCATTACTCTTGCCATTATTGCCATCACTGTAATTACAACGAATTAAAATGTCGAAAGACAGAAGACTTAGATTCTTTCAGACACTTAATACTTTGACCGATTTTTTTTTTTTTTTTGGAGGAAGAGCACATAAATTTAAATACACGTACATACGTGTATATATACATATGTGCTACATTTCTATATCTAAGCATTCATCAGCAAGTACTTAAAGTCACTTATATATATATGTAGCCAAATACATATATACATACATACAAACTTACAAACTTACATATGAGGAATGTCTTAGGGTATTTTCAATTAACAAGCATTCGCTATGCACATTTAAGGACTTAAGCAGCGGCAATAAATTTGTTCGATTCTCGCATTTCCAAATTTTAATGTCTTTTGCTGATTTTTTTTCGGGTTTTCCTTCATTGATTGCCGCATAAAAAGCTGAGAAGACATTAAATTAAGCCAACACCAAGTATGCTCGTGAATATTTGTATGTACAGGGTGCGCCATCTAGACTTTCGGTATTTCATATTGAATAACTCTGTCGGCTTTTAGGCGAATTTTGACAAATGTGCATAATTCTGAAACTTCATTCAGTGACATTTTAGCCATGAGTCAATACACACCGAAATAACGCGCTGAAATTGTAGCACTTTACATTGAAAACAATCGCTCGGTTGACTTTTACCTGACTTTTTTTCTTGAGGCTATTTAAAAAGTAAAGTTTGTTGCTGACATAAAGACAATCGACGAACTAAAAGGCTCTAACGCCTGATATGCTGGCCAATGTTATGCAGAATGTGCCAAAAATACCTGTTTTTATTGTATAGAATAAATCCGCACTCGAAATAACTGACAAAGTTCCTAAATAAATATTTCTTATTTATCCAAGTCGGCTGAAAAATTTCAAAGTTCCTCAATTTTGAAATATCGAAGCTCTAGATGGCTCACCCTGTTCAAATATATATATATGTTTGTAATATTTTTAAATATCTACACACTCGTATGTATGCATAAATATTGCCATAACTCTAGTTTAACCAATCTTCAAATCGTCTTCGTGTTTTCTCTGTCATAAAATACCCATTGACGAGTAGGTATATATATGTATAAATATTTTTGAAATGTAGAGCTCTCGGACCGTATAAGATATACATACATACATGTGTATAACAGGAGTGTTAGTTGAAGCGTGCCGGTTTTACTAGTAGATGTCGCTAGCAATATGTATAAATTTCTATGATTTGACGTGTATTTAATTTTTTTCTATTGACATTAACCTACAAAAATACGCAAGTCACATTCCGCCAAAATAATAGCGTCATATTTGTTTACCTCAGTGAATATGTCGAGTTTCGTTCCAAGTAAATCGCATTTGCGGCATTCGTTGCTTTTCTTATTTCATCAAAAGAAAAAAGCAGCTGAAGCTCACGGGTTGCTGATAGAAACTTACGGTGAACATGCTCCAGTGATTAGAACATGTGAGAGACTTCGATTTGACAGACAATGAACATCCTGGTGCAGCGAAAAAGTTCGAAGACGAGGAATCGCAGGCGTTATTGGATGTTGATCCAACCCAATCGCAACAAAAATTGGCAGAAACACTACATGTGACTCGAGGAGCAATTTGCCAACGTTTAAAAGCCATGGGAAAGATCCAGAAGTATGTAAAATGGGTGCCACACCAGCTGAACGATAGACAAATGGAAAATCGAAAACCCGTTTGTGAAATGCTGCTTCAACGATTCGAAAGGAAATCTTTTCTGCATCGAATTGTCACGGGGGACGAAAATGGATTTATTTTGAGAACCTGAAGCGAAAAAAATCATTGCTTTCCCCTGATGAAGCTGGCCCATCGACTGCAAGGCCAAATCGCTTTGGCCGTAAGACAATGCTCAATGTTTGGTGGGACCAGTGTGAAACGGTGAACACGGATCGCTACCGACAACAAATGATCAATTTGAATCATGCGTTGATCGAAAAACGGTCGGAATGGGCCCGAAGACATGGCAAAGTTATCTTGCAACAAGACAACGCGCCGTCTCATACCGCTAAACTGGTTTAAGATACATTAAAAACACTTAATTAATTATTAATATTATCGCACCCGCCATACTCTCCAGACCTCGCCCCGTCCGACTATCACCTTTTCGCATCGATGGGACACTTCCTTGCAGAGCAGTGCTTCGCTAAATTTGAAGAAGTCGAAAAATGGCTCGTCGAATGGTTTGCCTCGAAAGAGAAAAAGTTTTTTTGGAATGGAATTCATAATTTGCCTGAGAGATGAGCGAAATGTGTAGAAACTAATGGTCAATACTTTGAATAAAAAAATTTTGAGATTCCTCTGAAAATTAAGTGTTTTCTTTATCGGCAAATTTCAACTAACTCACCTGGTATATACGAGGCGCGGCTGATAAGTTCGCGACCTAAGGTTTATTAGGTTCATTTACATTTCGTTCCTGGAACAAGCAACAACACTATGAGAATGGAAAGGAATTTTTAAAGAGCCATCGGTTCTTCAGGACTATGCTCCTTTCATATACGATGGTGAAAAAATGGGCTCGGCTCTGAAGTGCTACAAAGGTGAGCTCAGTAACAACGACTGCGCAATCGAGAGAGAATGGTCTAATGAAAATAGGTCAATCGAGTAAAGAGCGCCAAAGAAAAAGACTTCTAATGATACTACAACCAAAGAGATCTCAATCAACATTTAAATAAACCAAAAATCACCAAATTCTGCTAACTTTCTAACATTGTGTCACAATTATTAAAGTTATTTATTTAATTTAAAGATTTAAATAAGTACGGTTCCTCAAGAATGGTCTTGTTGGAAGTCCTTCAAAACGTAGGCACTGGAGGCGACACTGTCTGCTTGCTGTAATAACCTCTGTATACATACATATATGTACATACATATGCATGTATGGATATGAGTTATAGTTTCTGTCGCTGTTTTTTACTTGTATTTGGCAAGACTCTGGTCGCTGTAGCTTGTCATCGTGTAGCCACATATGACAGTTTAAGTTGCGGTACTCTAATATGTACATAAACTGAACTGAGCTCTGCTGATATAAGTGGTTATGTATGGCGCTTGTTTGCCTGTGTGCATCTGTACGTTTGTGTGTTGTGTGGTTGGCTTTTGGTAACACGTGCGCGTCACCTAAAGACTGCGGTTGTAATTAATTAAATGAAAAATTCATGTAAGACAATGTGACGCTCCGGATGTGTGGACACAGAGAAGGCTTAAAGTTGAACAGAAGCCAGCCAGCAAGGGCAGGATACGTAGAGCACCTTCAGCTCCGAAACACAAACACAAATACACAGCACAGGGAAAGAGAGAAAGGTAACAGACAGAGGCGGAGACAACAGTCTGTGCCAATGTTTGGTTTAATACGCCAGATACATATACTACTTTCATGTGTGTATAAGTTAAGGCCAGAGGTATGTGCGTTGATCCTCGTCACTAGGTGAACTCGAGGCTGGTTGGTAGTTGGAATAGTTACAACCATCAAAGCACTGGGTATACGGCAGTAGCTTTCAGGCAGTTCAGTTGGAGCACCTTTTAGGCTTCAAAAGCTCGCAAGGCTAGCTGCTGACTTGCGGTAAGCTTGAGCTGGTAGCCGTAGTGGCGTGCTACTGCCAAGGCGCCTCTTATCACAAGTCGTGAAAGCTGAACACCAGCCATATGAGTGTTGCACATGTATTAGTTAGGAACTTAAGTTGGGTGTCTTTTCACAGTAGTGGATTGTTACCTTTTAAGTACAATACATTAATTTTGCAGTGTTCGCTTGGAATTTTAGAAATCAATGGGTAGGTAAAGTTCATAATATGTGAAAATGAGACCGGTAAAAAACATGTTAGGTATTATTTTTTTCCCAAAAAGTGAGAATTTCAATGTTAAATATATGTATTTATTTAACAAAACTTTATTTATCAAAAGTCTTCAGTGTTATGCTTCAGTTTATCCCAAATTATTTTAATGTATTTTATTATTGTTTATTTTATTTAATTTTTTATTTCAAATTATATTTTATTTTATTTTTTATTATATTTTATTTTATTTTATTCTAATCAACTATATTTTATTTTATTATATTTTATTTTATTTTATTTTACTTTATTTTATTTTATTTTATTTTATTTTATTTTATTTTATTTTATTTTATTTTATTTTATTTTATTTTATTTTATTTTATTTTATTTTATTTTATTTTATTTTATTTTATTTTATTTTATTTTATTTTATTTTATTTTATTTTATTTTATTTTATTTTATTTTATTTTATTTTATTTTATTTTATTTTATTTTATTTTATTTTATTTAATTTCTCTTTTCATCACCATAAGGGTATACATCAAGTATCGGTTGCTTTGCAACAAAATACTTAAAACTATTGTTTTTACAAGTTGAATTATTTATCAGTAGTTAAAATTAAAATTAAAAATATTTACAATTTAAAATGGATACAGAACATGTTGATTACAGGTCTATAAAAAATAGCTAATAATAATTAGTCTAAGTTCAAAAATTTCCTAACTATAGTAGTTGTTGATAATATAACAGCCTTTTGTATCACGTGCCGCTTTTCCATCATTTTAAGTTTGTCAAGACTTTTGTTTAGAGTTTTTGGTATAACACCGGTAGATGATATAATGATTGGAATTATCTCCACATTTTGCAGTCTCCACATATCCTTGATTTCGTGTGCTAAGGTGTGATACTTTCTACACTTCTCTGTATAGCACTCTTGTAGGTTGTGTGTATTTGGTACACCTATGTCTATTAGCAGCGCCCGTTTTTCTCGCTTGTCGATTACAGTTATGTCAGGTCTATTGTGTAGAGTGGGATGATCCGTCAGTATTGATCTATCCCAGTAGATCTTCGTTAAACTGCTCTCTAATACTGCTTGAGGGTTGTATTTGTAATACGGACATTCCTCCGTAATTAAACCGTATCTTAGTGCTAAGCATTGGTGCACAATTTTAGCGACGTGGTTATGTCTTGTCAGGTATTCGGTAGCTGCTAGTGGGGCACATGCACCGGTAATATGGTGAATTGTTTCCGGTTGTTTTTGACATCGTCGGCATAAATCGTTTTCAATGGCGGCGCGGATAATATACTTCTTATAATTTTTAGTTGCAATGACTTGGTCCTGTATAGCGCACATAAAACCTTCAGTTTCGGAAAATATTCCTGGTCTGCATAGCCAATCGTTGGATGCTTTTGTGTCTATTTCCGGTTGATCGATTGCGTATGGGTACTTTCCGTGGATCGATTTCGTTTTCCATTGCAGTAGTAATGCGTGGAAATGCTGCGCGTCTGTTAGCATATCGATTGTTGAAGTGTCATTTAAATTTAATGGCGTGTACTTTTGATCTGATTGACATACGGCTTTGTGGAGTTGATTTTGTTGCTCGTGGAAGTACTGCCGAAGGTTGTATACAAATTTTCGGTGTAGATGCGTGATGTCTACCATGCCTCGCCCTCCTTGTTTTCGAGGTAGGTAGACGCGTTCTACGGCTGACTTCGGATGGTGCATCCCAAATTTTGTAAGTAGCGTCCTTGTAGTCCTTTTTACGCTTTCCAAATCTGTATCAGACCATTTTATTGTTCCAAATGTATACGTTAGAACAGGGATAGCATACGTGTTGATGGCTTTGAAGAGGTTGAAACCATTAAGATGCGACTTTATTAAGTTTTTCACTCGCTCGATGTATTCCTCCGTTGTTGCGCGGGCGATTTCAGAGTGATGCATTCTTTTCGCTTGAGTCAAGCCGAGGTATTTATATGTATCATTTTCTGACATGGCACAAATCCTCTCATTGTTTGACAACTCGAAGTCTCGCATAACAATTTTTCCACTTACTACACTAAGTCGACGACATTTTTGTGTACCAAATGACATACTGATGTCATTAGAAAAGTCTTCGGTTAATTCTAATAGTGTTTTTAGTTGACGTTCATTTGAGGCATATAGCTTAATGTCATCTATATATAATAGGTGGGAAAGCTTATGTTGAGATGAACGTGATCCTTTTATATTAAAACCGTATTTTGTTTCATTTAATATTGAGGAAAGTGGGTTTAATGCAAGACAAAACCATAATGGGCTCAGGGCATCCCCTTGGAAAATACCTCGTTTAATAGGTATAGGACATGTCTTTATAAGTCCATTTGTATGCGTTAAATTGAGAGTTACCTCCCACGAGTTCATTGTTTTACGTAATAGCCGTCTTATATTTGGAGATATTTTATAAATTTCCAGTGCTTTAAGGAGCCATGAATGGGGAATGCTGTCAAACGCTTTGGTATAATCAATATAAGCGGTGTAAATATTTCGCTGGTTGTGGAAAGCTTGTTCCATAACTACCGAATCTATTACAAGCTGTTCCTTGCATCCTTTGCTGTTTTTTATGCACCCCTTTTGTTCGATTGCTATAATGTTGTGACGCTTGATATATTCATATATTTTGGTTGCTATGCAAGACGTTAATACTTTATAGAGAGTACATAAGCATGTAATAGGGCGATACTTTGAGGGATCACTAGTATTTTTTAAGTCTTTTGGCAAGAGGTAAGTTTGGCCCTTCATCATAAAAGCGGGTACTTGAGCTTCATTTCGGAGGAAGGCTGAAAAATAATGATTTTATTTTATTTTATTTTATTTTATTTTATTTTATTTTATTTTATTTTATTTTATTTTATTTTATTTTATTTTATTTTATTTTATTTTATTTTATTTTATTTTATTTTATTTTATTTTATTTTATTTTATTTTATTTTATTTTATTTTATTTTATTTTATTTTATTTTATTTTATTTTATCTTATTTTATTTTATTTTATTTTATTTTATTTTATTTTATTTTATTTTATTTTATTTTATTTTATTTTATTTTATTTTATCTTATTTTATTTTATTTTATTTTATTTTATTTTAATTTTTTTTTATTTTTCTTTATTTTATTTTATTTTATTTTATTTTATTTTATTTTATTTTATTTTATTTTAATTTTTTTTATTTTTCTTTATTTTATTTTATTTTGTTTTATTTTATTTTATTTTATTTTATTTTATTTTATTTTATTTTATTTTATTTTATTTTATTTTATTTTATTTTATTTTATTTTATTTTATTTTATTTTATTTTATTTTATTTTATTTTATTTTATTTTATTTTATTTTATTTTATTTTATTTTATTTTATTTTATTTTATTTTATTTTATTTTATTTTATTTTATTTTATTTTATTTTATTTTATTTTATTTTATTTTATTTTATTTTATTTTATTTTATTTTATTTTATTTTATTTTATTTTATTTTATTTTATTTTATTTTATTTTATTTTATTTTATTTTATTTTATTTTATTTTATTTTATTTTATTTTATTTTATTTTATTTTATTTTATTTTATTTTATTTTATTTTATTTTATTTTATTTTATTTTATTTTATTTTATTTTATTTTATTTTATTTTATTTTATTTTATTTTATTTTATTTTATTTTATTTTATTTTATTTTATTTTATTTTATTTTATTTTATTTTATTTTATTTTATTTTATTTTATTTTATTTTATTTTATTTTATTTTATTTTATTTTATTTTATTTTATTTTATTTTATTTTATTTTATTTTATTTTATTTTATTTTATTTTATTTTATTTTATTTTATTTTATTTTATTTTATTTTATTTTATTTTATTTTATTTTATTTTATTTTATTTTATTTTATTTTATTTTATTTTATTTTATTTTATTTTATTTTATTTTATTTTATTTTATTTTATTTTATTTTATTTTATTTTATTTTATTTTATTTTATTTTATTTATTTTATTTTATTTTATTTTATTTTATTTTATTTTATTTTATTTTATTTTATTTTATTTTATTTTATTTTATTTTATTTTATTTTATTTTATTTTATTTTATTTTATTTTATTTTATTTTATTTTATTTTATTTTATTTTATTTTATTTTATTTTATTTTATTTTATTTTATTTTATTTTATTTTATTTTATTTTATTTTATTTTATTTTACTTTATTTTATTTTATTTTATTTTATTTTATTTTATTTTATTTTATTTTATTTTATTTTATTTTATTTTATTTATTTTATTTTATTTTATTTTATTTTATTTTATTTTATTTTATTTTATTTTACTTTATTTAAGTTTATTTGATTTTATTTTATTTGATTTTATTTTATTTTATTTTATTCAACTTTATTTTATTTTAGTTTATTTTATTTTTTTTATTTTTTTTTTACTTTATATTTGTTTACTTAATTTTATTTTACTTTATTTTCATTATTCAATTCAAATGAGTGGATTTCCCCCAAAAATCTATTAAACCAAATGTAAACCAGACAAAATGAAAATCATAACAACGAGAAGTAGGGAACAGACACAAAACTGGAATGGATTCCAAAAGAAAACAAAATATGTATGTATTTATGAAAAAAAGAAACAAAAGCGAAACAAACCAGCCTTGCACGTCCTTGATTTCCTCTGAGAGTAGCAAATATTTATGTACATATGAAATATATGTAAAGCAGATATTATATCCTCGTATGTAAGTATTTTTGATAACGCAGCACCGGTATAATAAGTACTTAACACACTTTCACTCTTCCTCTCTGAGGAATTTTGGATGTTGTTGCATTTTGTGTGAAAGCTGTAGATCTTGGTAATTTTCGACACACTAGAGGTCTGTGCGCAACTTTAGAGGCTCACTTTGTAGGAGAGTTTTCATGGTTCTTTCCTGCCCACTTTTGCACACCCACTTCCTCATCTGTGATCCAGCTGCAAGCCCAAAAGCCCGTGAGAGATAGCCGTAAAAACAGCGGCTGCGGCTCGTATATGTATGTCTAAATTTAAGGAAATAATAGAACTTCTTCACACTCTCTTTAATATTGCTTATATATACATACATACATACGAGTACACATATTCAAAGTCATACATTAAAGTACTAAAATATCTTTGTGTTTAGCATTTTTTTCATTTTTTGTGCGCCAAAAAAATTTACATATTTTTCATATTACTTTTTGAATGTGCGGTAGGAAAAGGGAGTAGGAAAAATGAAAAAACTGAAAAATATAAATTTTATGCAAAAATGTGCGACGTGCAAAACACTTCAAAGTGAGAATTTATAAGCCACCAAAAGCAACGAGGAGGAAATGCAATGTAAATATTTATTAAAAGGTTGCCACCTGGAAGGGGCAAAAGGATCCAAGTCTTTGGTAGTACGAGTTGAGCAATATTATACACGAGTTTTAAATGTATTAAATGAAAGTGTTTTCTATGAAAAAAATAAGAAGGGCTGGAACAACAAATCAACAAAACGAAAAACTGAAAGCATTTCGTGTAAAAATATAAAACAAGAAATAGAAACTCAGTACACTATAATCGTCTTCGGTGAAGTGTTCTATAACCTCAAACGAGCAGAATGAAGAGCATCGTCTAAAATCTAAAAATAACTTTCATTCCAAGAAAAGCATGGATAAACTGATACTCTCTAACCCTTTGGTAAGAGGGAAGGTTATAGAATCAAAACAAATCAGATATAAAAAAGTAAAAGTGGAACTATTCAGAACTTCTGATTTGGAATTGTCAACACACATTGGTTTGGAATGACCTTAAGCAGAAGGTTGAAAATCTGCCAGATTTGCGGTACCCCTGGAACTCAACAACTAGTCTTCGAATGCTCTTATCATGGGATAACGATTACGTTAGAAGTATTAAAAACTATATTTTCTAAACCCTCAAACGAATCTCAGATCCCATAATTTATTAAAAGTTACAGCTGATACCCCAAATTTAAAATGAACGATGTAAGAAGGAACGATTGTAAAACTCTTATTATCTTAAAAAGTACTTATTTTGTGGTGTGCTTGATTTTGCCATTCGCAAGCTGCTAGGAATAAACTGTGGGTCCCTCCATACCACTCATTGGGATAGGAGCTCAGCCGAAAATCACTTCAGGGGTAATATTAGGTGTTGTAAGGGGAAATCTATTTTTGAGCCCAATTCATCACCAGTCAAATCATTCGCTATAGACGGAAACAGTTGGTGATCACTTGGTGCGAGATCCAGACTATAAGGTGGATGCATAAGAATCTCTCAACCAAAGTCTCGGAGCTTCTGTTTGATCGTAGAAGAACAGCTTATAATAATGATTCCTTAACAATATCTCCAAATAACCTTTCTGGCCGTCAATCCTGTCTTGGAGAGGATTTGTGTCGACTCACTGCCCTTCCACTACGACCCTGTTCATTTGACGCTGCTGTAAATAGTCCAGTTTTCGTCACCAGTCAACCGTTCGCTTCAAAAATTTTTCTATTTTGTTATGATTCTGCAGCGATCTGCAGATGGAAATTCAGTTTAGGAGGATTTCTCGTTAACTAATCAGGCACCAATATATCGAGCTTAATTTTGTATCCAGCCTTTTTCAAGTGGTTCCAAATTATTCATTTGATATGTTTAGTGCTCGACGATTTCCATTATTTTAGTGACAATATCGAGCAGGACTGATCCCAATTTCCAAAGGTTTCTCTTCCAAAGGTGCTTCTTCTCTATGATTCCTCTTTTTTCTTCATGAAAAGCTTGTCGTAGCCCATATACGCTCCATCTATTGTAAAAAAACCCAAGGATAGCCCGATATCAGGTAGTCTCGCTCACGGATACCACTTACCAGAAGTATGAGTAGTGTTACGAATTTAGAATAAGCGCGAGCTCAAGCCAAAACATTTGCAGGGAGAGCAAGGCCAGACACAAATATGTACGTAAGTATGAAAGCTTAGGTAAATGACTAAAGAACTTAAAATGCTTAGAAACTGCTGAATATAGAACAGAACAATACTACATTTGTCCATCAGGAAGAATTGTGGTGAGGGACTGATAATGTGTGATGCAGGTGCTGTGCTCAGATACGTGACGATGAGAGAGCCGGGCGACAAGCCTCGTTTCAACAATTTAGAATAAACTTGACGCGGAGTTTAGTTTGTTGAAATACATATTTTATCGCGAAGTAAGACATGCCACCTTATCTAGCTCTCAAAGTTGATCTCCTGCTACGTAATATTTCTAAGTCTTGGCTCAAACAATATAAAATTATTGCGAGTCCTTTATGTTATCGAATCTCTACACTTCTCCTATTTCTCTTACACTTTTATAATTCGGTGTTATTTATTTTATTTTATTTTTTTATATGTCAAAAACATCAAGTTTTTCCGCTTCGCTTTATACCAAAAACCGCAGTGCACACCTTAACCGCATTTCACATTTCCATTTGTCGTTTAATTTTAGTTCATTTTATTTGCACCAACAACATTTTTGATTTTGTTTTTGTTTTTTATTTTCGTGTCTTCTCTTGCATGTATTTTATTTGTTTATTTTCGTGACGAAATTCTTTTGAGAATTTTTTAGTTTTCCGCAACAGCGACCACAATTGTTATGCGCCTTGCTGCAACAACAGCAACAAAATGAAATACAACAACAAAAAGAAAAATGCAAATACATAGCAACAATTATGAATAAACGAATGCTGGGCGACAGCAACAAACGAAACAACAACCGCAACAACAAATGTATAGGAAAGGATTAGTTGAATTGTGGATAGCGGATTGTGACAGGGCACCCGCTCACTCGCTGGCTAACTCGTCTGCATGTCCTGCTTGCATTGACGTGCCACACGCCTTCTCCTCTCCCTACAGTGGCATCAAATGGGCCAGCGAGAACAGGGAGTAGAACTGTACAACCCGCTGGTCAGTCCGTCGTAGCAAAGAAATCAAAAAATAACAAAAAAAAATTCAGTATGATGCACTATGTTGTTGTTGTTGCTGTTGTTGCATACTGCGCATTGTTGTACTTGAAACACGTTGCAAATGTCGTTTAGCTGTTAAAGTAATCAAAGCCTTGCACCCTCCACTTAATCCGGCGCTTCGTAGCCCCAACTCAGCTGACGTTGCGCTGCGCTTTGGTTGTCCGTTATGTGGTTATGGTATTTTTCCGCCTCAGTCGGCTGGAAATTCCGGAAAAAATTCCTTCTGCAACCAACCACCCAACCAACCAACCAACCAACCAGGAAAGCAAGCGAATAAACTGGCGAAAGAAAAAAAATCAGCTTTGCAAAGGAGTGCAAATGACACAGAAACTGGCAAAAACAGCGACAAAATTTACGCAAACAAATTTACACAACGAAAAGGAAACAAATGCAATTGAAATTTGGTGTCACACAATCATGAAAATTCTCTTCGTTCGCTCATCCCACACGTTCAAAGGATTTTCCGCACCGCCGCAAAGGGCTGCAGGTTATGTAAGGTATCCCGCTCCAACCGCACCTGCTGTGGAAATGTTCATCTATATGTGCGAAAGAGCAATGGAAAAGAGTAAAGAAACCAGAAAGAAAGAGCTTAATATGGGCGGCACTGAAGACTAAAGCTCGCACACATCTTAGCAGTCGTCAGTTGGACTGACGTCCAATCGGAATAACAATGACCAAATCTACCATCCGTACATAACAGTATTTCTAATCTGGTCTCTCCGAAGACTCGAAGTAACCTGCTCTATAGTTCACTAGAGCAAGTATATTTGCGAGGAAAAATGCCGAAATCTGTAGAATTAAAGCTTGAAGTCGGATCATTGAGAAGCTAGAAATAAAAGTGAAGCACGTTTCTAGATACAACAAAAAGTAAGCCGTAAGGCGCGGTGTCACCGCAAACAACGCCTTAAGTACCCTAATACCAGGCCTAAGTCATTATCAACCCTGGGCACTGGACTGACCCTACAGTGAGTCATGCAGTCCTGTCATTACACAATGAGAACTCTGTTGTTTTTGTTGTTGTAGTAGCGGTTCACTAACCCCGCTTAGGATGGGCTTAACTAATCTAAGTTCCCGAGGTCATCCAATGGGAGGTCCAGGAAACGTGCTGTTTCGACGGGATTGGACCAAAGTAAGAGGGGGGTTAGATGTGTGGGCTTAAGGGGACATGTGAAGAGGTGATTAGTGTCGTGCGGATAAGTAGAAGTTTAACCTGCTACAATATCCAAACCTAAGTTGTGCCAGAGTTACACGAGTCTTTCGAGGCAGCTTGAGCTCGTTGGCTGCAATAAGTGGTGGTTTTACTCCGATCATGCCATTCTCAGGAAGGGAAACTTTGAAGGTGTTGACTAACTTCTGGTGAATGGCGTTCAGTGCTTGTCGGTACGCCGTCCTGCCCAGCGGTTGTTGCACGTGTTGCTGGATGGTGCTCTTCAAGTCATGTACTCCCTTTCTGATGTGCCTAGGTGGAGGTTCAGCTTCCCTACGGTAGCATCCCAATAGGAACTGCTTGCACAGCAAAGCATTATGCTCCTTAACTCGTGGCATAAATGCTTCGCTGTACAAGTGATGCTCCGGTTTCCTGTTGCAGTCCTGAGGGCGGTGTTTTGACAGGCTTGTAACTTCTTCATCTGTGTCTCGTTCGTCCCCGTCACCCAGATCGGAGCAGCATAGTTTACGAACGCCCGCCTAATTGCTTTGTAAGTTGCCAGCAAGGTTTATTTGTCTTTACTCCAGGAGCTGCCGGCTAGCGCTTTGAGTATTTTCTTACGGCCATGGAGTTTTGCCGCGAGGTTAAGGACACTCCTTCTGGTGGAGGAGGGAGTTTCGATATGAGAACTTCTCATTACCGTCGGTGAGTGAAGAGGTGGATTACACACGTCAGTCATCGGTAGAACTTCGAAATTACAATTCTAAATTTAGGGTTGAACCACAAGGTGGCTTGAAGTCAAAGCAAACGGTTTTGTTTCGGGCTATCTAAGCAACATCCGATGAAGCGTCTCGGAAGTTTTCGAGAGAAAGCTCTGACCAAATATCAATGGCCCCTGGAGTATCAGAATTTGGCGAATTTTGCTGACCACGGAAAACTTTTTTAGTTGAAAGAGCCAGGGAGGGACTTCCACTCCCTTGGAGAGATAGTCAGATTTCTATGAGCAAAAACTGTAAGACGAACAAGATTAATGTACCTCGTGCAACAAGTTCGGCTCGGGCAAAAGAATTTTCAATGCAAAAAATTTTAATGAATATTTGTTTGTTTGTATGTTTGCGTGAAGTAAACACTCAGCACGACTTGTGGCACCTCCAAGGCATTTATTTGCGCGCCAAAGAAATTTCTTCATTTCGGCCATCCATTGTGCCCGACGACGACAACGCCATAGTCTGCATGTTTTCTTGCACTTTTTCGCGAAAAACTTTTGTGTCGAGTTTTTTCAAGTGAAATAATGAAGGAGTTTTATTTTGGCACTTTCCCCCTTGAGGCCAGCGAGCGCGCGTGCATGCAAATGCTTGACCATTAAGCTAAAGTGTGGCTTTTATGCCACCTACAATGCCACACTTGCCACAAAATGCCAAAGAAAGCGCCGAAACAATTGCTCTACAACAACAATAGCAGCAAAAGTAAACACTGTTATCAAAAATTGCTACGCCAAGAGAGCGTCTTGAAGAATCCATCCATTCATTGGCAGGTGTTCAAGTTGAAATTAATTTGAGCTTGAGCACTGAAATTTCCGCAAAACAATGGAGGCGCGTGTGAAGAAAATGCTCTGCAGACTCGCTACACACAACGATATAGGTAGATATGTATCGTTAATTCAATTGAAATGCTAATAATACTTGACAGCCATTTCGCGAACACCCAGACAATTAATTCGCCGCACTAGCGGGATGTGGCGTGAGCAACTGAGCAACTGAGCAGCTCAGCTCTGGCTACTCAGTGGGTGCACAGCGACTCACACGTCGTCGTTCGTCGTCAACATTGCCAACCACCGGCGACGGTCTCCTCTAATGGCGGCCACAAAGCCCAAATAACAACAATTGTGCTAACGACCCAAAAAAGGACAATAGTCCTTCGGTGTTTAGCCGGGCATGCCTTCGAGACGACACGCAACCGCTATTCAAAACAAAGACGCAACAAATATTATTAATTAAATCAATTATAATTAATTTAACAACGCCTCAGCACACGTCAGTTATTGCTGATCGCCGGACGAGGTGATGAACAATGAGCGCTGCAAAGGTAAGTAGGCCCGGCGCAGTCAAAAAAAGGTCAGTAGCGCAAGAGAAGTAGAGATGGAGTCCTTTTTGTTTGAAAATAAACAAATTCTGCACATTTGTATGTAAGGGGAAAGCAAAAAAATTTAGGAATTATAAATTCGGAAGAAATCAGTAAAGGTCATAGATTTAGATATGTTATCCTCAGCATCACTCAGTTTGTTTTAGGGCAGTCCGCAGCAAACCTGACTGTTTCAGGATAGAACTCAAGTATCTTGAGAACATACGAATTTAAGTTAACTAGCGTTCGGGGTCCCTTTCATACAAAGAAACCTTATCAGCGCACAACCTTCTTACTATACAAAGTTATGTCTAAGCTCCCGGTCTTAATTATATCACAGTAATGGAGTAATTGAAAAGCGAAATAGAGAAAAGTTATGGTGTCGGATTATAACCTCGTTATCCCTTACGTAAGAAGAGAGACGAATATGAATTGGCATATATTGAAAGAAGAGTGCTAAAAGTGAGTTCAGTAAGCTGATAAGAGTTCCATAGCTTTCTATTTATATTTGGACAAAGATTGAATTGAACGGCGTTTTTGACAAAATTGGCATCTGGATGGATGAAAGCACTCAAGCTTTGAAATTTTTCGATCCAGTACCCGCTGATAGAAACAAAAAAAAAAACAGAAAATAGGTAGAGAAGGACCTGTAGTCATGGAAGCTGAAAATACCCATTTGCCTTAAAGTCGCCAAGCACAATCTTGACATCTTGGCATGGCAAGCTTCATGAGTACGCTCAGGTGTTCATAAAAGGCATCCACTTCCGACGGAGAGTGGGCGTAAATCAGCGATGTGTTAAAAAATGTGAGTTTGATGCGGATTGTGAAGAGTTTTTTATCCGCCGGATAAGTGACAACGTTGTCTCTCCTTCCCCCAACACAGGTCACATCTGATTTGGGATTCTTTATATGGCCGCTGTAGTAAATGTCACTTTGACTTACTCGTCTTCGGATTTCTTTGACGTCGGTGATGTCAGCCTTCATTCCTACCGAGGGCACCAACCAACTGGGCTGCGGCACTTTTCTAATTAAAGAATCAGAATTTCAGATGCATGCCCTTAAAGCATAGTCATCAAAAGGGGAATATCTAGCCCGAGACTGTTGACTCTTTTTCATTGGAGCTGGTTTCTACGTGGCGGATACGAAACCCAGCGCTCAACCTTGTTAAGCGAGTAGGTTTAAATTTTTTACACATTTATAAAACGAGTTGCTGGCTTCACACGCTATAATAACACTTCAGTGAACACTTAAACCGAAACGGAGTGTCTCTACTGCAGCTGCCCCGCCTTTATCCGTGACCCAAGGCTCCATACGGGTTGGTTCGCACATCTTGCACAAGACAAGCTGATATTTCCGGGATGTGCGACATGAACGCAAGAGTTGGACTTGAGTATAGCCTCGCGAGTGTAACTGCATACCCAGAAGCTTATCTTAACCTCCTTATAACTCATTCGTTCAAGTGCTTGCTAAAATTTGAGCATGTTCAGTTCAATAACTTCGAAAAGTCTTAAAAATCGACTTTAGAAATAGAGTTTTGATAAAAATGCCTTAAGAATCTTGAGGTTTCATCACCGGCATTGGTATTCTTATCATAACGAATATTTTGAAAAAATGCTGGCGATGATTTGGAATGTGATAAAAGAATAAAAAATGTGAATTATCACAGCCGCCAAACCTCTTAAAGTCCGCAACTAATTTAATGACTCTCCACTCGCTAACATTCTGAGCTGAGAATTATGTGTTTGCCTTGCTGGCATTTCTGCCTCCACTTAGACTATTTCAATCGCTTAATTTTCATCATAACGCCAACTAAATAATAATATTAATAAAAATATGAAGCAGAAATTACCGTAGCAGAAATGTTTTCACATTGCACTTGCGCATACCATAACTCCGTGGCTCAGCTCAGCACAACACAGCACAGCTCACAGCGAATGAATGTTGCAAATGCAATTTGTGGCCATCAACTGTCATCGCAGAGCCCATAATTACTGAGGCACGGCTTATGATTTGTTTTTCTTTTCTTTTTTTATTTCTTTTTTCATCGCGCTGCGACAGACGCGTTCACACAAAGCAAAAAAAGCTCACAGGTTAAACAGGTCCAAGATGATGCAACAACGAACAGAACGCGTTGAGTAATACGAAATAATGCAATAAAAAAGAGCAAGAAACAAAATATAAATGCTTTTTTTACAAAAGAAACAAAAAAAAACCAGAGTAAAACAAAAGCAAAGCAAAAAATTTATGAATGCAAAATCCCTTCGCCGTCAAATACTGCTTGAAGAGCTTAAAGAGCTTGAAAAAGAGCATCAGGCTAGCGGAGTGTGGTATGCGGTAAAATGGCATGAAATGGAGAGCCATAAAATTGTTTAACGTTTTTAAGACATTGCCAGGGCGAGGTAGACTTTACTAGTTAACTGTTGTTGTTTTGCTGCTGCAGTTTTTATGGTGTCAATTTCATGGTGTAACTAGGCGAATCGGTGGAAGGGCAATGTACCATGTGTAAATCATATATGTACTCGTACATGTATATACTCCGAAAGGTGTAGGTGCGCCATGACAAACATATGTAAAGAAGTTCAAAGGATCAATGGTGGTATGGGACTTTTCACAAGAAAGCTTTCAAAAATTTCAAATAAAAAACTGTTTATAGTAGTTTTTTTATATATTATATTTTTTAATTTAAAGCAATTTAACTTCTCGTGAGATTTTTTTTCCAAAAATTTCAACCAACATAAATATATCATCAACAACTTGGCGCTTGTACGTGCGCGACTGCAGGCATCAAATTAGATTCTCATTTTCCAAAGGCAAGGCACCCATAAAGATAATGGGAGAGAGACAATTTATTGTTGGTCTGAGTTATTTTAAGCTGAAGACATGGCAAACAATTAAAATAGTTTACAAAATCATCAAGTTAATGAATTTTACTACATACTTATATACATACTCGTACATTTACAAATTTAAATTGTAATTTTCATTTAAGGAAATAATCGACTTTACGCATTATTCATACAGTACTGCATACAATTGATCAGGAGAAAAGAGAAAAAATTAAAAACTTTGAGTTAAATTGCACTGCGAGAATAATTTTGAAGATATCTCTACATCAGCGCTCTTTGTTGGAGGTATAACGACGCCTACGAAGAGCCAGTGAGCACCGCACAGATGTGTATTGGGCTGCGTAAGAGGAAGCTTTCGTGGAACCACACCTGCATAATCGGCTTAAAGCTACCTTAAAGTTTTATAGCAACGCCTGCTCATCAAAGGTCGACCTGCTCGTGAGGGTCGGTATTGAAGCAAACATACTCGTGCAGCGTGGCTAACATCACCCCGTCTAAAAGAAGCGATGGATGGGATACGGAAGGAAACGAGTAGGCCCATGTGACATATACAACTATTTGTATATCACTTCAGTCCACAAGATGATTTGCGGTCACTCCTCGACGGAAGAGAAAAACGAAGTGTCGAAAGATACTTTCTAAGATCGCTTACTACTGTAGCTCCGTGTATGAAGATTCGATGAAAGTATTCAATACAGTATACGAAGATCAGGAGGAGAAATGATGCCAAACCGCGAAAAATCATACTCTAGTCAACTTGATGTAAGTGGACAATAAAGGTTGAAATGGACTTCACGTGAATAGGATGGGCTATAACTCTAACGATTTCTGCCGCGGCTGTAGGGACGAAGAAGAGGAAGAGACCATCGAGCACTACCTCTGCCACTGTCCAGCCTTAACATCCGCGCGTTACAAGTTTCTTGGGAAAAACTTATTCGACTGTCTCGCTGAGTTGGCCTGAGCGAACATTGGAAATCACTTTGCCTTCATAAGGCACACGAAATGGTTCGATCATTTGAGAAGGTGAAGGCAGGAACCTCAGCGGTATCACAATAGGCCTGTTGGTCTGAGTGTGCTGGGTTAACCAGCAGCCGCATTAACTCAGCTCAACTCTCAAGGATAACAATAGGAGCGGGGGGATAGACAAAAATATATATGGAGCGCAAGGTACCGTAAGTACTGAGTGGATCACAAAGCTCGAAGCAGGCCACTAACTGGAATTAAGTCGAAAGGCTTCGAGTAGGTCACCTTCAGCGGACGTCTGAACCAAAAAGAGTAATTAACAGAAGAAATTCAAAACTCATTTCCGTTCATTTTCGCTTGCCACTGTGCGCATTAGTACGAAGAGCATTGCAATAGACTGCATTAAAATGAAGTGAGCCAATTTTATTTGCAGCAGCAAAGGGGATGTGGCAAGCAAATGTGCAACGGAGATGTCGATCTAATCTATTTTACGCAATTTAGTGGCTCATAAAGCCTCATTAACAAATGGACAGCAGAATGCGAGGACAAGCACAAGCACACACACACAGATGAAGCAACAACAATCAACAGAACAACGAAAGCAATAAATAGCAACATCCTCCACCTTCTCCTCCTCAAGCCTCAAGCCACCAAAGCTCCCCTCGAAGACATCAAACCAACAATCTATGTGTTGGTCATTCGTCCGGTCGGTTGGTCAGTTGGTCGAATAGTCTGAGTTATAATCAAACCACAACAACATGAATTTCCATGTTAATATGTGTACGAATTAAGGATAATAATCGCCAGAACAAGCAAAGGCAGACAGTGGAAAGCAAAATTACAATATTGAAGGATATACCATACATATACCATATTTGTATGTGAATGTTTTTGTGCATACATACATGCATACATATGTTGCATAACTTTCAGCGCCAAGCTTGAGAATCTGCCCAACCCAGCCCAGCCAAAATGTGGGCACGCACATATAACCGCATGTATTTGTGTGTGTGTCTTTGTGCATGTCTGAGGATATGGATAATAAGACGCCTCAGGCTCCTTAGCCAACGCTTATACCCACACTGAACACCCCACCCCACCCCACTCTCTCTCTCTCTCACTCTCTTTCTATTTGCTTCCACTCTGTATGTCTGTCTCATTCCTTGATCCACATCACCGCCGGCGTTTTAGGTTAAGTGCAAAGCCCGCATTAACAGCCGCAAAATGCTGGACAAAGCAAATCTGCATGCGGTTGCATAACCATTGCAGCAGATAAATCAGCTCACTCAAAGGTGGACTGGCTGAACTCACTCTGAACTCACCCCTCCTCCACCGCCTCCTCCTCCTCGATTGGGTTAAAGACGCCGCCATTGTCACCGCTATTATCACTAAATGTGAGCAATAATATGCATGTTGTTGTTGTTGGCCTTACTGTTTCTAGTATTTGTTGGTGTGTGTGCATTGAAAAGTGTAGTCAATCAATATTAAATTTAACTTCATACCATATGTATGTACTTAATGTGTGTATTTGTGTGTGTGTGGTGGAAAGATAAGCAAATTACATAATAATAATTTAACAGCAAATCCGTTATGCCGACACCCTATCACCAAAGCATAGCGCAGCATACATACATAAATACATATGTATTTGCTTACATATTTACAACTAAATGGTGGTGCGAATTAAAGGTAAATTTATATAAAATAACTGTTCATCGAAGGCTGAAATCGTAATTGAATTTTATTAAATTAATAATATTTCATTTCTATTGCTAAATCTGTTTGTGTGGAAATACTCGTATACTAAAGGGGAAGCCTCACTCAGTGTGGGACTTAAGCCTACTATAAGCACCAGTAGTCTAACCGCTAGACCTGTGCTTTAGTAACGAATCAAGAGGCTATCGAGTGCCTCAAGCACTTTCATTAATAAACTACTCGGTGCACTCGGCGATATTGGGATTGGCGTAGTTAGGGCAGCACGCGCTTACTGCCAGCTTCGTTCGGTTCAGACCCTCGCTTAGTCAAATTTCCTCCTCATCTTCATTCAACAATAACGCGCCATTCGCTCTTCAGCGGATACTATAGCGGTAACTTTCAAAGCCCTTTCATCCATTCGGGCGACATGACCTAGCGAGCGTATTCGCTGTCCCATAATTCGCTGAACTATATCAATTCCACCGTGTAAATCGTACAGCGTACGTACGTATTCTTCGTTGCCAATGTATAAATGGCTATAAATCTCTCGAAATCTCCCAAGGCCGACTCATCGGATGTCGACATAGTTCAAAGTATGGTTTTTGTTTGTCGAGATAGGATTTTACTTTTCTGTTTGTGTGATGACAGGAGATACTCGTATTTCGTCTTGCCTCGTTGACTACCAGGCCCATATCCTTCGCTTCTTTATCAAGTCTAGGTCCCTCTCAATTCTAACTGCGCTTCCTGTGTTTCCCAGCGTCAGTTTACATAGCCGTATAAGTTTAGAAGTAATGCCAAGTTCCTTACTATCAAAGGCAGCTTTAAAATCGATGAAAAGATGATGTGTATCGATTGAAAATTTGGTTAGGCGAACCAAAACACACGCTGCAGAACTCATTGTTTTGCCACTCTCATGATCTGTGTCATAAATTTTCGCTCTCCAACACTACAAACAGACGCGCCCACGCATCCTCTGAAAAATATAATTACCTTTCAAACCCAACTTTATACTCACCCTGTTTCTTTTCTGTAGGTAGATGGAAGTTTATGAAAATACTGAGACAAATGATACTTAATCTCACTACCTTCTTTCATAGTTTTCGGATCCATCCCAAGCAGAGAAGTTAACTGAAATGCTTGGACCGGTCTTACGCAATTTTAGGCTTTCGATTTTGCTTGTGGAGTTCTTAAACGAGTACTAAAAATGAGCTCAGAACTCCTCAAAAGAATTTAGTTTTTTTTACAGCGTCACCCACCTCCCGCCCAACCGACCAAGCGGAGCGCCTAAAGGGTGATCGAAAACCCAACAGACCGGTGAGTATAACCAGTGGCAACCCGAATGGAGACCGATCACCGTAGGTCACGGTTACACTTGCCTCTTATACTAAATAGATACAGATTTGCTCATCAGTTGTTATAAATTATAATTAAAATTCGCACAAACAAACATCATTAAGGGAAATTATATAATATCTACAATAATACGATGCACTGATTTGAGTTACAAAGTATAATAAATTGCATTATTTACTATTTACATAATTTCTACGCAAATTGTCGCTTGCCATTCAGGTAATTTGTGACACTGAAAAACTCAAAAAACAAATCAAAGCCTCAACACTCTTATCGCCAACCGTTATCTCGCTTGTTTCTAAATTTGCCTAATTACAAATTGATGTTCACACTCGTCAATTGTGTCGACACTGCGACGCATCGCTTATCAGCCAAGGCGAGATCCAATGTCTCGCGGCGTTGAGTGTCAAGTTCGTACAAATTGAATAAGATAACTTCCGCTGCAGTCACAAGTTCACACGATACCCGCGAGTAAACCACAGAGTGGTAAGAGCCCTACAGAAAACTCGCGGTGTCTCGTAACAACGTTGGAAATCAATAAAACCGACATTTGAATAAAAGCTCAGCAATGCTTAAACTACGGCATCTATTTTGCATAGCAATCGCTATTAACGCGTACTCATGGACTGAAGCGGCTAGTACCTTCTCGGGCGCGTCCTACAGTCGCATTGTGGGCGGCACTTCAGCGCGTGACATCAACATACCGTACATCGTCTCGTTGCGGACTTTCAACTTCCACATTTGTGGTGGCTCCATAATTAACGAACTTACCGTACTCACCGCCGCGCATTGTTTGGTGGCCTCCGATGCTCGAGACTTGCAGGTGCACGCTGGCACTAAGTCGCGTTCCTCGCACGAAGGTGTCTTGATAAGCGTTGCAGCTATACACTACGACCGCCGCTTTGTTATGGACACCATGGATTATGATATTGGTTTGGTGCGTTTAGCTACGCCACTCAAATTCACCAGAAAGATACAGCCCATCGCTTTGCCGGCAGTCGGCGAGTCGGTATTGGATACTGACGTGGCTTTGGTGGCCGGTTGGGGCTACAAGACACCTTATGGACCGGGTTCTTACATTTTGCAATATGCGCGTGTGCCCGTTATTAATCAAGCTGAGTGCAATAAGCAGCTGGAGGGTTCCGTTACAGATCGCATGATCTGTGCTGGTTATGCTGAAGGCGGCATAGATGCATGCCAAATGGATTCTGGTGGTCCGCTGGTGGTGGATGAGAAACTGGTCGGTATTGTGTCGTGGGGTGTGGGTTGTGCGCGTCCTAATAGGCCGGGAGTATACACGCGCGTTGCCGAGTTGATACCCTGGGTGCAAACCACACTGGCTGAGTTGTATAAAGATACCATACCAAGCGATAGGAAAAAATAAGAAAAAAAGTCGGCTGTGTTATTAGCAAAGAAAAAATTTAAAAATGTAAAAAAAAAATTGCGAAAATTAAAGTTAATTTCATTTAAATATATAACTGAGAGAAGAGGGGTTTCTTTTAAAGCTTTTGGAGCGTGAAAATGTCGAATGATGGTAATACACGTAGGAGCGATTTTTAGACCTGCTAATACTGTTGCGAATCATAGAAGTCATTTGAAATTTTGAGCTTGACAAAATAACAAGAAACCACTTAGACTTCTCAACCAAATATGCGTACCTATCTCAAAGCTGAAGTTCTATTATATTCTTTGTTTCCTCTTAATTCATCTCACTTTAGCTCTTTTCGATCCATCTCATTCCGCCACATGGCTTATCCCACTATCTGTCATTTACTCGGCCACGGTAATGCACCATCTCACCTCATACCAGCTTGTCTTTTATGTCGTTATCTGAACCCATCTCCTTTACACTTCATTTTGTCTCATCGCTTACTAAATTATTTATCTGTTCTCATCTCTTCTGATTTTATATTACGCGAACTTGCTTCCTCCCATTTCGTCTTTTTTAATCCTGATCTTGGTCATCTCGCTTCAACTAATTTTTCTTACTTCATCTCATCTCATCTCCTCCCGCCAATAGATTCGAATTAACAGATATGAGTATCTCACACGTGTGTATACGTATAGAGCTTTACTACTTGTCAACTTCGAACCTTCCATGTGTTGTTGGTTTATTCATATTCTTAGTTATATAGAGGCGGGGCCGTACTACCAGAGAGGTCTCATCATGGCGGCTAAGTTTTGTGACTGTGTCGCGGGTCAGTAGTTATAAATGCGTTCTTAGCTATCGAAGAAGGTATTTTAGACTCGCAAACCGTTTACTCTAGTGGATACAGCGCAACCGCAGAGACGCCCTACAGTGCTTACCGAAGACACTACTATGGAGCATAGTGTTCAAAAAAAAAATTCAACTAATGTCTCGGGCGCGCGCTCAATAAATTGGCTCAAATTGGGCCCGATCCCGATTCCCACAAGAAACATATGTTCACCAACGAAGCTCAATTTTGGTTGCTTGGGTACATTAATAAAAATAAAATTGTCCAAAATGGGAGTGAGGATAATCCACAAGACATTGATGGGACGCCACTACATTTTCCTTATCTTGAAAGTCACTGTTTGGTATCCTCTATAGTCAGAGGTCATAATGTTACAGTAAATGGGGAACGCTATGGAGCCATGATTAATGACTTTTTCGCCACTGAATTTGAGGAGATTGATATAGATGACCTTTGGTTTCAAGAAGACGGCGCTGCTCAGCATTCATCCCTCGAAACAATCAATTTACATATTTTTGGAAACTTTTTTTTTTTTGGTGAGCGCATTATCTCCCGCCTGTAAATGAGTCTGTGAAGTGCTCTCTAAGATCGTGAAATAGTTGAATAAAGCCCTGAAGAAGAGTATTCAGCGCATTATTGATGACGTAAGGTGCTGCTAAAAATGGCCGAATTGGAATTTAATCTAACCAGCCACTTGCCCGAAATAATTTTTAAAACATAATAGCAAATATTTATAATTAAGCTAATTCTTGTCCATAACATTAAATTATTGTATTTTATTTCTTCTTGAAAAGTGCATGGCTAAAAAAAACACCTTTTATACCGTATCGTGGTAATATTTTCTTGCTTTTTACGAATTTACATACATTTGGTTTTGTTATTTTCTTAAAAAAAATATAATTATTTATCCATCATTATCTGAATTTTCGTAAAAAAATGCTTTTCGCAGTAAATTTATATTGTTGAATTGAAAAAATAGCTGAAGAACTTCAAAGAGCGATATCGCGAACACTTAAATGTACATTTCTGGTGCAAGTTAACTTGTGCTGCTTTTTGTTGTGAATGTTGTGAAAATGAATAAACAATCAATATTTTTTAAATGGTAGAAATATAAATAATATTTTTGCTTTTCCTTAATTCATTAATATAATATTAATTTATTGGATAAGTGCATAAGTTCGTGCCCGATTCCGCTGGATGCCGTACGAATCGTTTGAGAGTGGCGCTCGTGAAAGAAATATATACATATTATATATCGTTGGAAAGGTGACAGTCCGAACTGTAAATCAAGCATAAAATAACTTCATTTTGATTTGAGTTGCTTAGTGAAAAGACGCATGGAAGATGAACAACGAAAAAGATCATATGCGTCATATTATGTTATACGAATTCCGCAAAGGAAAAACAGTGGGCGCTGCAACTAAAGATATTCGCGAAGTTTATTTGGACTGTGCTCCAGCACTCCGCACAGTAAAGAAATGGTTCGCGAAATTTCGTTCTGGAGATTTTAACCTCGAAGATCAACCTCGCAGTGGACGGCCTTCTGAGCTTGATGACGATGTTCTAAGGACTTTAGTTGCGAATAACTCACATATTTCGACGGAAGAGGTTGCCAGTGAATTGAACGTCAACAAATCAACTGCGTTTCGTCGTTTAAAAAAGGTTGGGTACACTTTGAAGCTCGATACATGGGTGCCACATCAGTTGAGTGAAAAGAACAAAGTGAACCGTATGTCAACAGCAATTTCTTTGCTTCGACGGATCAAAAACGAACCTTTTTTGGATCGGCTCGTGACTGGTGATGAAAAATGGGTCCTGTACAACAATGTTCAACGCAAAAGAACATAGAAACAGGCACACGAAGGGGCGGAACCGATGTCGAAAGGTGGAATGCATCCGATGAAGGTACTGCTGTGCATTTGGTGAGATATCCGAGGCGTGATCTATTTTGAGCTCTTGCCAGCTGGAGAAACGATCACTGCCAACAAGTATTGTCAGCAATTGGTCGAATTGAAGAAAGCAATTGATGAAAAACGTCCGATTTTGGCCAATCGCAAAGGAGTTCTTTTCCATCACGACAACGCCAGGCCACATGTTGCAAAACCGACCCTGGCCAAACTGAAGGAGATGAATTGGGAAATCATGCCGCATCCCCCATATTCACCCGACATTGCACCTTCTGATTATCATTTGTTTCGATCGCTGCAGAACAATTTGAATGGAAAAAAATTTAAAAATGTGGAAGACGTCAAAAACCACCTTGACACCTTTTTCAACGAGAAACCGCGCGATTTCTATGAATCAGGCATCCGTAAATTGGTTGAACGTTGGGAGTGGATTGCCGAACATGATGGCGAATACATAATTGATTAATAAAAGCACTTTCTTCAAAAAATTTCAATTTTAGTTTGCACTTGAAATCGGGCACGAACTTATGCACTCATCCAATATATACAATAAATAAAGATTTAAGCATTTGAAAAAATTAAATAAAAATTGCATAATTTAAAAAAAAATATTTTTTAAACAGTATTTATTTTATTTAATGTGCATTAAATTATTTGAAGCGTATAATTAAATGCATGCAAAAATGTGCTAATTAAAAAAAAAATTTTATGTAAAAAAAATTGAAATAAATTATTTGCAAATTAAAAATTTTTAGCAGAAAAAACTGCTAATTAAAAAAAGATAAAAAACGGTAAACTTTAATGGCAAACACAAGATTATTTACATTTTAATTCATTCATATAAGAAACAATTGCACACAATACACCCTTCAGCAAAAACCACAAATTAATTCAACACCAACAACCAAATATACACACACACACAACAGAAAAAAAAGGTCCTCGCGGCGGGATAATGATGCCGTTATGGCGGAAAAAGTGCAATCGAAAACGCTTCAACCGTAAACTGTGAAATACTGATATTCATAAAATATTAATTGACCCAGTGCAGCCACTTAAAAAGCATATAAACACACGTACATACTTACGGACATGCAACATACACGTACTATATACATACATATAAATATGTGCATTTGTATATGTTGTATTTGTATGCAAATTAGTAATCAATACGCACGCATATTTGCTGCATAATTATCCACATTCAAGTGTCATTGTTAAACATACACACATACGAGTACATACATACATACATACATCGTTTCAATAGATATTAATTTGCATGTGTCTCACGGCAATCGCACGCTTGGTAGCGTTGGGATTCGGATTAATGACGATTAAAGTGTGCACATCGGTTGGACGAAACAATTGGCGAAACTAACAGCAGTTGATTAGGCAAGTAATTGCCAATGTTTAAACCGATACGCGCATCACACATGCATACATACACATACATATGTATGTATTGGTATTTATAGGGTTATCCATTTTGTGGTTTCAAAATACTTTGAAATGTGTTAAACTTAACTGCCAAACCAAACATATTTAGTTTTAGTTAAAAGTCAGACATTAATGGTATGGATCGCTTAACAACCGCGCAACACTTTAAATTGTTAAAACCTACTCATAAAATGGTGATTCAAACACCGTTGCCATTTGTTTTTGTGGGTCTACGTGAAATACCGTGTATATGTGAATAAACCTTTACCTCTTGAGCACTGGAAAACCAACAATCGTCAACTTATGGCTGAAATGCCGCCCAATTGGTATATATATTATTTACATTTCTTTTTTTTAAACCTCAAAATGGGTAACCCTGTACAGTCGAATGGTCAGCGCTATATTGTACATATAATAGGGTCATATTTACTTGTGCTTTGAATAAATATATTTTTATTTATTTTATTATTTTAATTCTCATTCAGAATATAAAAAGAAGTATTTAATTAGAACATGAATGCCTCAGCGGTTATCATTATTTCAATTACAAAATAATGCTAAAGAAAACTCTAGAGGGTTTAATATGCCGCTTAATGTGAGCAAACTTTAATTTTAATTTTTAATTTGATTTTGCCGAGATCAATTACAAATAAACCGGAGAAATGAGTAGCTAGGGTTATAATAATAATAATGTTCCACAAAATTTTTCATTGGGTGTGCTGCAATAGTAGTGATTGGAAGTTATATATATGTATATATAGGGTTTTCCAATAAGAGTTATATGATTTCTTTAAAAAAAACACACAACAATTGTTAAGGAAATTCAAATTATTTTTATTTAATGTAAAGTAAAATCGAAGCAATTAAGTTCTGAATATACAATAACATCATTCAAATGGCTTCCACGACTCCTTTTGCAGTAACGAATTCGATGAAGCCAATTATTGAGCACTTTTCCCACTAAATCAAGTCGTATGTCATGAATAGCACGTTCAATATGGACTTTAAAAGCTGGATAAGAGTCTGGTTTATTGCTAAAGACCAATGACTTCAAAGACACCCACAAGAAGTAGTCTAATGGTGTTATAGTAAATCATAACTTCTTTGTCGCAATTTCTTGAAATAATCGAATCTCCATACCTTTCGAGCAATAATTCGGTACTTGCACGTGCTGTGCGACACGTAACCCCGTCTTGTTGAAACCAGATGTTGTTAAGATCAACTTCTTCCAATTGTGGCCATTAAAAGTTCTATACCGCTCTCCACTGACAGTAACTCTCCACTACTAGCTTCATTTCGAAAGAAGTACGGACCCATGATTCCACCAGACCAAAAACCACATGTTCATGAATAATTTGTGGATTTTCTTCGCACCAGAATAGACAGTTTTGTTTATTTCAGATGAAAATAAGCCTCATCGGAGAAGATAATTTTCTTAAAAATATTTTGTTGTTGTTGTTGTTTGTAAACGTTGTTCTTGCATATATCTTGCCATGATGAAATTGTAAACACTAGTGAATACAATGAAAAGAAAATGACAGATCACGTAATATTAAAAATGGCCAAAATGACACTTAGAAATCATATCATCCCTATTGGAAACCCCTTTAGTTTTCATTTCGAACTGAAGTTTCAAACATCTGACAGCTGCCAAAATAAAAATTGTGTTGTGGCAAGTGCAATTTGAGTTAACTAAACTTTTAACAGTCAAAATGAATGCTGTCAATCAGAAAATGTAAAATTTCCCAATTTAAGGATGACAAGAAAGATTTACTAACCGTATATGTAGCCGCTTAGCATATAAAACTTGAAACACAAATAATGAACCTAACCCTTTTCGTGGCTGAGAATCTAGAGTATAACAGATCGACCACAGACCTAATAGACATAAATAGTAGAGGTACTACTCTCTACTTTAGATATCAGTATAATGTGGAGATCTACTCACCTCTTATTGAAAATAAAAACAATTACTTAGGAACGGTGCGGAAGCACTTCCACTTTGGAAAGGTCGCGTCGATAGGTGGAGACCTTTAGCACTAAATTCATATTTAGAGGTGGGAGGACCCACTTCATACCTAGGGAGGCAATCGCGAGAATCTACTCCTTTACATTTAGACACGTACGATGGAGAACGTATACAATCAATACAAAAAGGATCTCCGGCACTAACTTCAGCGATAAACGGGGGGATTGTTATAACAGCAACGTAAGCTTCTTACCAAGGAGAAAATGCGCAAACTATTTGGATTTTCTACAGCTTTTATATTTTTAATATAATATTTTTCTTATGTTATTATTTAAATTTCCAAATACATAAAGTTACATGCCTACGAGTGCACTATATATATATATATATGTATATATTAAAATTGACCCTTTGTAACCGCTGAAGTGATTTTCGGCCGACCTCCTCCTCCAATTTGTGGTTTTGCGTCTTGATGTTTTTCCAATAAATGGAAGGACCTACAGTTTATACTAAGCCGCCTCCGAACGGCTGATGGTTTTTTATGAGGAACCTTTAATTTATCCCAGAAATACACTTGGAGGAGTTGACATTCCCTGCCGAGGGGCGACCGCAATTAGAAAATTTAACTTAATTTTATTTAAATAAATTTTCTATACATTTTTTTGGATGTTAGTACGACATCGGGATATGAACCCGAGCCTTCCGAATGTCAGTACGCAATGCTAACCACTCAGCCACCGCCACCGGCTCTATATACTCGTATAAATGTATGTATCTAAAATCCAATTATCTGCTGCTATTAAACTCTTTTATGGACATTTGCGTGCGAGTATAACATTACCCAAAGCAGTGCCTTTAAATGAAGGTGAATTTAAGTTTGATTGTATGTACTCGCATTGGGTACCATTGCTGTAGTCACTACGTCGAAGGTTGAAATTGGACTCTTTAGTTACGCAAATATTTTGCCCAAGCACACAAACAAGCATTTATCTATGCAAAAATATATGTATTATAACATATCTACATAACTATAGTACAATATATACATACTCGTATGTGCTCTTACATATGTATGTTCCCTATTGCTGGTGCTAATACTAACGTTCCAACGTGCCATCGCTTGGCTATACCGAGTTTGCTGGCTGTCTGTGTGCCCTATTTAAATATTGATAAAACATTCAATTCCCATTTCGATTTTCAATTGACTTACAACAACAATAAAATTATAAAGCAATATAACAATAACATTTGCACATCAAAAACTAAAATAAATTGATGGAAAAGTGAATAATCACACGATGGATAGGGTAAATGGTTATGGAATTTATACCAAAAATACACATACCTACATACAGTGAATTCAAAAAGTATTCACGTAAAAGTAGCCATACACGACATAGTACAAATGTTTTCGATCGATATGTGTGCGAGTGAGATTTACTCGTGTACGAGTATGGACTTGTGCGCATACGAATTAATGTTAGCGAAGATTTTCGATTTTTTGCAATCGGTGTGCGCACATGCTTGTCGTTTACGGTGCTGTGTGCACACAAAAGCTCATTTTCATCAGATGTTGGCATCGTCCATGCTTCCGCACCACATAGCAGGACGGGAACGATGAGGGACTTGTAGAGCTTGGTTTTCGTTCGTCGGGAGAGGACTTTACTTTTCAATTGCATACTCAGTCCAAAGTGATTCTGCGTTGGATTTCCAGGCTGACATTGTTGTTGGTGTTAATACTGGTTCCAAGATAAACAAAATTATCTACGACTTCAAAGTTGTGACTGTCAACAGTGACGTGGGACCCGAGTCGTGTATGCGATCACTGTTTGTGTGATGACAGGAGATATTTCGTCTTGCCCTCGTTCACTGTCAAGCCCATATCGTTTGCTTCCTTATCAAGTCTGGTTGTTGAGGCCAATAATGTTGATGTCGTCGACGTACGCCAGCAGCTGTACACTCTTATAGAAGATTGTACTTTCTCCATTGAGCTCTTGTTATTTTCTCCAGCAATAAGTTAAAAAAGTCACACAATACCTCGTTTGGTATCGAACGGTTCGGAGAGGTCCTTCCAGATGCTGACGGAGCTTATAGTGTTGCTTAACGTCAGTTAACATAGCCGTAATATGGCAACACTTCATGAAATATTTTCTACTGTTATATGGCATCGATATTCTAGTTTTTAAACCCTACCTCGGTTGTTTGCCATGATTATTTAAATTTGAATAATTTTTTTTCCAGTCCATAAGAGCACGTAAACACTTTCTGAACGGATGATACGTAATATGTAAAAAATTCCGTTTTTGCCAAAGAAAATTGTCAGCATTTTTTTAATATTTTTATCGTGCGAAGAATTTTACATTCACCAAAGTTTGCAACAAAAACTAGACAACGAAAAATTGGTAATTTAACAAATCTGTTAAATTTTTAGATGTGACTAAGAAACTTAACCTCATTTTGCGAAAAGCTGTTTGCTGGGACTTGCATGAGGGGCCTACAGTTCGAGCGATTGCACAAAAATATAAAATTTCAATTGGTGTCAGAGCGAAATAAAAAACAAGTCAAAATTAGCACACCACCCAAAAAGTTGGAGGTGCCGATGAGCGTCCCAACAATGGTTTTTTGAAATATCATCACTCCCAATGCAACCTTTCTATTTATTAACGTACTTGTTCAATCAAAAGTGAGCCTGCAAATCAAGATCCTTTCGCAAGATCTTCCATTCGGATATTCTTGGATACTCTGCCCCACAGCAGCAGTATCGTATAAAAGGGCAAAGTCCTGAAAAAATATTGCCTCATTGAAAACCGCACGTCTGAAAAATAACCCTTGCTATTAAAACTTTTAACTTTAAAAATATATAAACATTTTTTAATAATAATGAAGTTAACGTTTACACACATTTAGGATACTATTTTTTTTTTAATAGCCATATCCTATGCTTGTCTCATTACCTCTTTACACTCATTTTTAACTGACACTATTTCTCCCACTACTTTGCCTCCTGGCCACGAATCTCTCTCTCTCTCTCTCTCTCTTTTCCTCAATCTATTTCCGCCTCCAACATTTATTTAGAAGCGCAAATATTATTTTGTGGCAGCACATCAAAGAGAACACTGTTCCAGGGGTATTATTTATAGTGGATAATATATTATACCATATATAAAGGTATATATACTCGTATGTGTATACATACGTACAAGCTTCATTTACAACTGGTGTAATATGTAGTATGCAAATAATATCCTTGAGTAAATCAACGCCAACTAATACCCACCCACAGCGATGGCATGGAGAGCTAGTGCGGGAGAGAGTTCAGAGAGTATAGGAGAGGGAGAGTATGGGTAAGTGATTGGCAAAAAGCACGCGCCCAAGTAAGGAGGTCTGAAGTGCATGGCTCAGTTGGTGCATGAGCGCGGTGCATGAGAGAGTAGAAGGTGGGGTGTGGGTGAAGAGAGGTCGGCAGCATTTTATTAAGTCAACAATGTTGTGCACAATTTAGTTGTATTGATAGTTTATTTGATTTGTATCTCTCTCTGTGCCTTGTTTATTTATGTATCAACTATTTATTTATTTTCTACTGCACTAAAGCACACACATATAAATATATGTATATGCATATATATATATATGTATGTATATGAGCGTGCTTGCATTTATGGTTAAATAGATTTTGTCCTCCCACTATCTATTTGTGCCACATGTTGCAGGTTGGCGATGTAAGTTAGTTTAGTTTGCAGGGTATTAATGTACATACATGTATGTATGTATGATTGTTTGTAAATTTATGTGGTTTGGTGTTTCGTGTCCAACTACAAAGTGATTTATTTATTTAAGGCTAAAGTGATTGAAAATTGATCCGCCGAGGGACATTCAACATAAACATACTCTAGCTCCACTGTGGCAACATCACCACTGCCACTACCACCACTTGGTTGCATGCAACAGCCGCTATTCATTGAAGGGTTATTTGTTTAATTTTATGTGTTGTATGAGTATTTACATAGAAGATGGTTTACTCGAGGGGTTATACATATGTACATACATATATTCGAGTATAATAAGCTTGGCGTTGAGTTATAGAGAAAGTCCATTATTTCAAAGAGATTTGATGTTTTAAATACTAAAAAGGGACCACGTGATTTAAAGTAACGCGGAGGAGTTTTACAGAGCAGGATTATGTCCATCCATGTAATGAGATTTAGCTTTTATTTATATATTTATTCTGCTTCCGAATGCCATATTTTTGGAATATTTTGTCTCATAATGTCTTTTCAGTAACTGATTTCTTTCCATATTTTTTTTCCTATATACCGCTCTCTACTTCAGATCCACGCAATAATATCTCCGGTGTCTCATAAAATATTCTTGGTTTTGTTTTTGGCATGACGAACTTTTGCCCGACGTCCGACACCTTCTTACAGGTATCCGTTTTCTTGTAGCGAACATTTTGTTTATTAACTCGACTTTCGCTCTTAGCTCTCTGGGAGCACTCATCAATAGCTCAGTGTAAAGAAATTGTGGGACGGCATTTGAATAGAGCGGCCAAAGAAATTATTGGCAAGGTCGAAAGAAGAACTGGTACGATGAGCATTGCTGTATCACAGTTACCGTGTGAAATAGATTCCGAGAGTGGAAGAGGGAAGTGAGACAGAGAAATATAAAGGGCGAAACGCATGAGTATGAAAATCTTCAGAAACTGACCAATAGGGGTCAAGCTCGAGAATTTTATAAAAGTATGCGGCGGCCTACAAAGGTATAATCTAAAGAGATCAAATCACGACTGATGCCTAGAGAATATTTAATTTATTGTGCGAACACTTTTCCTCCTGAAAGCGAAGGATACACAGGTAACGAACTCGAATTACCAATCGATGTCGTTCCATTAGCCGACTATGAAGATGTGCGATAATTCACCTTCTGAACTACTTAAATATGGTCACAAAGAGCCAACTTAAAAAATGGGTCCGACGATCTGCGCCAATAATAGTAAGATAAGTCTTCTCAATATAGTACTCACAGTCAAGAAAATTATTGGGCCTCTGTGGGCTCATGGTGCGTCTGAAAGTTAATGTTAACCTTTCCATTTTTGTGTTGCCTCCTGTTATAACCAAGTAAAGCTCTAGCGAGGCGAGTTACCTATTTAAAAACATCACGCTCCATAGGGGAAACACTAAGTAGCACTAACTAAGGTGGTTCTGTGCATGTTCGGAGACTAAGAAACCCCAAAAACTTTAAATCAGTCAGAAGTCACCGAGCTTAGATAGCTTAGACCAATCACTTAATTTTTTTGAAATTTAAATTAATCAAGTATCAGCCCTTAAGGAGCCGTGAGTTAATGGTCTTCAGACTAGATGAAGAGGCGAGGCGAATGAGTCTAGTAGTAAATGGATCTGGTAGGGAACGAGGGCAAAACGATATATCTCCTGTCATCAAATAAACGATCTTCGCTCCTATGTCGCTATTGAAAGTCAGAACTTTGAAACCAGAGAATATTTCGTTTGATAGCCTTGAAATCCAACTCAGAATCACTCCGGCCTATCGTGCTACTTTGGACTGAGTAGGCAAAAAAAATAAAGTCCATTGAAAATTATCCTCCAGCTGCATGGTACGGAGGCATGGACGTTGACAACATCTGACAAGTCGGCGTTAGTAGTTTTCGAGAGAAAGGTTTCGCGTAAGATTTATGGTCTTCTCGGCGAATGCTGCTGCCGATGAAACGATGAGCTGTATGAGATATACGGCGACGTTGGTATAGTTTAACGAATCAAGAGATGGCGGTCACATTAGCTATGTAGGTTATGTGATCCGGATAAATAAGAATACTCCAGCCCCAACAGTAGAAGAGGAATAACTCTACTCCGTTCTAATGAACAGTTAGATAATGGCCTGTCATCACTTGTAGCGAAAGCCCTTACTTGACATGGCTGTATTTGTATATATATGTATACTTCGGAGTCAGCGTAGCGCCCACGGTTGCATAAGTGAGGCTCGCAAAGAGCGTAGAACGACTCCGCCTGACCGGACTTGTATCTTCTTCTTCCCTATCTTTCTTGTATACCCCTCTTATCCTTATCCTATCTAACTTCCTGTCGAGGTTCTTCTGTTCATAACCATAATATGCCTAAACCCAAGCATGGAAATGTTGTTCATAGAGGAGAAGGTAAAGCGTCTGGCGAGCTGGTTTGGGCTAACACCACGTCCATCGTGGCCTACTAACCGACACCTCCGGAGAACATATTACATACACATATACCATAGCACGCTTTCCTTTTCCATTCTATTATACCTTAACATGCCTATCCTATGCTCTTCATCCTTCTCTTTCATATTATGTCCTTTCTTATCTTGCCATGTCCAACCCCAACATCCTAATCTATCTTATCCTAGCCTATTATATGCTATTCTCTTTCAATGCATCCTAGACTCAAATCCAAGTTGTCAAATTTAAATTCCAATACAATGTTATGCATCATGAGAGGTCAGTAATACGGATAATGAGTTTTATTGCATCCTCCATTTAATACACTTTTCTAATAAATGTAAAAAAACAACAACAACAAAAAACTTTGGAAAGTCGCTAAAAGGAAAGTTTACTTTGAGAAATCACAAATTGGCGCTCAGCCAAAGTCCAGAGTGGAGCAAAGCCGCTGCTTTTAATCAAATGTATTCAGTGTAAAGGATAATGAACGAGTAGACACAACGGTGGGGCAGAGGGAGTAAAGTGAAGAGCAGATTGAAAAAATGCAATATGTGCCAAATGAGCAGATCGATGAAGCCAAAAGGTGGTAAACAAACCGACCAACCGACCAGATATACAGAAACAGCAGGATATTAAGCAAACTGTGTGAAGGAATGTCGAGTGCAACCCACTACACTTGTATAAGCAACACTCGCTAACACTTAAAGGGCCTCATACAACCGCAGTTCGATTCGAATAATGCCAGCAGTGGGCGATGTGGTGGGCGAGGAAAAAGAAAGCAAAATTATAGATAAAGTCCTCCGTGCTTCGTGCTTAAAACTAGGACAATATGCGCGACTAACGATAGACATGTGCCACAGAAAAACAACAACAATTTACAAATACACAACCTGCATTAGGAGCAATCCCACGCCATTGACGTACTATATACGAGTACATACATATGTATGAGTATGTCGGTGGATGTGCAACGCATTGGCAACTCTCGCTCTCATAATGACGCCCTTACTTAACAATGGCGTCGATAGTTTCATCAGTGGCAGCAGCTGCTTCGCTATCTATAATGAAACTATTGAGTTTTCAATTTCAATTTCGCTTTCCAATCACCTCCGCTCCGGCTCCGGCCGCGTGTTTAAACCTCACGATCCAGCTATCTTCGTAAGCACTCGCTATTATCTGATTGTAATTTAGCAGTGGCAGTGGCAGTGGCAGCGGCAACGGCAACGGCAACGGCAACAGCAGCTTTGAACTACTTTTACGTGTATTTGCGCTGTCCTACTTGATTTCACAACATCGATGAGTGTCCATAAGGTTCGAAGAGTCCTTCAGAGCCCCCACCTACACACATACACGTATGCATACACATGTTTGCTTTGGTATATATTTAGTGTTGCAATAATTGTGCATACATACATACACACATATACTAATAGTAGTCAGCAGCTGTTGTGTATGTGTGCTTGGGTGTACACGTGGCAGCAACGCAATTCAATCTCATAATGAGGAGCACAATTAGTAAAGAATTTAAGACGAAAATCCTTTTGCCGGCTGAAATTCACTCGACTTGTTTTTTCTCTCTGCACTGCAGCGAGAAAGTAATTATTTTCTCTCTCTTGAATATTTCCACTTTTATTTTTCTGATTTTTTCTTTAAAAAAAAAAAACAAGAAAAAGTAAAAGATAACGGTACATCAATTTACAGGCAGCTTAACATGGTAAGTAAGAGTATGTAAGGAAAATGCAGCTGAAAATGAATTTGGCCATACATAAATACGTGTATGTATGTTCATATGTAAGCATTTTAATTGAACTTTCACATTTTTAGAGCTTTCACACACACATATGTAACATATGTATATATATATATAAGAATTGAAGGCTGCTAGTGAATTTGAAAATCAATATTCGCAATTTTCTTATCTAATGAACATCTTTCCACTAATACTCGAGTAATTGCAAAAGCTCATAAGGAAACAAGCATGAAAAGTTTTGATTTAAAGTTGCACAAATTGCACATTTTGCCTGATAAATTTTCCTTTCATTCGAATTTAAGGGATTATATACCGTTAATGGACAACAAAAAAAACGAATTTTTTAGAATTTTTTTTGAGAAGTCTTTAGAATTTATTGATTCAAAAAGTTTTCATACTTATTATGGTATTATTCAACAATATTTTAATCCTTATAACTAAAGGGTGGTTAAATTTTCAAGGGCCGATGTTGATTTTGAATAAAACACAAACTATTTAGGAAATTATTGAAATTTTATTTTATTATGATATATTGGTATTACTCAATTATGTATGTAACAAAATATCGGCCAAATCAGCGCCGCGACCTCGGCGGCACACCTCCATACGATGGTCCAAATTTTCGATGACGCTGAGGCATAATGGAGTTTCTATGCCGTTAATGTGCCGAATTATCTCATCCTTTAGCTCTTGAATTGTTGCTGGCTTATCGACGTACACCTTTTCTTTCAAATAACCCCAGAGAAAAAAGTCCAACGGTGTCAAATCACATGATCTTGGGGGCCAATTGACATCGCCATTACGTGAGATAACACGGCCATTGAATTTGTTGCGCAAAAGAGCCATTGTTTCGTTAGCTGTGTGGCAAGTGGCACCGTCCTGCTGAAACCACATATCGTCCACATCCATATCTTCCAATTGTGGCCATAAAAAATTCATTATCATCTCACGATAGCGAACACCATTCACAGTAGCTACCTGACCGGCCTCATTTTGGAAAAAATACGGCCCGATGATGCCGCCAGCCCATAAATCGCACCAAACAGTCACTCTTTGTGGGTGCATTGGTTTTTCGACAATCACTCTTGGATTCTCATTCGCCCAAATGCGGCAATTCTGTTTATTGACGAATCCACTGAGGTGAAAATGTGCCTCATCACTGAAGATGATTTTCTTCGAAAATTTTCATAATAAGTCTGGATAACTTTAACACGTTGTTGGATTGTGTATCTCTCCATGGTTCAAATTGAGTAAGTCTGAAATAGAGAAATGTCAAATTAAATTCGGAAAAAAACTTGGCGTTTAGGTGTGGTTCACATTCAACATCGACCCTTACAATTTAACCACCCTTTAGTAAAAATATTTCTGTGGAGAAGAGCTACAGCTGATCTCCAGGAGGTCCTCTGAAAAAAGATGTCTTGCGGTGACGACTCTATCTCTGAACTGGATCATCTGAAATTAAAAAACCAAACAGATTTCATTAAAGTAATGTTAAATCATGAAGCAAAAAAAATTGTTTGTCAAAATGGCGCCTTCTCAAAGAAAAAGTCGATTTTTCAGCGAAATTTCGATTTTAAATTGTTTATAAAAAAAGTATTTATCGGAAAAATAAAACCTTAGATTAATCACTGAAAAATATATTCAAGAAGCTTGTGTAAAAATTTTAGACAAATCGGTTCAGCCGTTTTCGAGTTATAGTGGTTACCGACTTTGAAAACACCATTCTGAGAAAAACGCGTTTAAAGTTTTACTTCCAAGCGCTCCGAAACGTCTTTACAAATTTGCGTGTGACTTCGAAAATATTTGTCGGATCAATTTGAAATTTCTTGTGTGTATTCTTAAAAATATGTAGATACAGAAAATAAAAAAAAATCGATTTTTTGAAAATCACAACTGTATATAACCCCTTAATAATTTTGAGTCAGCTTAGCTTGCACTTGTACATTAAGTTTCTCAGATTGGAAGCGAGTTTATTTGGTTTTGATTTCAATTTATTTGAAGTCCAAATCAAAAAGAGATTAATCGGATTGTTTTTCTAATTTTTTATTTTTCATTGTTGGGGATTTTTCAAGTGAGTGAGTATTACAAGTTATTTACTAAGCTTTCAATAAAGCTGTCATATTATTAATCGAGCTTTCAGCTTTTTTGAAATGTCGAAATGAAAAGTGTTTCTTTGCTTAAATCAGCATCCTTGAATAATTATATTGAATAAAGTCTGTTTTGTAAACCTTTGAATCGTCAAATTTATCATAGTCCGAAAAATGGAATAATCGTAGCGAAAAGATCTTCCAAAATATAATGGATGTTTCTTTTTTTTAATTGGTTACGACAATGTAGTTAAAGAATGTTTATAGATACAAGTACCCTGCACTATCCACATACCCGATTTGCTTACTGGCTCCTATCCAAGTCAACCTACTAAGGTACGATAGTCCTGGGGACCTCACGCTGCTAACAACTCCAATATTACTTCACGGGGCAAACTTTGGAAGTTGCTCTTCTTGTCTTAACCGCTTCATTATTTCGGTAATTATATCTACGAATTTTGCACAGATGCCTTCTTTAGACAACGATATCTTTATTTGCTAATATGCGGGATCCGTTTATGCTGACACTGTGCCAAATGTACTACGCCAATGTAGGTATCAAGACTGGTGCTCCCAAAGTATATTGGCACCATTTCGGGATTACCCCAGATTGGTATCACATACCTACATCAGGTTGGACGAACTCACGCTTACAAGTAGTCTCCTCCTTTGTTATCTTGGGTCGATTTTACTCGCTTTCTCACTAGCGTATCTCAAATGGCGATCAAGTATAACTCTTACTACTGTATCGTCCACCTTTTTGCGACTGCTCATTAGCAAGTTCTCTGTTTTGTGGAATGCAAGCAAAACAGATGGCTCCATAGTCTTATGTAGTAAATGGTCATTGTGCTCAGCTGAATCTCAGCATTTCCTTCAAAATCCTTTTCTGTAGTATCTTCCAGGTGGAGGTCCTCTTGGCTACAATCAACTGGTATCACATGCGAGTAGAATGGGCAAAGTGTAGTGTTGACAGGCATGATTAAAACCTTAGATCAACTCCTCTGTTTCTTTTGGGCCTTATCTAGAGTTCGTCTTAGGCATTAAGGAGTTTTGCTGTTCAAAGAACTAGAAGAAGCTTCAAAACGGGACATCAAAACCGGCTGACTGAGTATGCAATATATAAGTAAACTGTTGGCTCTATGGATGGCCGGATCGGGGTTCAATGTGCTTCGAGGTAAAGAAGTTGTCTCTTATGATATCAACGCGTTCCGCATTGTTAACCTTAAAACTTTTTTGACTTCCCCAATCTGTTATACCCTTAAAGACGTGAGATGCCTTGAGCGGAATTGTAGAAGTATTATGCTACACTTCACTATCGTACCAAAGAGAAAGGTAGTTCAGAGATAGAAGAAAGCAGCTACCGCTCTCTATACATTATAAAAGAGATGGGAACTTAGTCCCAGTGATAAGACTAATACTATTTTTAGTCTAAGTCGGATACTCGTTAACTTACCACTTTCTTTGAGATAATCAAACTAATGAAGCAATTAACTTTTGGGGTACTCTGAAATATTAGAAAAACACACCTACACCAAGTAACACAGATCGATCGGAGTTCAATATTATTTACTGGAAACAGTTGGAGTACACGAGTTTCCGGTGATGATTTATTCTCTCAAACTCTCATTCAGGCGGGCGGATCGTTGTGGTGTCATTATTATCTTCAGCAACAGTCGAGCAGTAATAAAAGCGCTCGGTTCGCTAAACCTAAAAAACAAAATTGACTGTACTTTTTAAAAAGAGGGGACATATCCAAAGTAGTATGAGACTGTCCGATAGGATAACATGCAGGAGGGATAGAAGCTTCTTACAAGAGATATACAGGAGTCGCAAGTTTGATGAGAAGGGCTGTCTAACGTTGAGCTCAGTTACCTGATAGTTTATATAAGGTAGCTGATATCAAGGCTGTTGACCTAATGAGGTTAATAGGGAGACTCGAAGTGTTTGGTTAATGGGAACCATTGGTCAGCTGATTGTGGGATCACAACTGGTCTTACATAGACCTATGTGTAATCAATAGTTTTCTTCGTTAGATACCATGCTTTTTTAGATTCGCTAAGGTTTCGAGGAAGTTAAAGTATCAAATCGCACAACATGCTCAGGGATCAATATTGCTTTTATTAAAATCCAGTTATTTTTGTTTTCCTTCTTTCTTATTAATTAATGTGCAGTCTCTTAACTTCCTAGTCTACACAAAAACGAATGTAGAGCCTAAATGCGGCTATGAAATTTTTTACGGCCCGCTAATTGCAATTAGCACGCGGCAGCAATTTTCCCTTGCACATTATCGAACCACTAACGTGGCCATTGGTGGTGGCCAGTCGGTGGGTCGGTCGATGTGCGTAGCATAATTTAGTTAATAAAATTAAAATTATCGAATTTCCAGCACTAATCAAGAGCCATAGAAAATTTTATGCGAAACTCGCGGAGAAACAAAAACAAAAATAAATATTTATGAGGACTAAACTTTTTTGCTGGAGATTTGGCTTGACTTCATCACCAATATTTTTTGTATTTTTTTTTTTTGTTTCTTTTTTGTTTTTTTTTTTGGTAATTAACAGCATTACTTTGCCAACTACAATCACACCTTATACAACAAACAAGCGAGTCCGCGGTGGAATGCAGGGCGCGTTCGGATGTAGCAAATCGCTCACACGTGCGCTTAGAGTTTCAGCTCACGTATTATACACCCCAAACGCCTACTTCAATGATTTTGTTTTTACTGCCCTCAGCTAATGCGAACGGACGACAGGTTTTGGGGAAATCGGTACCTGTGGGTATGTGCGGCAGTCGACAGTTTGTGTGGCGCAAATTTGAAGTATTCACGAGCTTGATTACAGCATTTAGTAGTGGATATTAAGCGCTTGCAGGCTTTTGGGTGGACGGAAGTCAGGGTACACCGGACGTTAAACATTGCTCAGCTAGTACCTCACGAACTGCAGAAGAGAGCTGGCCAGCTCCTGCGCCGTCCTGTGTGGGCGATGTGCGTTAATCTATAATTACACTCGAACGCTGGCAGTTGTGATGCTTTTCGCTTCAAATTAATTTCTAATTGTTGCTGGCCATTGGCTTTCACAGAGAACTCATGTTGCCCGCGCTGCTTCAACGGATGTGCCAGCCGTCTTGTTTGAGAGCATGCACGACTCGCACATCCGTTTTAGAGCAAGTGCGACGTGACGGATGCATAACGTTTAATATTTGCATTTGTACCTTTTTTAAGAACAATTTAATATTTACTAGAAAATATGTGTGAAATTTGCTTTTATATTTTTAGGAAATTCATGAATAAGTAATTTGAATAATAATTATTTTTCCATGAATAAAGCTAAAGCATTCGTGTGTAATGAGAAAAATAAATATTTATTAAGATAAAAAAAACTTGCTCAAATGTATAAGAACGAGCTTTTAAAAATTAGGTTACGGAAAGCTTCAGTAAAACCCAGTTCCACGAATAGGACTACTAAATCATAAAAAATAGTGATTTTCCAGAAAGTCCACAACTAGTACAATTCTTGAAATAAGCTTGATTTCACTTGGTTGTAGTTGCAAAAAACCAAGAAAATGAAAGCTTAAGGAAGTGATCAATACATATTTACCAATAGATTAATGTGTATGGTCTATTATGATGAAAGAAAATGTGAAAGCGCAAACTCAAATAAAATAAATACTCAATGAAAGGCTTTTAAGAATGAAAGCTTCAATGGTAAAAATCATAAAGTTATGGCATGAGATTTGTAAAGTGAAAGCTTAGTAATGATAGACACATTACTAATAAACAATGAGAAAACTCTTAATAAGCAGACGAAAGCTTCAAAAAGAATAAATTAAAGGTGCGTGGAATAGAAACTAAATTATAGTGAAAGCTCAACACAAATATGCCATCTAATATGAAAGTCATATAATAACAATAGAAACGAAAGCCAAAAAATACTGAAAGTTTAACTAATAGATTATAGTTTTCTTCATCAAGTAATCACCAGTGATATGAACTGGAAGTTTTGAAAAGTTGTAAGCTTTATGCAAATAAATGCTGCGTGGCGTAGACGAAGGGACATTGAGAGCGGCTTATCCTAGCCCATGAAACGAAAAGCTGTACGAGATACACCGCGATATTGGCATAGTTCAGCGAACGAAGAGACAGGATGGATGAAAACACTGAAGTTTTGAAAGATTTTGATGCATTACTCGCTGATGGAGGAAGACTTTCACTACTTTGGAGCAAGTAGAGCAGTAACTGGCTGTACTTGGTATTTCCAATTGGCGCCGAACAGCGAAAGGAAGCTATAATCGCGTAAGCGGTGTCTACACCAATAAACAAAAATATGAAGAAATAAAAAATAATGTCTTAATTTAATATTTATTTATTATTCGTAAAACAATAGCTAAAAACGATTAATAGATAGCAAAAAATTTAAACTATATAAAATGTGTTACTAAAAAAGAGAGTGATAGAGGGTGATAGGTTTACTTATAGGATAGCAAACAAAAAAGTCAGTTAATTAAAGTTTTTCATTTAAAATTTTTTGTCGCACAGTGTTATTGTATTTCGCACTTTAAAATCATGTTTTAATAATTGAAAATGTTAAAAAGAAGTTTTTTCTCCATTTACATATTTTAAAATCTCCAAATGAAGATTAAAAAAAATCTCAACATTTACCATTTGTTTTCACAATTCAATCATTAATTGTTTAGAATAAAGAAACCATCAATTTAATGCAATTTAAAGCAATTTCATTGAAAATGGCAAATTCAATTAAAAATATGAACAATTAAGAAATTTATTTTTATTTTCATGTATGTATGTTATGCTTATGTAGTTCTTGGTTTTTTATTTTATTTTATTTTATTTTTGTATTTTATAAATAAATTTTAGACCACAATCAATGGCTGAAACTCAATTTAGTGCAAATGCTAAAAACAATGAACACAGTTACATATGTAAATGAATGTATATGTATTTATGAAGAAAAAATCTATTTGAAATTGCATAACAAATGTCCAGAGTTGTTGTTATTGTATTTTCTAACGAACCGCCCGATAAGAGAGTCGAGTGGGAATATAAAATAATAAAAACTTGAAAAACAAAGCAACAGCAATAAGTATACGTGTATGTACATATATGGTATGTGTACGAGTATAACACATATGTATAATCCAATGTATGTATGTATGTACGTATAGGTGTATATCTATATGTATGTATTAAAAAAATACTATAAAAGTGTTTTTCTTGCAGCTTTTCTTTTGCAATTGTGAGAAATTCAATTTTCATTGATTATCATTGCTAAATAAAAGAACTTTTGTACGTATGTCTATATACATACATACATACGAGTATGTATGTGTGTATCTGTATCATATCTCTGCACTCGCAGAAAAGCTGAGATGAACCGAGCAGAAAAGTAATGAAAGGCAAAAATAAAAAAAATGTATGCATAAATTATATAATTCAATGTAAAAAAGTGCTTCCATACACGTACATACACATATGTGTGTGTATTTGTGTTTTTGTGTGGCACAGAGGTGAATGCTGAATGTGAAATTATTATTCAAATAATTAATTTTATTATTTTAAATGGAAAGTAGCGTTTTATGAGTGGGAAGCACTTTGTTTCCCTTTTTCATAATGCAAGGATATATGTCTGCATATATACATATATGTATGGTATAAGAGTAAAAGTGTGCGTGTCTCTGTTGCCCTGCAATTTTAGTACTCTTTCGTACACGTATATGTATGTACTCACATGTGTAATGGCTTTTGTTTTGCAATACCAACTGGTAAATTAAATTTTCCAAATGGTCATTGGGAAAATGGCAAAGCAGCAGAGACAGCAGAGGCAGCAGCAGCAGCAAAGTTAATTGAAAATACAATGAGCAGTTAAAGGACATGGCAGGCAACAATAGCAAGAAAAAGTGTGAAATTTTTTTATGTTAAATACGATATAACAAAATGTTTGGTTTGTCAATTGTCATGTCATTGGTGATGGAACCGAGTTGGTGATAGGAAAATTGTTATAAAAATGTTACCACTGAAATGGGTTCAATCACCAAACTCCATTCGAACGACCGCGAAACGAGTGAAGGTCAAGAACTTAGCGATATTTCTGGAAGCTTTTTCCATTAAAATTTCTTCGAGTTAGATTTTTCCAACAATGAGACGTGGGCTTTTACTCTTTGCAGAAGGACCAGAAAAGACTTTGGAAACTAGTAGTTCTGCTACAGCTTGTATTATATGACAACTCTCATACTATCAGATCATATTTCGATAGTTTTCAATCACATATGTTATGTAAATAAAATTATTAAACCGAGAAAGATGTTAGGTTAGGTTGTGGTGGCTACCGATCTATCGTCCAGATTACATTTATGCCTGACTTAAACCCATTGTGATGCCATAAAATCTTCACCATTAGGCTTCGTTATTCAGCCCTTTGAGTTATCTAATGAACCTCATTAAATCCATGGCTTTGAGTCAAATAAAATCAAATAAAAAGCCGACCCCCCAAGTCGATGTTAAGACCTCGAAAAATACGGGCATTTGTGAGCTAAATAACCTGAACATTTCTTCTTCAGCTCGCTGAGCTGGTTTCGAAATTAATGCGGAGCTTCACCACTCTTTCCTTTAACATTTTACCTTTAAAGTCAACAATCAACTAAATAGCGGTAGTGAAGGCTTTTTCTCTAAATTTGGAAAAAAAGTTGAGTCTATCCATTGGTCTTGCGGTTTCTCTCTCTTATATAAGACCGCTGCTGTCGAGGGCTTAATTTTTGGTTCTACCTTATTGCCACCAGCACAACTCTTTGAAGGTGGTTAGCAAAGGAGTAGCAGTAAGGATTAGCTTCATTAAATTTCCGACATTTTGGCTTTAAAATTTTACAAAAGTCTTTTTGACTGGGAGCGGTCGTCGTTTTCCAACCAAAAGACTTTCGATATAAGTGTGTCCTAATGATAAAGAAAATGTCAATTGGTGCCAATCAAGAAGAAGAAGAAAAGGAAAGAGAAGATCTTTAGCTTAGATCAGGCTGCAGCGATTGAGGCCATAACGGCCTTAGAGGGTTTATTATAGGTCGTTGTGATTATGTTCAACCGTTTAAGCTTGGCTTTGCTGCTTCAACTGCGTTCAATTTCCCAACTGGACATTCATAACGAACTCACACCACCCGCCATTTATATGTATGGTATATATATGTATATGTTTGGCATATCTTCTGGTATCTGCAGAATCCGATCGACATTTCATTTTCATTTCCACTGTGCATTTTACACAATTTTCCCCATACTTTGCTCAGATTTTTTCCTTTTATTTTCTCATTTTTTTCATTTCGATTGCAGTTTTCACAGTTCATGAATATGCAACAGTATGTGGAAGACAATGAAAAACGCCAGCACGAGTGGATATGCAACAACTGTGAAACAAACCCACACGGTACATATATACATACTTGCATGTGTCAATATGTAGGTATGTGGTGGTCGATGAGCTTATTTTGCATTCACTTTCGAGCGCTCAGTGCCATCCAACCGACCGCAGCAATGCCAATATCTGTAAGTACTTTCGTATACAGGTGTGTATGTACCATATGTATGTTTGTGCACTGCTTGTGCCCACTTTAACTCTGGCATGACTCTGGCTAAGCGTGAAATTCCAATATATGTACACAACACTGCCATTTCAAGCGTCATAATTATTGTGAAAGCATTTCCATACCATTTGTAAACTCTTAATTTATCAAGCACCACCCCTTCCTCCTCTCCCCCTCTCTCTCTCTCTCACTCTTCGCACACACCCCGCGGCCGCACGTATTACTCTCTAATAAGCATCAACATTCTTAATCCCTTGGCAGCCACGCTTTCGCTATGCCTCCACCTCATCTACCCCTCTACACCTCTCGGCGTCCGCATGTTCGCGTTGTTATATCGCTGCGGCGCCACAATTTCCGATCGCAAATAATCCCAACAAATGACAACATTTTTCAACTAATATCATCCGCCGGCCTCCGATGCTGCTTGCTTACGCCTCCCTTCGGCAAACGCTCTGAATTTGTGGTTTTGGTCCATTTCGCTCATTCATTCGCCTGCGATCCCAATTATAATTTCAAACAAGTTTTGTGTGTGTTTGTGTATTTTTTTTTAATCCGGTTGTCGCAATTTGCATTTTTATAAAACTCATGTGTGGTATACCAATGCACACACACACAACTATTGTACAACACATACAATTGTATGTAAATAAATGCATGAAATTGCATATTAATCCGCTCCTGCTACTGCTCCTGCTGTTGCTGCTCCAAAGTGCATACTCGTTGTTGCTATGAAAATTTCGCGCAAAACCACTTTTAACGGTTATAACTAAGCGAAATCGCAGTTACAAATACGCATACAAAATGCTATGCAAATAACTACGAACGGATATATTAAATTATTTACGAATGTGAGGAAGTCCTTTTGTTCCATTGTAGGCAGTGAAAAAAATTCACCATTTAATGGTATAATAAGGATTGTTCTAGCGAAATGTTTGTATGTATATGAAAAGCATGTACGGTATTTCACAGTAAGTTAAAGTAACGGTACAATCTCTGTAACTTTTTTATATAAAAATATTAAAAAAAAATTAGTTTGCTTGATGAGTCCTGGTAATTAATGCATGTACCTTAGATTACTCTGTACACGTTGGATGATCCCGAAGAAAATCTTAATGAGCGTTCTTACTTTTTCGCTTCTTTTACGAAGTCTGCCTTTGTATTTATTTCAAGAACGTGACTACCGTTCCGAATTTAATGAGATATTCTCAGCAGCATGCCTTACACCAGTGAACTCGAGTGGTTGTGACAAATAGGGAATCTTACCAAAGCACAACCTGAATTCTAGTGGTTGTTTTTCATATTTTTTTTTTGTCGCCATCACGGATCTTTTCTGGATGAGAGGTTAGCCCTGGACATTGGAGACCAACTAACCTACTTGCTTTCTAGATGAGTGTGCTCCGGTCTTGAAAGCTTCTGTCAGTCATCGCATCATTTTATAGAATTTTCAAGCATTGCCACTGTCGGTTAGCATCTCAAGCTTTTCATACATAGCCTTTCACTTTCCCAGTCTGCACACGTGTCTCGCTGCACCTTTCATGTCTTGGTATCTACCTCTCCTGAAATAGGTTGCAGGTAATTGCGAATTGGATGGCACATTTTATTGGCGGCGCCAGTTCCTGAGCATAGTCTTGCCTAATATGAATTTGGTACGGCTCAAACTAACTTTTTCTTCTCACACATAAGCTATGGATTATAATTATACTGTAATCAGTATTTGTATTCTAAATTAAATTTTAATAACATATTTCAATTATTTCATTGTACTCTTTATAATAATATTGACTTTCATAAATAAATTGGTACAAATAAATTACAAATGCACAACCAAAATAGAAAACGAAAATGAACAAAATACGTTTTTAGCTCTGCTGTGGCTGAACGCCACAAGTTAGATTACAATTTAAATTCATACAAAGGGCACTTTACAACGGGCGTCTGATGGAGGATATCTAGGATAATTTGTAATTAAAATATTCTGGAAATATAATAAAATTGTTGGACTTGGCAAAGCAAGGAAATCAGCATAGAACGAATAGTTCTGTAATTTCTAATAATTTTTATCCAATATTTTCCAGTAGCCTGAACACGAGTGGGTAGGTCAGCAGGGTAAGTAGGTGCTACACGAAGATTTTTTTGATGTCCAATCAAATGGCCTGAATATTTTCTACTTAAGTGATTTCAAATGTTCTGTGACGAATTTGTGAGAGACTTGTGCACTTATGGAGAAAATGAATAATTGTGCCTATATTCCCTACCAATTTCCAGCTCCAGTAAAGACAGACACCTTATTGATGCGTGCTCTCCGAAGTACTGGCCCCTCGTATTTCTCTTAGACCTGTTTAAAAGATCGTTTGTTTTCATTCTGTCATACTTGGTCTAAAATTGCTTCGTTGTGTTACAGTTGAATTGGGATTTCCATCTCTCTCCTGATCATTTCTAGCAAACATGGTTTTAAACACCACTTCAGATGTGTCAAGCAATGCTCCCAAATAAGCCACCTCGTTGGCTTTTACGTTACCAAAAATGTTCCCATGGCCGGAAACTCAGATCATCTAAATGTTGAGTTGACTTGCTAACGGACTTGAGGTTTATTACAAATGTTGACCGCCTAGAGCTTACCCTTGGCGACGACAAGGTCATCAAGGCCGCCTGCTTAGCCGAACGTATATGAGAAAGCGTTTCTATGTTCGTCAAATGGGAATTAAGGAATGTTTCCTTTTCATTTTCTTTATCTTAAAAATGATAAATTTTTTACGCTATAGTTTTTTTTCATATTTGAATAGGTAAAAATCATTCGGGACTAGGTCTGGACTCCCTTTTGACTATTGCTTAGCATTCTATAATACTCTTTATGTATATAATTGATCATTAACAGTTCTGCCTCGTCCCAAAAGACCGTTGATATGAGTTTCACAGCTGACTATGACACTTTACCATAAACTTCTTGGGAGCTGTTGTGCCCTACAACTCAAATTTAATTAACCCGAGTTTCGTCTCCAGTAACAATTCCAACCAATACAACGTTCTTCTCGGATATTCGTCTCTCGTCGTGCATCGTCAATTGAATTTTTTCAGCTTTTTGGGTCAGTTCTGACGAGGTCATTTGTTCCTTATTTCAATTTTCAATCCCGATGATGTCGCCTGGTGGATGATAGCCGAATGGCTAGCTATTTAATTTAATTTAATTATAAGAAAAACTCCTATTTACGAGTATACTTATAACGATTCGCTGACTAAGTTACGATCCGAATAAGCCTAATCCACCCTCTCATTCCATGAACATAAAAACGCTTCCTGGTATGTAGTTTCTTTCTTTATCTTCGCTCAGTTATTCATTAGAGCTTTACAGTTATTTTCCATGCCCAGTATTGATCACGAAGACTTGAACTTTTTTCGTTTGTTTAGTACTTGAAAATTAACGAGCACGAACACGCGATTTACGAACTTTTTCGGGCGTTTTGAAACATATATTGGTTTCTTTACTTTATTCAACGCATTTTTTTCAATAATTTGAAATCGATCTATCCAAAATATTAAAATCAGTGAAATGCTAAAGTGGTCAGTAAAATTAAAGTTTTATTCTTCTCTTCGAATCTTTCCAATGATCTGTCATTTCAAACAAATTCTTAAGCAGCTGAGGTATACCTAAATGCGAACCAACCGAGTACCGAGCTGCTCGTACTGCTTGAAACCCGGATATGTAGAAATCTAATGCAAAGCTTATTAGAATTTAGCTTTATCAGCACAGCACCGATATAGCCTTTGCAACTTTAAAAGTAGTTTGCCCTCCCCCTTGCGTTACGTCCATTTGCTATTAGCATCGTGTTTCTGGTTGTTTATTGTTGCCTCTTCGTTGCTTGTGTGGCACTTTATGGCGCTTTCATATTGAAATATCATAGAATTTATGCATTTCCATTTAACGAAATAAATCATTGATGTAGTCAGCCGATATTGGGACGTATAAGCTGGTCGGTTGAGCGACCAAATGGGTAAGCGCCTGAGTGGGTGAGTGGCCGAGTAAATAAAAGCGACAGCAAATTTGTTGTTTTTTTTCATATGATTTAGACTCGCATTTATTTATTAGTGCTATAATGCAATTATGTATATATAAATATTTTTTTTTTTTTTGCTTTTAGAAATTAATGTGCGCTACGAAGCTTCAGAATTGTGCTGCTACATTTGACTATTCCATATTGGATATTATTATCCCGAGAGCTCGAAAAAGTCTACTTGACCCTTGAGCTATAGTTTTTGATAGCCATAATTATGATTATTTATTTTTTCCTTACCTTCAATTGATATAAAACGTATTAGGAAAAAATATGAATTGCATAGTATCATATATGTACGATAGTAGTAGTATATATGTGCAATATTTTGACAGTTCATGAATTTATCTATTTATTTATTTTAATGCATTTCCGTATTTAAATGTCTGTGCATGTGTGTGTTTTAGCACAGTTGAAATGCAAATTAAGTATTTGAAGTAAATTAAGTGCAGATGACCTAATTTACGTTACGAACGCACATACATACACGCATTAAAACGTACGTGTACATACATACATACATATATGCACACATATGCATTAACAAAATTCCATATTTATTGCAGTTTTTGTAATTATTGTACGATTAATTCAAATTTTATCGTTCGCATATTATAATTTTCTATATTGTACTATTGTATATGTTTACATATCTACATACTTATACCGATACATTTATTTATAAATAAATACATATAGAGGAACTGTTTTAAAATTATTACAGTTCGTTTTGGTTTCATTTCGTATTTTTGCATGAATTAATCGGTGATTTTTGCATATATTACCGTTAAATGCATAATTTTGCACTTGGCGTTGTTATAGTTGTTGTGGTTGTTTTTCGGTTTTACCATTCTCTATTTTATACACGCATACGTAATTATGTTTGCTATATAAATTATTAGGTTTATGCAATTAACGTTATATCCCTTACATATTGATGGGGCTGGAAGCAATTATTTGCTGAAACCGCACATAACCGTTTTAATGGTTTCAAACATTTTTTTTTTTTTTTTGTATTTATTTACATACATATGTATGTATTTTAAGTGCCGCAAACGATAATGAATCATTCATTTTATTGTGAATTTATGATTTTGCAAGCAAACAAAGGCATAAATATATAATAATTGGAAAATGTGTTTTCAAATTTGGAAAATAATTTCATGCCACAAAATAGAAAAGTTTCTAGTTTCTTTTATGTATAAATAATTTATATACCTATATCTAGTATAATAAATAAAAAAATATTGAAGTAAAAAGTACAGGGTTATCAATTTTGCGGTTTCGAAAACAAACGCAATTAAAAAGTTTTTAATATTATTTTTTAATAAATTCCTTTTTTTAATCAAATTTGAACCTTAGAATTATATGTGAAATACAATACCATTTAATTGGCTGCCTCGCGAATTTTAGCAAGCTTCGATGCATTTGAGGTAGTTTTCGGCCACTTTTTGGCACATATTGGACGGTATCTCAGCCATAACTTTGACGAATGTTGGCTATCATGTGAAAAAGTCCAACGGTGTCAAATCGCACGAGCTCGAGCAGTCAAATGAAATCGCCAATTACGCAGCCGTTAAATTTTTCTCACAATAAAGCCATATCCGCTCGTAATATGTGGCATGTGGCACCATCTTGTTGAAACCACATATTGTCCAGGATATGTTTAGCTGGCAATTGTTGCTATCACCACTGAACTTTATATGGATATAGGTGTAATTCCAAGTGCAAGGTACCCCATAATGTGCTCTAAAAAAGTCCCGAGCAAAACGATGATATACAGACTTTACAATATCTATATTATAATCATCCAACTCGGCCGGTTTCAACGAATTTTCCCTAAAGCCTGCTGCTTTGTTGTTCTTTAGAAGTGTCCCTCCATAAGTTTAGTATACTCTAGGCATCCGTCACTAGATCACACCCCTGGATCCTACAATAGTCTGCTCCGGTCTTGAAACCTTCTGCAAGTCGCCGTATTTTTTCGTAAAATTTTCGAGCCGACAGGGGTAATGGCCAGTTTTTCAAGCTTTTCATACAGACGCACCTCGGCCTCTTTCTCTTTTTGCAAGCAGATGCATCTTGCTTCCCTCTTCAGTCCTCGGTATCTATCCCGAGTTGCTGATATGTCCTCTCAGAGAAAAAAAGTGCAAGTCGAGTAGAAAATCACTCGGCAGTCTGTTGTGTTTGCAGCTTTTCAACGTCGAACTTTCTTTTTGATTGCTGACGGACATTCTTTAATACACAGAGGCGGGTACGTACGTATCTTCGCTGCAACAAGATAGTGGTCCGAGTCGATGTTGGGTGCTCGGTGCTCGGAGTGTACGCTCGTCAAGAACACTGGAGGCTGGTCTTGTGTTTTTCGATCAGGGAACAGCCAAGTAGCTTGATGTGTTTTTTGTGCTGGAATCTAGTACTAGCATCTTCCAGGTGCATGCCCTCAAATCTAACAACGCTAACAATGGTGAACATCTATCCGAGTGCACGTTTGATATAAAGGATATTTTTTAGACATGTGGCAATACTTTTTTCGGAGTAGAACTTTTTTACAGCTGTTACTTGATTTATACTCAGTTCGCCTTGCCATTTCATAATGAACAGATTTACTCCGAAACAACTGTGCCGATCCATTTTATGTAAGATTTTGAGAATCCAAGACCATCAAGTGGGTCGCACGTTCGGTGGAAGGGTCCAGAACGACATTTGACTCGTCATAAATTTAGGACTAATTAGATTTTGGAATTCTTAAAGCTTTACAAACGTTAAAAGGGACATTTTTTAAAGCCACTTTTATTGATTTCCGCCCTATTCGCTCACCGCTTTCTATTTTTTTCATTCACGGAAACATAAGAACAGTGCTTTTCTCCCTTCACTAAATGTTTCTATCCCTTCGCTGGCTGTTTTACATTTAGTCGTTCGCCTTATTCGTATTTTATTGTAAATTGTTGTTGTTTTTCACTTTATAGCTGCTAGTTTGTGTTGTGTATTTACTGTTGTTGTTACTTTTAACACTACTATCAACTATTTTACTGCACTTTACCGTATTTTAATGTCAAGCATAAAATAGTTTTTCTTCCCCTACTTCCCCCGCTCTTATCAACATTTTGCGTAATCGCCATTCTTGAAGGTGACGCACTGTGAAATTGTATATTTTTCCACATCACAGCTGCGTGTTGTTGTGACTTTTTCTTACTTTCCTTTTATTTTGCTATGCGTTTCTTACGCTTTTCCAACACGGTTGGCCTCGCTTGAAAATCACTTCTCAACTCCCGAGTGTCCCTAATGCATTAGCCTTTCTGTGCTACTGCCAACCATGGCTAATACCTGCCACTGGACTGGCCTACCTGGCTTAGCTGCTCACACACACACACCTAATAGAGGGCAGCAAAAAGTTCAGACATCTCAGCTTCACCAAGCGGCGGATTTGTTCAGGTTGATTTTTTTCTTCTATTTCGCTGCGCTTTTAAGTTGAAAATTTCATAGTCACCAGCCGGTTGGTCGGTCGGGCGGTTTGTGTTGGTCACTTGGCATGACAAACTGCGTTGCAAATTGCTTACATGTATGTATGTGTGTGTTTAAATATGTGTAATTTGCCGCTAAAAGACTATACTGCTAAATCTTACATCCTATTTGGCGCTTCTGCCGTTAGCAAACTTCTCAGCAGGGCCACAGCCCTCGAAGCTCCGAGGCCAACTGGCTAACGCAACCTTTTTACGCATTAATGAGTTTAGCTATTGAACTTTTTTTTCTGTTACTTCTAAATATTTTGCTATATCCGTTTTGTAGTTGGCATTTTTGTGATTTCCACACTGGCGAACTAATGGGATCGGCCGGCGAACAATACGCATAGCTCAAATGGCCGGCAACAGTGGTCACAGATGTGGCCAAGAAGACACTTGTACAGCAGCAACGGTATTAAGAGAGGTGGTACTCGAAGTTCATGCACACATCGACATACTCTCATGGTAGGAAAAAATATTTACAACGCCAAGTTGCATGGAGTAATAGTAAAATCATAGTTATTTTTGTTGTTGTTTTTAGTAGCACTATACTCGATACTAATGTAAGTAGTCCCTTTGTGAATATTTGAGCAGCTGTATGCATTTCCCACTGCATACTGCTACTTCAAGCCACATAAAATTTAACGGTATTAATGGTTTATCTAAGCTCTTATGTAGGGTTCAGCTGCTCAATACATACCTATATACATACAAACTTACTCCGGTGACTAAACAAATTGATTTTTTACGTTTGCCTATAAAATTTTAGACCCAAAAAATCCAATCTTTACACAATATTCTACATATAAATACATACATACATACAAATTATGTTAGTATTCATATGTATGGTATGTACCATATGTACATATGCATATAAATCTATTTGGAAACATATTGATTTTCAACGAGCTACAACCATAATATTTATATATGTACTCCTGTGCATTGGACGGATGGTTAGCTGTGTGAACTACCATACGGAGGGTCAAGAGTTCGAACACTCGCCAGAACAATATCCATTCACCTCTCACTTGGGAACATCAATCTTCTCTGACTTGAGATAAAAATTCCTCATTAAAGTCTATTAGCCGTTCAGAAGTTGGATAAGAAGCTCGACCGAAAGTCCCTTACAAGCTGACATTATATGGGGTTGCTTTAAGAGAAACCGGCGATTTTGCATACATCTTTCACTTTTAGTATGCGAAATTTTGTTTATACAATATTTGTTTGTTCGAGAGGTTTTTCACTCAAAGGTAAGTCACGTTCAGGTCGGCCAAGACAAGTTGATGATGACGATATCAAGGCTTTAATCAAATCGAATCGTCATGTAACTGGGCGTGAGATTGGAGAGAAGTCAGGTATACCAAAATCAACCATTTATAATCATATACTAAGTTTGGGACTGGTAAAAAACACTTGATATTTGGGCACCACATGAGTTGAAAGAAATTCATTTAACAAGTATCTTAAACGCAATGAATATAATCCGTTTTTGAAGCAAATCATAACTGGAGATGAAAAATGGATTGCCAAAGGCTGATATTCACCAAAAGAAGATTATGCTGTCAGTTTGGCGGGATTGGAAGGGTGTGGTGGTATATTTTAAGCTGCTTCCAAGGAACCAAACAAATAATGCGGATGTCTACTGTTAACAACTGAACAAATTGAATACATCCAGCAACGAGAAGCGGCCAGATTTGGCCAATCGCAAAGGTGTCATATTCCACCATTACAATGCTAGACCGCACACATCTTTGGTTACTCGCCAAAAACTGAGAGAGCTTGGCTGGAACTATTGATGCAGCCACCATATAACCCTGACCTTGCACCGCCAGGCTACTATTTGTTTCGATATTTGCAGAACAAATATTTAAATTATGTACGATCGCGAAGTTAAAAAAAAATTGTGGACTACCAAATCACGCTAGGGTATAACAGGTGCTACTTTGGACGGTGTAGACAATTGAAAAGTAAAGTCCTCTCCCGACGAACGAAAACCAAACTCTACGAGTCCCTCATCGTTCCCATCCTACTATATGGTGCGGAAACATGGACGATGAGTCTGATGAGTCGACGTTAGGAGTTTTCGAGAGAAAGGTTTTGCGTAAGATTTATGGTCCTCTACGAGTTGGCAACGGCGAATATCGGAGACGATGGAACGATGAGCTGTACGAGTTATATGGCGACATTGACATGGTTCAACGAATCAAGAAGCAGCGGCTACGCTACTAGGCCATGTGGTCCAGATGGATACGAATACTCCAGCCCTGAAAGTTGTCGATGCAGTACCGGCCGGTGGAACCAGGTAGAAACGGGCCTGGCTGTACTTTGTGTTTCCAATTGACGCCAATGGCAAGAAGAATAAACGAATGGCGCAATGTTGTTAACTCGACTATAATCTCGTAAGCGAATTCTATGCCAGTAAAGTAAGTAAATAAGAAGGAGGGAAAGGATTGTTTCGTGAGCTAGTTAAAATCTTGTCTCACTTAATGGAATTTATTCATCGAGCACTAAAACCCACAAAGAAACTCGAGATGTGAGTTACATGTGAAAAGTCAGAGGTAGTGCAGAGTAACTACCCCACCTGTTAGAGAACTCTGGAGTCGGATCCATTGATCATGAAAGAAGAGATGGTACAGAACTACCATTTCATGTTTTGCGCGCCGAGTTTATTCAGCGTTGTGGCTCACTAATGCAAGAATGCAGTCAAGCACCATAAAGCATCTAGTTAGCTTATTTGATTCTGTGAGCGTTTCTTAGAACACCCGGGCTGTGAAAAATTAAGCATTGCATATATAATATCCTCCTTATTCACTTCAATTTCTAGTTACGTTGGATTTTATAGGGAAGACAGACCAGCTGAGCTAAGTAGCATTAAGTATGTAAATCTCCTTTTGACAATAGCGAACGCAATTTCTCCCATTCACAATAGTAAAAAACTGCCTCCTTTTTGGCAGCATTACCAGATTGAAATTCGCAATTTGCATTTAGAAAAGAATGAATCACGAGTTAATGCAAATAAACCCTTCTTATACTGATGGTATTTGCAGTCTGTCTCTCATATTACAGAGACGACTTCACATGATCAACAGAATTAAACAACTCCTGAGAAGATAACTTTCTAACGAAAAGCTTCAACTTTTAAAAACTTTTCAAAATTCGTCAATGACATATTCTCTTAATCTTCTAATATTTATTAAATTCCTCCTTGATTTTTGTGATAAAATATTAAAATTTTAAGCAACTGAAATGGTGATCTAATTTCAAACAAAAACGTGCGGGCTGGGATAGATACCCCGAGATAAGTATGTATGAAGAGCTTGAGCAGCTGGCCGACAGGACTACTACTCGAAAACTCTACAAAAAGATGCGTTGGCATAGAGAAAGTTTCAAGACCAGAGCAAACTCTTGTAGAACCCAAAGAGGTGATCCAGCGATTGATGCCCGCATAAGCGGTGTTTATGACAGTAAAGAAGCAAAAGAAGCAGAATGGGTCTTTATTGGCTATTAGCAATAAAATGTCATTGACGCCCAAGCAAATAAGATCTAAACTAGGGATCGAGATGAAGAGATCCTTTTGGTCGGTCGCTGTGCTTTCTGCGGTCAATAATAATAAAAACAAGGTATTTCATTACAAGCAAATACTGAGATTTACGGTCTTTCACATTTAAAAATTTTTAATTAGGAAACTCATCTAAAACTGTCTTTACACAATTTTAAAATTATAATTGCAACATACATATGTACATATGTATATAAAATATTTAAGTATGTGAATTGTTGTTTGAAGGTGAATGTCCCATCAGCCTCTTCATCCGTTCGTTGGTCAATGTCTCCACGACAACCCATTTACTTTACTGGTTCATACATATGTACGTGTATACTTACACTCACATGTGTAAGTTTGTTGACTCTTCACTGCTGTTGCTGTTGTTGTTGCTGTTGCTGTTGCTGCCTGGTGGCATGAAAAATGTTCTCCAAGTATTTGAATTATGTGTTTGACCCAAATTGTTTCACTGCTGTTGTTGTTATTGTTGTTGGCGTTTGTGCGTTGACTCTTTGCTGAAAAATGTACACAGGTTAGTAAATTTCAAATGAAAAATGTGTAAAGCCCTGCAAAGGAATATGAAATATGTATGTAAGTACCAGCATAGGAAGCGCTTAGATTCATGTTTGGAATTAGACAGTACATACATACATATAAATGTACAAACTTACATACATACCTATGTGTATACATACTTTCAAGTATTCATAGGTGGTTTGTGTATGTTTTTTGTTTGTCAAAACTAAGCAAACAAATCAAAAAGGATTTATTAGTTATTTTGAAAGCTTTGAGGATATCTAATAAATATATTGTATAAAATAATAATTTTTGTTTTTGTTTTCGTGTTTTTTTTTTTTGTATAAAACTATAGTTTTTGGTAAAATACTTTTTAATTTATTTTTTATTTCCCTTTTTTGTTTTTGGAAACTTTTCAGCAAACTCGACATTTGCACATATGTAGTTGTGTATATATGTATGAGTATGTGATTAAAATCGCTTTAGGCCTCTTATTTATGCGTGTAATAACTTGTTTGGCCTTAGATAAGCTAATACAATAATATTGTTAGACGGAAAGGGCTTTGCATAAGCCACCGGGCACTTCCCTTCCACCCAGTTAAGCACCTCCCATCGACTTCACTTTGCATTCTCCTCTCTCTATTAACCCTTTGGCGTCGTATGGAGTGGTCTACACCGTATGCCGTGTCTTTTTTAGTTAACTCGATGGCACAAGGGTGAGGAAGAATCAAAATTTTCAGAATTTTTTTCTACTCTTGCTACATTGCACTGGCTGAGGTTAAGACAATTAGGGTAGGGGATATACTTAAGTGCTTTGTTCAGCAAACGTACTTACTTTGGAACTACGTTTCCAATACCTTCCAAAATAATGGCTCGGTTCGCAGGACACATTGCGTGCTGCGTCTACCATTTGGCAGATAAAATTGACCAGCAGAGTGGGTAATTCGAGCAACCATGAATCAGTTTCGCAACACTTTTACTCTGGTGGAAAATGCGCATTCTCAGAGAAGCCGTACAGTGCGACATATAATATGTTATCGAAGAAGACCTGAATGAGTTCATTCGCCATGGCGCGCAACAATGAGAGCTGTACCCATCCACTTTATGGAAGACTTCGCGGAATAGTCTTGGTTTGCGGACTTAAAACAAAATCTAACTCGAATCGAAAAATTGAATATGAACGATCATCAAGCGCGTCTCACGTTCGGTTATTGGGCCCGAAACGAGGTGGCCTCAGATCAAAATTTCTCAAGAAACATACGTGTATATTCAGTCAATAATTGGGACTTGGAATTTATTCAGGCCAACCGTGTCAAAGTCACTTTTAAAACTTTTCAATTTTAAGTCTGAAATATACTCAGAGAGATTAGCTTTCCGGTTGGTCTGGCCAAGATTCCAGCCCATGACACTCGGCATTTCAAAAATTCGTATACCTAATTCATTTTCCTACAAGGTGGGCTATAAATACATCCAAATGTCTTATCAAGTCCCAGCACTAACGAATTTCCAAACTTTTTGGATACTTTTTAACCAAAACATCCGAACTGGAATAGACATTTTGAAGAAGCTCTACTGCGAGTGGCAACACAATATAAACAACTTGTAAGGCCTCAACAGCCTTTCCAATAACACTACATACATACATACATCCAAAGGTGCCCATGTACTTCAGTTTCTAATGCTTCTCTATGAACATCCCGAGTACTTGAACAACGACAAGCCGGCTGAGATGCGCGAGGAAAGCAGGACTGTGCAAAACTCTTAATTACTTACGAGCTATACAACTAACGAACATGTGTAAATATGTAGGCATACGAGTATATATACATATATACAATACATATATACGAAAATTCGAGGAACTTGAAGAATTAAACACAGGAAAAACACAAAAACCAAAGTGTGTATATTACAAATGCAACAGCAGCCAAAAGAAGAGGCAGAAGAAGCATACTCGTACATTGATGATGCTGGCTGCGAGTCTGCGAAGGGCATGAATGGCAAAGAGAGGAGGAGGGAGAGGCGCTAGAACACGCGCTTTTTGGCGCAGTGGCAACAGCGCCTGTCACACTTGCCATGAACACCCATTGTCAATGTTGGCATCGATTTTTACTCAACTCACGCACGCACACACGCACACACACTGAACACTCTACCCATCCGCAAATGTATATGTATTTGCTCGTGGCTCACATGTAGAGCGCCACACCAGGAAGAAGAGCTCTGCAACTCGCGCTGCACAACTTCACACAGCCAACACTAAACACGTCCCTGACCGTCCCTGTGCGCTATGCACTCGAATCGAGTCGAGTTGAGTGGCTGCTCGAGAGCCATGCGCTACAAAAGTATCTCGAGCAGCGCTGTTTGACAGCCGAACAACAGAAAAAAGGAAAAGTTTGCCATTGAAGCAGAGCAATGCCAGCTACCTCCTCTAGCGCCGGCAAAAAGTGCTACAGCGAGGCAAAAACACTACGTTCGCCCCCTCCCTGTCATATCGAACGCCCGCGTGTCACGAAGTCAGTGACATCAGCTGCAAACTGCAGTCACAGCTGATGTGGCATAGAACAAGAGTGAGCGCAGTGGGAAAACGTGTATTAATCGCAGCTCAAGTGGAGATTGCTTTGTAGATTTGAAAGAGTCAAGGCGAAAGAGAAAGAGTGTGCGAAAGTAGAGAAGAGAGTATACCATACATTCTGTGAGGCGTTTGCAGAAGGCAAAAGAGTCTTTTTAACGCGCAGTGGCAATGGTAGGTCGTTTGGCGTGCCAACCAAAAAAAATCCCACTCTACAGCGCTGAGTACACACACAATGTTAAATAGTTGTTAAGTAGAGCGAATCGCGATGAATTAGAGCGCCACATTACGGGTGTAGAGTTTTGGCAACGCCAGCTTTTATGTGCAACTGGCCAGCGCGCAGACCCACCCAGACCCAGCTGTAGGTTGGTGTGCGGTGTTTTGTTATTATCATAGCAGCAGCCAGTAGCAGGTGCAATAGCAGTGACAGATACATACCGCAAACCAAACTTGCTGCTGCATTAACATTCTGCAAACTTCACACGCTGCAAGCTGTTTTTGCAGAATATCTTTACAGCATGGCCGGAAGGGAGCACGTAATTCGCTTTATGTTGCGCTGTTGGAGTTTGGGGAAATTTTGCAGAGACTGCAAACTGTTGTTGCAGGAGAGCCAAAGTATACAGAGCTTGGAGAATGGTGGTTAATATTTTTTTTTATTTTTGGTTGAAGGTGTTCTTGTTGCGTCTGTTACTTTTGCAGCGATATTGATGCAGAAATTTCTTAGCGGCAATCAGCTGATCACGCAATGGTTTGTATGGATATTAAAGGCGCGAATAGTAATTTTTGTGAATTCGTTCACTTGTTCTATTATTATGGAGCTCTCATTATTAAATCAAAATACATTTCTTTGAGGTTAGGATTAGATGAGGTTAGTCTAAGTCATCGAGGAACAGGTGGAGGTTAAACAAATAGGTTTTAAGGAGCTTACAAAAAGGTGGTTAGTGTCGTGGATAAGAATGAATTAGTAGGTTCTCTTGGGGCAGCTCGAGCTCTTTGCCTGCAATATGTGGTGCTTGCCTTCCCCGGACGCCATTCACAGGAAGAGTGTTCAATTATGTTGACGGACTTTTGGTGAATGGCATTTATAGCCTGTCGTTACGACGTCCTGTCCAGCTGTTCTTCTCTAAAATGCTGTATTGAGTGGAAGTAGTCGAATACTCCCTTGCTGTACAAGTCATAAAATGTGACTCCCAGTAACTTTGGGTTATTAATTGTTGGAAGTTTTTCGCCATCGACTTTCACATTAAGTTCGAAACATCACTTCTTCATTCAGCTAGTGAAAAGTATAGCCGTGGATCACGGTGGTTGCATTGTAGATGGCGGCGAGATACTTTACCTTCGAACACAGATTATCAATTTCCTGTCTATAAGCCAATATATATATTATTATATATATCATCGGCATATAAAATCAGAGAAACGCCCTCTGCTGGAGGAGGGAGCATCGGACAGAAGCGGGGGAGGACACGTCCCTGCGAAACTTCTTGTTTAATTTTGTGGAGCTTAGAAGTTTAACTCGTAGCGATGTCTGTCGACTACTCATGTAGACCTCCTCAAGCCTGGGGGTAATGAGAAATCCTTACGGACTATCTGTGAGTTTTTAATATTAAGTGCAGTTGGGGTATTTTGCACTTTACGGTAACCATGACTCTCCTTTTTTCACTGGTTTTCCTGGTTTAAGCACCGGAACCCTTCTTCCCAGATACCAAACAACTAGTACAATTAAAGAGATCTAAGATAGATTGAGAACAGATTGGTAGCATAGAGGATTAAGAACATTAATTCCAAAGTTCTCAAAGATCTATGCTCTTTTTACCTGGTGGAAGCGACTCGTTGGAGAAACCAACAGTTTAAGCTTAAAGAACTTGGACTTCGAGAGGTTTTCACCTTCCTATGAAAAATTTGGCGCTTCTATGGGCAATTAAGACACTCTTTAAACAACATTAGACCGTTTAGGTTAGATTACTTAAATCAGGGCCACATTTCCTTTAGCTGATGTCCCCTCAGAATTTACTACTTAAATTCACATGAGCAGTGGGAAAGGTATTGTTTAGGTGCAGTTCTCTCTCTACATACTCGTACTCTAAAGCACTTTTGTTCCCCGTTCCGATTTCTTCTACCATCGCCGCAATGCCGCTACCCTTGTACTCGATACACGCAAAATGAAATTATTCGAAATTCGTGTTGCCTAATTTATATACGCCAATAAAGAACGGTAATAACGAAAACAATTGAAATGCGTCAACAGCAAGGCAATGCCAGCACCAAGTAATGAAAGCAATAAGACACGCGAAAGCAATTTACATCTGCAGCACGGTGAGCGGAAAGTCCGCCGAAGGGCAGCAGCAGCGCGAGCGTAGCTCAGTAGCAAATGCAGCGCAACTTGACAGCGTTGGAATTCAGAGGCATTTTATGAACATATCAGTAAACCAAAGGGCTCACATGACCGGTCGGTTGGCCGGTCATTGGTTCAACCAAGACCACCGTATAACATTGGTTGAGCAGGGAAGAAAGCAAAAATTCGTTGCAACAAATTTCCAAATTTTACCAAATCGTAAAACTTCGCTACGCTTTCCAAGCCACAAGGCATGCCGAAACACTACTTGCCTTCATTTAATTTCTTTCCTTTTGTAATTTATGTGTGTATGAGTGTAGAAGGATATTTATACTGTGTTGTTATTATTTTTGTTTTTTCATTTTTTACGACAACTGCAGCAACAAACAAAACGTGAGTGAGTTTCGCGCCAGTATGAAAGGTCGCCCAAAATTGCGGCCAACAAATCGTTGAAACACAATAAGGAGACCTGAAAAAAATTACCTGAAGTACAGAGCAGACAGACCAATAACATCGGAACGATTTGTGTGGAATTTCAATTGTTTCGAAAATTCTCAAAGTAAGTTAAATGTTTGGAAATCTTTCAACTTTGAAAATCAGTAAAACTTGTGGCCAAATGAAATTGTGAAACCGTTAAGTTAGGCTACGCATTGCGGAGGCATCGAGATTTTTCATTGGAGAAACACCCTCTATGACAATTATAGCGAATACTTCTTTTCATAATTGATTGATTCCGCTATAGAGAGTCGAGCGGCTTCAATTCTTGCACAAGTTGTATTTTTACGCTTTCAATTTCAAATGTCGACGAAAAATGCGCCAAGTCGTTCCATACGTCAGTCCGAGTTGCTGCGAACGGCGCGGAATCGACTCTCCACGGTTTTCATCTACACTCTCAGCAGTCGAATATTATCCGAAAATGAATGCTGGGTCTCAAGATGGATGATAGTGTTGTGAATAGTAGACACAGTAGACCGATTATGTTGACCATAAGTTGAGCGAAGCGCGCGCACCGCGCAAAATATATTCTTTACAGAACTTGAATTTTCGTAATAAATTTGAACGATTTGTAAACGTTGTTCATGCGTAAGTCTTTCCATGATTGCCAAAAATACTGAACAAAAATAACATTGAAAAATGTATCTCTACATGGATCACTCGTTATACAACAACATGATTTAGTCAGGGTAGCCTTCTCTATATTATCTGAACTGTGTGGATATTGCCGTATATCCCCCACAGTTCTTAGTTTCGTCCTCTACGGTATTCGCCATTGTCAGTGCGCAAGAGAACATAAAACTTTAGTCAAATCTTTCTCTCGAAGACGCCTTATTAACTCGCAGACTCATCGGATGTTGCCATCGTACAAGCTTCTGCACCATATCCAGAACGGCGATGATGAGCACTTTTAATTGCCTACTCAGATGATATTGTTGTTGATATTTATGCTGGTTCCGCGATAGACGTCAATAAATATTCAAGATTTTGACTGTCAACAGTGATGTTGGTTCCAAGTCGCGAGACAAATAAGACACGATCAGTTCGAAAAACTCTGGGCTTCAATCTATAGGTATATTGCAGCATTGAGAAGACGGTGGGGTTTTCCTTTTTATGTATTGGGCGGAACACACTTATGTTCCTTTCCCTGCAGGCTTAAAATTTCCAGGAAATCTTCTTTGATGTGATTAACTCACCAGTAACTCATTTTTAAGTAAGCTTAGTTCAGAGATTTTGATTTGAGGCTACCATTGGAAAAAAGGAACTCACTAAACTTTAGTTGGATCGATTGAGCTACAGCTCCACAGCGCTGCATTCAGCTATCATTTTCGTAAGCAAAAAATTTTTAAATTTAATGATAGTTTATCAGGAAGAAGACCCTTTGGTGGATAAAAGTGTTTCACTAGAACTAAGTCTCAATGGGTAGAATTTTATAAGTCCTTTTCGCGCTTCGGGGGTTCTAAGGCAAACGTATCTTCCAAAAAGAAATATAAGAAAAACTAGGTCGCCATAAATCAGGTCAATTACCTCAAATTGCTTCCACTGTTCTAAAGTGCTGGTTCTCAAAGGTTACCATCAAAAAGATTTTAGGTTGACCCAACGAGTCTCACTTATACGATATATGTATGTTCGTCCATAGTGTCACCAGATACAATCCATCGACTAGACTGGACTGCTGCACTCTTTATTATGGCCCTAGTTTGTAGAACATTGCTGTTCTTTTCGCTAAATTAGACGTTAGTAGACGTTTGGGCTCTTTGTTCATCGCCGACGGAAGGTCCCTCATATTACGTGCCACACATTTCCTGCACTACTACTAGCAGCCTCGAGTCCAGAGCTTCTTTTTCGCTAGTAAAAACTTTGCAACCACCAACCAAAGTATTCAAAGTATTTTTCACACATGATTTTCGCTCTCGCACGGTTTTTTTCCCAGAAATCATAAGCAAATCAGTAATTTTCGTAAACAATTTAAATACTTAATTTTAATTAATTTGAAAATAAATCACTTCGCCACACTATAACACCGACACGTTTTGCCAATTGCGACTGCAATCTTTATTGAAAATCAGTTTCAATTTTTGAAGTTTCTCCTGCCAAATGCACATTTCCACCAACGCCGCAGAGCTGCAAAGCTCTGGAACGGAAGCTTGAGGAGTGCGACTGCAACTACAATTCGATAAAATGTCTGAATGCCAAAAGCAAAAGGGTAATTGTGCACACGATTTTAACGCCTAAGCGAAAGGCTTTGCCATTTGTTTTGGCATTTGTTGTTGTATGCATAATTGTTGAATGGCTGCTTGGTGCTTTGGTGCTTCAGCTAAGCGATTGCGCTTAATTGCGACACCAATTCAAAGCGATCAAAAGCGAACGAGTCACAGTAGTCGAAACGGAGCCGTTAGAGTCGTTGGAGCCGCCGCCGCCGCCTGCTGCATTTACTTCCCTCTTTCCGATCTCATTCGCTCATTCAGCCGCTCGCTCATTCACTTTAGCAGTTAACTAGATATTTATTCATTCGTTAGTTCGGTTATTCATTCATGCAATTGTGAATTGTGAGTAACGGAGTCTTTCATTCATTTATTTTATGCATTTTTTATTTTTATTATTTGTGATTATTTTTGATGATTTTCGTTGCTTAACTATGATTTTACAGCGCTAAACTTTTTGTTGGTAAACATTGCTTGGGATATTCATTTCCGTGGCGTTTCTTTGCGAATAATCCTCAGCGTCGCCCGTCGCTTTGCTAATATTCGTACTTACAATTTAACTGTGGGAACAACAGTACAAAAGCAACAAACATACAATGTGCAACATTTTATCAGCGCCGAGTCAGTCAGCCATAATTTTTAATAATTCATGCGACTTGTCAATTTACCAGTCCGTTGTTTCTCGTTTACACTTCCCATCAATTTCTGCCTTTTGAGTATCCATTCATTTCATTTAAATCATTCAAAGTCTTCTTCTTCTTATTTCGTGATGGCGAAAAGTGATTAAATAAGTTGCAACGCAGCGCAATTACGATTTCCTTCAGCCATCAACCAACATCCTTAGTCCTTGTCATTCATTAATTCAACTGGCCATTCAAAGACGTTGCCATCCCGAAACTACGCTGTCAAATCTGTGGGAGTATTCAAACTAGCAGCTCTGAGACTACTTCGTTTCTTATCATCCTTCTCTACTTTTTTATCACCCTCTTACTTTCCTTTCTTATCGCCCTTCTCCCCATCCTTATACACCATCCATCCATCTCCGGCCATCAAATCTTTGCTTTTTCTCAATCAAATTGTGTGTAAGAAAATTTCCTTTTCACTATAGCTTTATTGTTTCTTCTTCTTCAAGCAATTGTTATTATGAGAATTTCGCAAAATACGAATATATCCGCAGAGCAAAAACATTATGTAATTGTATCCTTTGAAATGAAGAAAAATGTTCAAATTGTACAAAATGATTATTTGCATAAATTTCTATGGGATACTCTAATTGTAATTCCAGACTGAGTAATTGCAATTTGTCCGCGAAGGAGTGAGAGGCGAGAGAGAGAGAGTGAGAGAGAGAGAGAGAGGAAGAGGAGGTGGATAATATTTATTCTCTAGTAATCGTTGATTAAGACTTGACGTTTGACTTTTCATCATTAAGCAAATATTTGAGAAGATACTGAAAAGACTTCGCACCAAGATTTTGAATAGACAATTGAAATAAACAAAGAGCGAGACTCTTCCCAACGGAGATTTTAGAAATATGAGTCTGCAGGTGGAGATCGGTGGAAAAACGCTACAGCGGTTGCAAGATGCCAACACATATTTGGAATGAAAATAAATTTGTCGGTGAGAAACTTGCTTTCGAGACTGGTTGAGAGAAAATATTCTTAGCCATCCTCGAAATGATCAGCGAAACTTCATCACTTTTCCACTATTGATGATTAAAAGAAGATTTCATTAAGTAATAGAAACACTGCAGCCTTGGACAGTAGGCAGATTATTTAGCCCTCGTTCCTCAAAACTACTTCCACGGAATTATCTTTCAGTTAGTATGCGTACTGAATGAAGTCAACTTCACTGTCTAGGTATTGCGAGGAGTTTCAGAGTCCTATTGGAACGTTAAACGACGGAAGTGAAGATGAGAAAATGCCGAATTACTTCCAAACGATCTTTAAATCTTTTCTAATTTGAACGCAGAAAGTGGTCTAGGGAGAATAAAAAAATCCGGACGGTGACAGATTACTCCTCCTCCTTCAAAGCGGGCATCTCCAAGGGACTCTCCCTCCCGTGGAGGATTAATTGCCACACTACGGTATCCAATGTTGAATTTATACCTTTTTTGCTTTGCCAACGCCTTCAGGATTGACTCCGATGGCATTGCAGCCACTCTCCTAGTTACAAAAAGATATTTATCTTCAGTATCATGGAGGCATCTTCGGTGCTTGCACCCACGTGACTTAGCCATGTTTCTAATGCTGCAGGAATTTCACACTTTGAGTTCGTTTTGAGTTAGCCTCACTAGTAGTTTTGCTGCATCCGGCCGCCAGTGCCCGCTGTCTACGCTCTCTTTATTACCAATCCGTAAATTTGTCTACGCTCTCTTTATTATCAATAAGTTTGCTATGGTTCACTTCTTTCTGTTCTTTTGTTGTGCTTGAAGAATGCGGCTCATATAAGCGTCGCCCTGGCCCTCCAAAATTATTGATTTCCATATTGGTTCTAAACATCTGTTTTATCACGAGTAACGCAATTAGGCAGAAACTTTAGAGTAAGGACTAAAAATGGTTTAACTATTCGTATGTGCCGTCAGTGAATCTAATGATCTAGGGTAGGAGTTCCGCGTAAGCGATACCAAGAGGATATAATGGCTTCTGGCTCGTCGAAAGTATAGGGTCTGTGGGTTAAAGATTGCCTCATCTTCTATCGATTTCATCAAGATATGTCGCAAACATTTGGCCGCCACCTTATAGAACCACTACATCTTTTAAAGAAGAACTCTGCCCCTATCCGATCATCGAAGCTTACATTTTTTACAGACCCTAAGGCACCAAGAAGAAAAAAATTTAATCAGAGATTTACAATGAAAATTTCATGATTTCCTTAATATTTTATATTTACACAAAGTTCTCTAATAAATAACAGCTGTATTCTATTTATTATTATTAAAACATCCACTTTGGAAACTATTTGACCTAAAAGCTTCGCCTTACCAAAAGAAAATAAATTAAAATTCTGCACTGCAGGACTTTTATTATCCTTACGAACATTTGTACGAGTCGCAAAGTGAAGTCGTTAAACCTCATTTGTACACATACACACGTATGCACATACTCGTATACACTCATGCGAAAAAGTCATCTCCTAAGACGACCTGCGAACGAATTAACGTAGTGAAGGCAGCAAATCGCTTTCAAATTCCTGACACAAACAGCTCAGCTGGCCTTCGGTTGCTTGGTCGCCTGGTCGCTTTGCACCTGAGTGTGCCTGTCAGTGGCAGTAAATTAAAGCCATTAAAATGCTTTTGGCGGCGCCACAAAGTGAGCTCGCTGTAAGAGATGCATTCCTTCCAGGACAACGACAAACTTTCCATCCAAATTCAGCGCCAGAGCTAGTGCCTTCCCGCCTCTTAAGCGGCTCAAAGTTCGGCTTCACTAACTTTTTTCTTTGAAATTTTTTCTAACTTCGGCGTATCCTTACGCCTGCTAGCCAGTGGGCTGCAGCCAGCCTGAGTGCAAATAAAAATCCACTGACTGAATTGACTTTTAGCGAAAATTTACAGCCAAATGTTAAGGCAAACCTAACCTTCTTCTGCCGGCTGGATTGTCGCTTTGAATACAAAATTTGGTCTTGGGCAAAACAAACTTTGGCCGATGCAATTTTCGGTTGCGTAAATGCATGTGTGTGCGCAGTCTATAAGTGTGTGTGTGTGTGTGTGTGTGTGGGATCTACATGTGTGCGTGAATATTTTGAATTTCACTACTATTTTTTCAAAGAGTAAACTGGTGTAATAACTGAGGAAGAGAAGATGAACTGAGCTGTCCTTTCTGTAGTTTGTAGTTCATGAATAAAACATTTGAGTTTTCTTTGATTTTTTCCTTTTCGTTTTCGTTTATTTTCCCAAACTCTTTTCCGCATTTACTTTGTACAATTTGGCTTGTAGTATTTAACTTTGCCAGCTTTTCTTCGAGCGCCACACTCACCACATGCTCAAGCGCAAAGGAGGTGTGCTAAGTCGTCAATTCAGCCGAAGGGATGCACTTCCCAACCCGCTTATGGATTTAAAATTCCTTTAACGGTAATTTTCGTAATAATTTGCTGCGTAAAATTTATGAGTGGCTTTTGGGCGAATTGAGGGCTCAACTTAGCTCAGCTGAGCTTCCACGCTCAACTTGGATAACTGAAAAGTTTCAATAAGTTCATCTGCCAGCGACGTTGATCCCAAGCGCTACGGCTTCTGTGGCCTCTGTGGCCGCGGTGGCTATGAAAGGAGTACGCAAAAGTTTAGCTTAGATTTGCCTTAATATTCACGGTGGGAAGCTCTACGCAGGTAAAATATTTATACTTATGTAAGTTTGTATATTAGTTCTGCGTTAAATATATTCAAGGTAATTAATGAAAGCTCTCGTGATGATGTCGATTATGATTTGTGGCAATTCCTTGGGGCCTTGCACGCATTTGCATTTTGTGGTTAAAAAATCATAACTTCAGTTGATATATTTATGGGGATTGGCAGGTGAGCAAGTTGTGTGTGCGATTTTGAGATGATTTACAGTGTTTGCATATTTCGATGATTTATTGCAGAAATTTCAATATTGTTCAAACTGAAAAGATTTAAGTAGGTTAACTGTTGAAAATATTGCAACGATTTTCGTAAATTGCTATCTCGCTTCTCTACTCAGCTGACATGCCAGCAGTGAGCAGCAGTCCTTAACTACCCCCGAACAGGTTCACATGCAGCCCTAGATAGTTCAGTACGTATTAATTTCGGTATCGATCATTCTAGAACATTATGTACGTCTAGGTCCTTCCCTTTCATCTGACATTCGTCTTTGGTATTTTCACCACAATCACATCATCCTTAATCTCAAACTCTTAGTATCAACATCAAAAAGTGCTAACCCTTCACATACTACGCGGAGATGTACTAAGGAAAAAAAGAAGATTATTGGTTCTTGGACCAAGTGTAGAAGTTGACGAAAGTGAGGAAAGTTTTTAACTGCCATTCACGCCGGAGGGAAAAACAGACTGCCTACCTCGCAACGTTGCCATCGTTCTTCAACACGTTGGCGGTCTCTGATAGATACCGAGAGCTGAAGAGGGAAGCAAGACGAACGTGCAGTATGAAGAGCTTGAGATACTCACCGCCAGGAGAATTCTACGAAAAGATGCCACGGCTTACAGAATGTTTCAAAACCGGAGCAAACTCTTATGTGACCCAGAGACGTGATATAGCGAATAGTGATCAGAGAATACCGAAGAAGGAAACACTGCTGAATAGTAGTGTAAATGCACCACCAGGAGATGGCAAGCCCGATTCCCCAAACAATGACGTTGGAACAGATGTTTCATTGCCCAACTATGAAGAAGTTCAAATAGAAATCGCCTAAATGAAAATTAACAAATCAGCGAGAGCTAATGAATAGCCGGCTGCGATAATCAAATATGCATCAGCTTCTTTGCAGAATTTGGTTTGTACCAATTACCGCTTGATAAACCTCCGTAATATCGCATATAATATACTATCGATTTGGAGGAGCACAATGAAAAAACTTTTAATCTGTGGATTATGTGTCGCTTGAGGTCAGGACCTTTGGCAACACTAAACGGTTCCTCATGATCGAGAAAGACCTCTCGATCCGTGCCATACCAAACGAGGTTTAAGACGAAGTTACAGCTTGTCGGGTGACTTCATTAATTTATTGCTGATTCTGCTTTCTTTAGACGGGATAGGAAAGTGAAACATTGGGTCGAGTGGTGTACGAGGACAAGACGAAAGATCTTTCCACCAAACTTTGAAATTGTAGATGATTTCGTCTATCTTGTATCAGTATTAAGACCAACAACAATGTCAGTCTGGAAATCCCAAGCACAATAATTTTTGCAAACAGGTGCTATTTCGGACTGAGTATGTAATTGAAAATTGAAAAGTAAAGTTCTCTCCCGATGAACGAGGACCAAACTATATAATTCGCTCATCATTTCGGTCCTGCTGTGTGATACGAAGACATGGACGGTAATAAATTCTGATCAATCGGCTTTAAGAGTTCCGAATGAAAGGTTACGCTTTAGATTTATGGCATTTTGCGATTGGTAACGGCGAGTACAGCAGCCAATGGAGCGATGAGCTGTAGGAGATATGCGGCTACCTAGCATAGTTCAGCGAATCAAGAAACAGCGACTACACTGGTTAAGTCATGTGATCGAAATGGACGAGAGCGCTCCAGCTTTGTAGTACCCACCGCTGAAAGCAGAGGAAGGCATCCACTCCTTTGAAAACATCAGAAGGATCTCTCTGTACTTGGCGCCAAACAGCGAAAAGAAGTAAGGAATGTCCACTGGGCACTGTTGTTTACTCAATTATAATCGCGTAAGCGGTGTGTGAAGAATAAGAAGTAGAAGATAGATTTGTCTTCCAGAAGCCATATTAATAAAGTCTGGCCGGTTGGCAAATGGACGGTTTTATTCTAAGCTACAGAAAGTGTCAAAAATTATTTGTGTTTCAACAAACAAAATGGTTTGACCATCTAGAAAGGGGAGAGCAACATTTTTCAGGCACAATACCGATAATACAAGTACTCAGCAGCCCTAAGTTACAGAGATGTCGCCTAGGTACCATTTCAACTCAACTCAGCTCAAGCTTATGTGTGTGGACGTGCGTCCATATACATATGTAGCACACTGTTCACATCAGTTCTTACTAAAGCTCGATAGGGTGAAATATTTGAGAAACCATTTTTGAAAAACAATGTGAAGCATCTCATTCCTCACCCTTATAATCTGTTAGCCAAACTAGACTAAATACAATTTTTCAGATGAAACGCAAATCACGCAGGCAAGCTGACCGAAGGTCTTACACTATCCTTATATTCAATCCAATTCAATTCCTTCCCCCAAGTTATCAACCGATTTCACTGGAAACGATTAATATCATTTAAGCCACGTCATTTCCGAACGCAGCCAGCATTAACAAACCAACTGCATATTTGGTCTCGCTTGCCCATATCAGCCATGCAACACTGCGCGCAATGCGAATCAACGCGTAATTACAGAAAAATCCTCATGTCAGCAGTTAATTTTCGAAAATAAAGACAACATTCAACAATGCGGCGGTCCGAGCTGCCAGTAATGTTTTGCGTCAATCAAATTGCACCCAAAAACAATTTTAAATGAAAGAAAATAGAATCCGTAAAGACAAAGGTAGAGAGTAGGTAGAGAACGCAAGCAAAAGCTACAAACAGGAGGAATTGAAGAATTAGTAGAGTACCAACAGAGCAGTGCAGAGCAGAGCAGCCAACTTCAAACGAGTGCACCGAAAAATATTTGGTCGAAAACGTCTCGTAGTCAAACGATGTGGACTCCGTACAGCGTGGCTTGCTCAAACCGATCGCTTATTTACCATATACTTGGGCCATCAGGCCGTAAAATAATGAGTTCGCCGAAAGCGAAATCGGCCAATTTACCGCCGCTCAAACCAAATAAAGAAATCATGGAATTGCCAAATGCGAATGAAAGAATGACCGAACGAGCGGGCGAGTGAGGGAGGAGCGAAGCAATGGCAATCGAGGAAGTTCAATGACGAAGGCAGCGCAAGCGTAAACGGGCACGCCGGTCCGGCAATGAGAAATTGAAATGTAATTGAACAACACGCGTGCGCCGCACCGACTGATGCCGACTGTGCCCAGCAGCAAGTACAGCGCCAAAGCCAAGAAAATTAGTCGGCCCAGCAAATACACAACGCTGCGAGGCATTGACCGCCCTGTCAGCTGGGGCAGCAGTCCACTCCATGCAGACAAGAAACATACGAAATACAGCAGCCAAAGGGCAAGGTAAATCGTATGTACTCGTATATTTGTACCATATATATTTACGTATGCACGTAAACTGTTTGTTAAACCAACCATTTGTTTGTTTCCCGTACGAACCCGGATTTCATTTTGATGCAGCCGCGACAGACAGCTGCCAGCGGACCACACGCTGTTCAACTGTCATTGCGGCTGCTGTGTCGGTCCTCGCTCCGCGGTACAAGCCTACAATTGTTGCTGAATTGACATGCATACGCACGCTGCAACGCAATTTCGATGGAAATGATCACTCGACGGATCGCCCCAGATGCCAGCACGTTTCCTCGCGGTTTTTGATTTTGTTTCGGTGTTTTTTATATTCTTTTTTGGAGAGTTGTCGAAAAATTCTTGCAATGATCTGTTGGCAAGTATGTAAAGTGGCATGCAATTTGAGTAAGTAAATTGTCAAAAGATATTTAGGTATACGAAAGAGAAAAGGGAAGATAAGTATACAAGAAAAGGGACGTTTTAATTACACATAAACCTTCTTTTTTTAATTTGGTACCTACTCTAAAAGATACATACATACGAGTATATGACATCTTGAATTAATGATCCTCGGGGTAATCATTGGAAGTAATGGTACCACTCGGTTTTATACGGAACGATCTAAACGGTATCTCCAAAGTGGTGATGGTATATGAAATGACGTATGTACATTTGTAGGAAAAAAACCTGATGTCATAGCAATCGCTGACGACATTGTCCTAACAGCGACAGGAAAACATCTCTTAACATACACCATAATGTCCTCACTAGACATTGTTTATAGGGCGCTTCTCAAAGCTATTCGCAACAAGTATTTGCACAAGGTGGCGCTCTTATGTTATAAAGGATGTTGTGGGCATATTGCACCCAATAACCTCGAGCGAACTGCACAATTTAGGTAGAAGTAATCTGTTGCCTCATGACATTAACCATGTCCCACCGATTTACGTAGCACTTTTCTATTCGAGCTCTATGATGGCAACCTCTAAGAGACTAAACAATAAACTCTGAGCAAAGGTATAGGTGTCTGTTTAGCGATTAGCCAGAAACTCTAGGGAGAGAGAGGAGAGGAGAGAGTGAAAATAAATTCGAGCCGAATGAAAGTTGAATAGTGTTTAGTTGATGCGACACTAATGTTGCAACTACCCATCTAACATACAGTAACCTATCTTATGAGAGCACCATGCAAAGTATTGACCACACAACCTTTTGTTTACCAGTAATCTTTCAATAAATCAGGGAAACCAACCGCCTAAGAGGGATCACTCTTTACCGCGACAATGCAAGCTCTCACACATCGACTGAAACAACTGCATTTTTGAGCACTCACCCAACATCGATTAGATGAGTCATCCACTGTATAGTCCTGACTTGGCACCGAATGACTACCTTTTTCTCGTACATCAAAAATTGGCTGAGAGATTAACGCTTTTCGGCACCTAAGGATGCGGTTGATGCGTACAGAAGGCATGTTTTGGAGATACCTCAATCAGGGTGGCATTATTATTAATTTTTGTTTTTGTTCTCTAATCCCGGAATATAATATACTTTTTCTTATTTGTTTTCCTTGTGAAGGCCTTCAAACCCAATATGCTGAACGCTTTGCATTCATTCATTCATATTAAAAAAAATATTACTATCATTTAGAATGCGTGATTCACAAATATACGTACATACACGTATAGCGCAATGCGTTGAACACATGAGTGTGAAAGTTCTATCTTTAGACTTTATATTAAATGCTGTGCTTTCACTTTTTTCTATAGCTAGCTTGTACTTTTTTCTTATTTTTTCTAGGGTACACATTGAAAACGTGTGAAAAGCATTTGGCTCGAATTTGTTGGCCTCGAGTAGACTCAAAAGCGTATCTACAGCGAACTATCAGTCAAAAACCAGCAACAGAACTGCGAAATACTAAATTGTTGTTGAATGTTTTGGGGGTAAATATTATATGTTTGTACACGTACAAATGAAAAAGTGAAAACAACCCATTCACTGTTTCCGAAAAACATTCGCCAGTCAGTCACAAAGCAACCCTTTTCTTGTCGAGCATCAATTTTCGCCACATTTGTAGTATGGCTCTTATATTGCTCTTACATTTGGGCACATACGAGTACACCCTTAGCCGGTTCAAGGACTAGATATTCAACACATACCTTGCCTACATGTACTCATACTCATATACTCGTACATACATATACCCGTACGAGTTCATATGAACGTAAAACAACTGAAAAAAGTATGTTTTCCCATTCGCACTTTTAAGTGAGCGTCTTTTCATAAACATATTTTCCTATAAGCTTTGAATTTTCACGAAGAGAGCAATAAATAAATGTTTTTTATTTATCCAGAAAATGGATAACCCTGTAATTGCCACTATTGACATACAGCATTACGTAGGAACCTCTGTACGAACGGACCTTGAGCTCCATTTGCAGAGAGAAGGTTAAAACCGACTTAAAATCTCTTCCTGCTTCCCCCCCTTAATGAAGAAAATGATCCCGCCTTCATGTAAGCAATACAGGTCAGAAAACATATTAAAGTCAATGTAAATAATATTACAGTGTTAAGAAGGATAATTTGTTTAGGCAATTCCATAGATTGCATGTATAATTATACATATAATTGGCGCTACTCCTCCAATTTGTGATGTGCGTCCTAATGCTTTTCCAATAATTGGAGGTACTCATAGTTTAAACTAAGCCGCCTTCGGAGGGCTGATGGTTTTTTATGAGCAGCCTTTATTTCATGTCGAAAATACACTGGAGGGCTTAACATTCCCTACCTAGGGAGGGATATTTTATAGTAGTTTTTATTTATTTAAATCTTCCTCTCGCTGTCAACTAAATAACACCTGTCAAACTGGTGCGGTAAAGGCTAGTTAATCGAAAAAATCTAATATGACTTGCTAAAATATTTCATATACGTATTTATGTATGTATGTATATAAAATAATCGCCAAATGTGTGCATAATCTTTTGAGTATTCAATAAAAATATTTATCTGTACATCCAACGTAAGTATTTTATATAAAAAAAAACAATCATGAAGCGATATAACTTATTATCTATATAACGAAGGAAGGTGTGAGCTGACATAGTATATAAAAGACCATGTGTACATAGTATAACTGCATACATGTGTACATACATATTGTTCTTCTATACAAGCATACAAATTATCAAAATACTGAGCGCTTACTTATCAAAAAAGTGAAAGAAAATATATATTTATCAGCAATGTTTTAGCTCCCCAGCAACGGTACTAATGCGTTTCAAATTCTACTATACACACTTTCTGATTAAGAAAAGTTAGAAGATATCTTTGAGGCTGAACTTCACATTTAATTAACATTATTTGCTGAATAATTGTGATTTGGCACAAGTCGTACATATTTAATCTCTTATCAATTGAAAAAAGTAAACAATAAATAAACACTAAATCAAAGTCTAAAAATATTTATTTTAATTTAGTTTATTTTATGTACACTTTTATTTTATTATTCCACAATGAATTGGCATAAATGTTAACTAATAATTATGACGCAATCACAACAAAGAGAGTAAATTATTTTCCACAATATTAGTGCGCCGCGGGAAGCACTGCAATGAAGAAAAACGGGAATGGATTCGGTCTCTAATAAACACCGGGAAGACCTACAAGTTGAAGGTAGTTGAAAACCCTGTCGGAAGTTTAGCCACAATGATACGTAATGCTATTACTTACAAAAAAAAAGAAGAGAAAAGAGGTGTAAGACGGATTCTTTCAGAGAGTTTTGAACGAAAAGTAGTTAGATGCGCTAGGACACGACCGACAATGTCGCCTGTGAGAGATCAGGAGCGAATTGAACCCGCCTTGCGGTCTCAAGAAAGTAAATGTATCGATTCTCTCATGGCGGAAGGGATTTTATTTTCATCATGTTGAGAACATGGTAGTATAGCCAGACTTCTGCTCTTGGCAACGAGACCCATTCAAAGTCAGGACGTTAAGAACTACCGACACGAAAACACATTTCTAGGCATAATTTTAATCAAATATCTGCCTCAAGCGGAGGCCATCAACAACACATTTCTAGGCATAATTTTAATCGAATATCTGCCTCAAGGGGAGACCATCAACTATGCAAGATACTGTGGGATCTGAAAAAATTTCGGAGGGTGATTCATACCAGGGGAAGACACCTGCTGACATAAAGGGTCTGCCTGTTGCAGAACAATACTAGACCACACGTGGCCAACGCCACGAAAAAACTGCTCGACTCGTTTAGATGGGATGCTCTGAACTATTCAGCGCATTCCTATGATCTATCACCTTCAGATTACTATCTATTTCGAACTGATTACCAATTACTTTTTCAGAAACCCTTTGTTGGTAAGTGATGCTTATGATTTTTTTTCATGAACATGCGACACCCCTTTTCTTGCTTACGCGATCACGTAGGGACTGCAGGGCAGTTGTTAGCCTAATGACGGCATCAGTAGCAGTGACACATATAGGAAGTGCAGCAAGGGAGACATGAGTGAGACGTTACAATACGAACTCTGTTTCTGTTTGGCCTTAGCTAGATATCTCGGAGCCTCATAAGTCAAAGGGAATGAGGAGGCTTCACTCGCTCGCTGATCGCATAGACATAGAGGAGAACTGTCAGGTAGATGGCCAAGCATATTCTTCCGGTTAAAAGGTGAGACCGGAAGAGGTCGTATAGTGTATATTAAATAACCTTTAAAAAAGAGTACATCTCTGAAACTATAGCAGTTTTCACAGGCCATTGATGATCAAGAACGATGACGAGAAGGAGATAAATTTTGCATACTGTTCTGGGTGGAAGAAAACTGTGCAATCTTGAAGCGGCTTTTCCTTTTGGTGCATGCTGTCGAAAACACCGTGGTATCAGAAAAATCTTATGCCTTTGAAATGTTTTTAGTTATTTATATAATTTTATTTGTATTTTCTTTTATCCCTTACCCCTTTAAGGCCACACAAACGGTGTTCTCGATCAACTATACTGGCTCAAACGATTTTCGTCTGCTGCCCTTAATCTCAATGCGAAATAATGCCTCTGAATTCTACAAAAGCATTGCATACATCACGGCTACTTTAACCACAAACATAAATAAATCGTTGCCCTTTTAGATTTCACCTTTTGCCTACATACATACATACTTAACTAATTCCATTTATTCTCTCAGTCAGTCAGTCACTCGGTCAAGTGGTAAAGACAAATGTATGCTTAAATCGTCATAAATATATCTCTCTAAGTCTTTCGTCCTCCCACCCAACCCGCTTTCGCACTACCTCACAGAGAGCGCCCGAAAACTATTGCTTCGCACCGCCCTCATGTTGTACCAAATATCCCATATCGCACTCCCCACCAAATGTCCAAATGGCAAGGTGTGAGCAAAACACTCATACCGAGACTCCATCTAAGCTTTTGACGCTTCGAGTGCAATAACCTGAGCTACCGAAACGCAACCAACCCACAGTCTTCACACTCGTCCACCTTGATTGAGGAGATATAAAAAGACTACCACACACATATATATATACATATATATATACTATATACACGCGCATTTGAACATTTCTTCAGCCATTTGTTTCAACATCCACCCACTGATGGTACTTCACAACACGCACATACAGCCATTCATAGTTATCTAACTACAAACTCACCAACGCACTTTGTGCCCTCCAATTTGGGTTTAATGTCTTGGTCATAAATTTATGTTGTTGTCGCTATTTCCGTTGTTGTTATTGTTGCATTTCCACTAAACTTTTACGCCCCACTTGTGTTTGCTGGGTGTTCACTCGCTGATATGCCGTGACGAATTGCGCTATTCCCTGCACTCCCATACGAATAAGTGCACGCATTCCACACCAACCTACCGATCCACCGACCCACAAGAGATCCCTCAACCTCACTCGCTAGTGGCAAGCATCCGCCTGCTTGGGGGTTGGAGGTTGGAGATTGGGGATTTTATTATATTTTTTTATTCTCGCTTGTAAAGTGAACTAATTTGCTCTTCTTTCTTTAACGGTGAAATTTACGAATGCAACAAAACTTTAAGATAGATGGGTTTTAAAGTTGCCACTTACTTGGCGTAGGAGTTACGTTTCTTCTCAATATTTAAGCGCATTCGCGTGTTTGCTTCTAAAACTGGGGCAAGCAGTGCAAGTGTGTAAATAAAAAAATAGCTGAGCGAAGGAAAAAACTTTGGTGGGTGATGTGCAGCCATAAATATGTTTGGATGTAGGAAGAGTTTTCGTCCAGCTCTCTTGGTTAAATTGATTTTAATTTGAAAACAGGAAGAAAGCATTTGATCTCACTTTATGGCATATTTAAACTGAATTCGGTTTACTTAATACCATTTCTATATGTTAATATTTGAATTTTTAAATGAGCAAAATCCGAAACTAAAGATGAGATTTAGAATCGCCGTATATTATTTATGCATAAAATATTATAATGGGTGGACCCAACCGCAAGCGACTGCACCTAAGCAATTTAACAGTCTCATTGTGCTCATACTTGTATCTCAACGATTGCGATAACTTCGCTAGATTTTATATCTATTTTTAGTGTAGTTGAAGCTGCTTTAAACAACATTAAAGGCCCTGCAGGTGCTGAAGCAGTCGGAGTTGACAACCTCGCCAGCGCGAGCCAGCTCGTCTGCCTTACGTTTGCCTTCTACATCCATATGAGCTGGTACCCAAGTGATATTCACTATGTTTTCCCTCGATAATAAGTTAATTGTACTTTGTGTTGACACAATCAATTGCCGGTTGACCTGGCCTGGTTCAAGAAAACCCTGCTCCAGTGGCTGTCTGACATTATACCCATTAGTATAGATATGGATATCTTCACTGCAACTGATGGATCTACCTACCGTGCATTCTTCACTACTAGGGAAGGAGTAGGTGGCATCTGCCCGGCAGCAGGTTCCATTTCTCGGTCTAATTTTATATTCAGACTGAGTTCGGATATAATTTTCGGAATGACGTCATGTTCTTCACAATTTGCGAACAGGACCCAGCTGTGTAGAACATTTAGGCAGCTAGCTGATAGCGCAACTTCATATATCACTTGTATGTTAATTGGTATAATGTCAACGATGTTTTCTTGAGTCTTATTCTTTTATGTCGCCCACAACAGCTACTCCGAATTCGGAGCGCCTTACTGGCCTTACTTTCAACGGGTTCGCTCCAGCTAAATCTAAGACAGATCTCAGATTTGTCCGAGTTTACTGAGAGTCCCTGTCTCTCAGCCCAATCAACTACGATTTCAAGTGACAAAAATCCACTTAACACGAGTCCTTTAAGGAGGAAAAACCTTTGAGTAAAACAACAATCACACAAGCAGCCTTTGAGTGGGATCCGCAAGAAACTTATTAGCGAATTATTATGGCTAAGAATAGAACAGAATGGAAAATATTTGTAGATCGGAAAAAATTCTTATAAATAATATTTAAATCTATTTATTTAATGGGTCCTTAGTTCTTAATGTGCTTCGTTGTCTAAGAGTTGCTTATACATTTTCAACTATTCTGAGCTACTTGACTAACTCTTCAACCTTTTTCTTGCCGCAAATGTTTCTCAAGTTGGAAGCTTGGAAGTCATTTGCGCCGCCTCACTGCCCTTTGGCCACGACCGTTTTCATTTGACGTTGCTGTAAGAGCTCCACTTTTTACCACCAGTCAACTTCCGCTTCAAAAATGAGTCGAGTTCGTTACGATTCACTCATGTGGCATCCATACATCTAGCTTCTTCGGAAGTATAAGTATAAGGGAGAAACATTTGCTCCTCCTGTTTCATTGTTTCAACTTACCAAACGTACGAATCGTCATACCAAAGCTTTGAAAATACCCCAAACAAAAATTTGAATATTCAAAATTTTCGTTGACGGTACGAAATTAATCCGCCTCCATTCAACTTTGTTTGCCTTTCGATCCAGTGGTGAGCGATTTGGCAAGGGAAAATTATTAGTTTTTTAAAAGGCCCCAATGTTTTAACCCAAAAAGGAATCTAATCAAATTTTCATTATTTATGTAACGGTAATTTTCTTTCTAAATAAACTACATTTGCGTATTTATGCCACATATGTATATACAATATTATACATATATACAAAATTAAATTATTTATTTATTTAAATTCGTTATTTTTAAGGGCAACCGCAAATTATGGCTCAGCGCAAGCATTTTTTTATTCGCTCTTCAAATATTCAACACTGATCAGTCAATAAATAGTAAACAAACAAAATTACTGCATTATGAATTTTTCATAAACTCTGTTAATTAATATTATTTATGTACGTGTATGCTGCAAAAAAAGATGGTTAAATAAACACACAAAATGATTAAACATACACTCATGTGCTTGCATGTACATATGTATATATATACGACTATGTATGTGTGCATGTGTGGGTGCCGCTTACAAAACCACAAAATTGAAAATGCTAATAAAATTGTGTGGAAAAACCTCTGTAAATATATGTGAATACATGCATACAAAGCGATGTGACGGCAATAAAATTACGCGAATATTGGACCCTCGCGACTTTTGACATTTTTTAGCAGCGCAGCGCTGCACAGCAACGTTTATTATTGATTAAGTTTTTTTCTAAAATACTCGTATATAAAACACATAAAAAGTGTTGATGCATTTTCTCGTGGGTAGCATTTACATACAAAAATACACATTTATTTTTAAACAAAACTTTTTACTAAACTTTTTTTGCTACCGAATTTCGTTTGACTAACCCATAACTTCCGTCCAGGGATGTTAACTGGCGATGTCATCAAATATGTATACACAATGCAAGTGAGCGCTGAAAAAGGATATGGATGTAAAAATATTTTTTCTAACTGTCAATATTGAGAGTACTTCAACACATTTTTTCATTTTTTTTTTTTGTTTTATCTGTTTTTTTCTGCATTTTACTCAGTAGAAATATAAATTTTTGTAATTTTAATTCTGGCTCTTTCGTAGGCAGCCTGCCCGCCATTTTTTTTCGTGTCCACATGTTGAGTTACAACCAACGGATAATGTAATAAAATTTATATAAAGCAAATTAACGGTTGCATCGAAAAGGTAGGGGGAATAAGTAGTGCACAGCCGGAGTACACTATAACGTTTTATGGTTGCATTAATATCTACAGTAAGTGACCAAACTGTTCAGGAATATATGAAAAAGTATTAAAATAATATTCCACAGATATTAGTTAAATCTGGTCACCTTCGCCTACGTCTATTGTGAATAAAAATATTAATAATTTACATTCTTCTGGTAATACGTTTGAAGTAACGCGGCTTTGCCAATTCCGTTGAAACGTTGCGTTCGAATTGCAACATCCGTGAACGAATAGGCAATCGTACGAATGAAAATTACATGATATGTAAATCGTCTGAACGGAACGGCATTATACCAAACGAAAGCAGACGGAATGTAATTCTCTTTCTATTGACATTAGATTTTAATTATCACCTCTATTTGGATCGTAATTGAGTCACAATAGATGTGGACAAGTAAAAATTATTAAAAATTAAATTAATTTAAACAAAAATAAGCAAAATTCTACTGTTTTTTTTATATTGTATTACAGTTGAAGTGCCGGTGACCCTTAGAAATTTAACATTTGTTCTTCTACGGAAGAAGTTCTCTTGGTAGGTTACTCCAGCAGTTCGTGTTTTATACATATGTAGAAGTTCACGCAAGTGAGGTAAGTTTTTAACTACCATTCACCTGGGAGAGGCCAGAAACGATTCCTTTGGAAATCATTCAAGCACCTCACGACTATCCGTCTTAGACCAAGTATCCTCTGGTTAGCTAACAAACATTCGTTTCGAGGCGATCTAAAGGGAGAAGGCGAAGAAGAATGGAATAAGGTGGGACCTTGTAAAATATACTACAGCGTCCATATAAATGGAGCGCAAATTTGATGTCTGATTTGCGTTAGGGAAGAGACTCCGTCACCGAGTACTGGAAGTCACTGCAGTGGAGAATGTCTCGCCATAATCCGCATCAAAACAAAATTTTTCAACACATCGCTGGCTTGCGCCCATTCCCCGACGCAAGAGAAGGCCGATGTGACCAATAATGACATTTGTGAGCGCCTGGATGAGCGCTACCATCCCCGGGATTGCAAAACTTATACGGTTATGTAAAGTGCAGTTAAGCAACACCAAAAGCTCCGTCAGGAGAGCGAGAGAAAAGTTTTCGTTTTTGGACGTGATTATATTATCATTCTCGAGGACTCTTATAGACAAATTTGGACTCTGGCGTGGACAAGGCGATATATTTATTAAAAAAAAACATATTTTAAAACGAAAAATTGTTTCAGAATAATATGCTCCGAAGACTACCAATGAACTGTGGGTGCGAACTATTGCAATGGAAAATATATTGAATATTTTGAGGTTTTGTGAACGTATTACTTTTTCACTGTATTTATTGTTATGTAGGACGTTTTTTATATGCACGTTGTTATTGTTATTTTTATTCTATTATGGTAATTTTCGTATGTCACTAACATTTTATTATTATTTGCATAATTTTAGTGATTTTTTGGCCACACGCCAAATGCATTTTTGCACAATTACACAAAAACGCAATAAGCATGTAATTAAATCAGTAAACAGTGGATAACAGTAAACTTTATTTTGATTTTTAAGTTTTTAATTTTTTTTTTTTCAAAAATACACGAAAATTAAAAATACTCAAAGAGTTACAAAAAATGTATAAAATTTAAAAATAAAATTATAAATAGAAGTAAAAGTGAATAAAAACTAAGTTCCTTGAACTCTACTCAACACGATTAAATTAAATTAGAACTTTAAACTCGAACTAGAACTTTAAAATTCTAAACAGAGCCGAAAGCTCAGATCCACTCAAAATAAAATATTCCAATTTGAAAATTTAATGCTCAAAATTGAAAATATAAAATTATTTGTTTGCATTTCAACTTAAAGTATGTTCAAAATGAAGGGTGTTTTTTAGGAATGTGGTTTTCAAGAAGAAGTAAAACCCATGTAATTTAATTTTATTATAAATATTTACTATTATGTTTTAAAAATGTTTTCGGGCAAGTGACCGCCGCGGCTGCCTAGAATAAATTCCAACCGGGGGGGAAAGACAAAAATTGATTTCCTGCCGTTATAAAATTCCTTGCTAATGAAGTTGGTTACTTGTCCGGCAAAAACCATATAGGTATAAGTGTCACAGTTTATTTAAACATGAAATGGAATGCCTTGAAAATGTCGGAAGACCGGACAGAGGCAACGAGGTGACCAGGCCAGAAACCAGAATCCATGCAGTCGCATAAAAAGCGCACGGTACCTCTCAAGATGTTTAAGATGTGGCCGTTAGTTGGGAACTCATGACAACGGTCTTTTGGGACTCGGAGGAATTTTTATTGGTCGATTATATAGATAAAGCTGTTTCTATAACTGGAAAATACTACGCTTCAATATTAGAGTGACCAAAAGAGTGATCTGAAAAATTGACGAAAGTTGTGTGGCTTTTAC